>LPNX010028775.1:461314-558164 GCA_001517045.1 Pseudotsuga menziesii | reverse complement strand
ACTCAAATACATAATAGAAACATCCCGGAATAAACATCGGGTTACAATATATGAAATATATAGAAGAATACATTCCGAAGTTACATATACATCAACACAACTTCTAGGCTTCCCAAACACAGGAAGGAGGTCACGAATCTTCAGTTTCAAGAATGGAAGATATTCATTATCATGTTAATGAAATTTAAGAATAGAAATAAAATAAATTCATTATGCTTAAGCTGACTAATTCACACAAAACTGAAAACTAGTCAATTTCTCATTTAAATCTAGACAAGGTAAAAGAAATCTTTATGAAACACAACCAAATTGATTAAAATTTCTGTCATAATTGAAAAGATCAATAAATACATCAAATATAGCCATTGGGGTATGAAACTAATTTCGCAAGAATCTCATAGTTTACATCCACCATGATAAAACATTATTACATCAAGAAAGAGATTGAAAATCCTTGGGAATTGGAGTGCCAAACTATCGAAGCTCTACAAAAGGACTGGTACTTCGCTAGAAATGATGTTAAAAATTTTCAAGTTTCCACCATTAATGGGTGAATGGAATCAATCCTCTCTTATGAATGGAAAAACAATAGTGGCACATCTCTCGGTTGTGACTAGGGGCATATCTCCCTAAGTCTAAGAATCTAAATCTCTCAATTTGAAAGTATGACTCACCAAATATGTGAGAAGTGCACTAATACATCGTTTTATAGAAGAGGATGCTTCTTGTGCAAGTATCCTTGGCCCATCGGCCCTCATGACTAGATTAGGATGCGCTTGATTTTTGTTTTTTCTTTGTTCCTAACTTTTACTTATTTTTCTTTCTTTGTTAATTTTTCCTTTATTTTCCCTGCTTTTCCTACTTTTTCTTGCTTCATTGCTTTTACCTTTATTTTACCTTCTTTTCCTTCTTTTATAAATTCAATCTACTTTATCCTACTTTGTTTCTTTTTCCTTCTTTTCTTCCAGACTTTTCCTGCTTTGTCTACTTTCCTACTTTGCAATAATTTTTCCTTGGCACACCCTCCTTCCATCTTTCTTCTCTTTTTGCAAACTTTACATAGTGTAGGAATTATCCCTTTTCATAGTCTTCCCTTCTAGAAACCTAATCTTCACATTAACCTAATTAAATTATTTATGAGAGATAAAGAAACAAAATTAATTTAGGATTATTTACAAGCTAGTCTAGGGAAAAAAATATAATCCCATTTAATTAATAATTCTCTCCTCAACCCATACGGTTTCAATGGATAGGATTTGGTCAAGTGACTACCTAAGGAAGGGACATCACAATCCTCCCATCCCAATATTGTTTGTCCCCAAGCAACTGCAATTAGGGATGGTGTAACACATGTCTCCTTCCTCAACATTTTGCTTCCAAGCTGAAAATGTAAAACCAACAATCCTAGGATCCCATGTTTTGTACTACATTCCTCCAACATCAACATTATCATTTTTAACAATCTATCATTCCATAGAATGCTAGGATCCCATTGCTTTTGAAATAGTCATTAAACATCTTTATCACCTGGAGCAAATCATCATTCGAAATGATAATGGGATCCCATGATATTATTTGCATCCTTACAAACATCAGTAATAACAAGAGTTATGTTTACCACCATAAAAAAATGAAAATGAGGATGATAAAATCATACTACCACACTGGAAGATCAACATTCCCAGTGCAAAATCGACACTGTTAGGGCCTTGTCAATAATTTATGTAACTCTTCATTGTATGGCCAAAACCTTGTGATCCTTCTCCTCTAAGCATATCCTGATGCACATAATAATTGGAAATCACAACTTTGTTTCTGAAATAACATAGATGTTAGTTCCATGTACTAAGAAAACTTTAGGAATATTCCAATAACAATAGATTCCCATGTTTCTCACAGAAGATGTAGCTGGATGTGTTTGTTGAAACTCCATTGGTGTAAGAAAAATGTACACCCTCTAAGGTGCACAAATCCTATAAGTATCTATCCATCCATTCCATGGATAAAAAAATATTGCAATGGTTAGGTCCATAAGGAAATATTGTGGCTTTCCCATGTGCACACTCCCAATGGCTCAAATCTCTGCCATTGGTCATGTAATCACCACTATGAATGGAAGAATCCAAGGTAGGAAATCAATGCCTATTCTGTTGCTAAGAACGGGATAGTTGTCTCATCAAATCACCATGGATGAGTGTGGGAGCCTCCTTCTCCTCATGTGGCACCAAGAGAAAGAATGCCTTCACCTAATTATCATCCTTATGTTTTATGGTTGTAGTACAATGTGCATTGGATGAAAGGTCATGAGACAATTGAAACTTCTGAAATACTTGTCCACCAAGAATGTGGATGCATTCTTGTCTCCTTTTATTGTTTCATAAAATGTACCATCTTGTGCCTCGTAAAAAACTATACAACTTCTACTAAGAGGCTGTAAATTCCCTAAAATTCATTTTTTTTTTGTAAGCTAATAAAATACTACAATTCAAGGACATTGGTTTAACTTCTTTGGAATAAAACTTCGTAGAATACTTAACCTAGGTGTCATAAGTTGTTTTCCCTCTTATGTGTTTTCCCCTTTGATGATGATGCATTTATGGGATGTTGTTTTATTACTTAGACTAGTTTGTATGCGTACTCTTCCTATCTACTAGTTGAGGACATATGTTGATTCTTATATTATGTTATATTTTACTTTTATTTTATATGTCTTTAAATTTTTTCTGGTTTTATTCTTAAGAGGATGACTTTCCTTCGTATGTCAAGGGGTGGAGTGGCGGGGTTTTATCCCTTGACGGACCACTCGGATTGGTAAGGATTCCTATTGCTTTAAGGGGCTTACTTAGTTCGTTGCAAACTAATACAGGATCCTACTCTTGTGCAGGTTATTCCGGGGGTGAACTCTGTTTATGATCGTGGCAAATAAAAACATCCTAAAACACTACATCTATACTACAATACCTTGTTCATAGCTGGGTGAAAGAAGGACTAACTGTACCTAAGTCCTATGTTCATACAAGATTGATTATATGTATGGTTATATACTTTATGGTATACAATTTTAAGGTTTAAAACCTTATCCACATTGATATATATATTTTGTAAATTATATGGTATAAAGGTATAGGGTTTATGGCATATTCCATATTCCATAGAAAAACTTCTATTAAGATGGAAATTGTGGGTTTTAATATTTTAATGTTAGGAGGGTGGTTCACTATGGATATATGACGTGAGAATAACTATAGCACTATGGGTTTTGATTTAATGGATAATGGTGGACAGGGTGGCGACTTCAATGCTTCTAGGGAAGCGTGGGAAGGAATCCTAAAGCATTGGTTAGGGTTGGGAATGGATTCATTTAGTTTTTTGTTGGTGTTTATTTTGGAGGCCTTATGCATTCAACAACGATGTTGCACAATTTCAACAGTGTTACCTCTCACTTGTAAGGTAAGCAAGGTCATTTTGGTCTCCATAATGTAATGGTTTGTTTTGATTTCGTATATGGCTTACATACTTCTCATAGTGTTTGTGTGGGATTGTGCAGGTAATAGAGCATGGTTCTGTCATGGCTTCATGGTGGCTCCCTAGGTTTCCTATGCATCCACTATGTGGGTAAGCCCCAGAAATTGCAAGGCCCTTACCATTGTGTGCTTGTTGATAGAGTTTCGAACTCTGGGTGGGGAAAATTTATTAGTTTTTTTGGTTGCGGTTTGATAGTTTGTGCATCCAATGGATGTGGTTGTATAGTCCTCTCCATGGCTCTGGCATGTGTAACGTTTGGCAGAAGGAGTTTAGACTGTCCAAAATTGGCTCGTATTTGTGTATGACTTAATCATGTTGTAATTTTTTGGTAATGTGTTCTATTTACTTTTAAATGGTAACTCTGTGTTTAACTTAATGGTCTGTCTCGTTTGCTTCTAGTTCCATTACTTGCAATGGCATCGTGGATATTTGACTATGTATTTTATGCAATTTATTTTTATGATGATGTTTGTGTGGTAAAATCATAGATGTATGCGTTTAATAAATGTTGTGGCTGGATTTTCACCTTATGATCGTGAGTATTGAAACTTGGCTTGACCCTTAGGTAGATACGCAACCTATAATTATGGGTTTATGTTTATTATAATGTGACTGTGCAAATGGTTATAAGAGTGTAGCTTTGTTTTTCTTAAATTTTTGGTTTATAATGCATACCTTTTGGGAAGCCTGAGAGGCGATACCCTTACTGATGTATACTTTTATAGCGTTTTGTTTTGTTTTAAAAATGGTGCTTTCAGGATTCGATCCTGGGCTATTCAACTATTTATATTTGTGGTTTAATAAGGTGGGTTTTGGGCATCTCACATGATTCGATCTTGAATACATTTTAATCTATTAATAAATAGAAGGACTATGTCTTGATAATTTCGTTTATGTATTTAGTTATTTTAATCCTCATTTTATCCTTTCTATTTGTTGAGATGTTTGTAAGTAAATGACCTACAGTTGAACCTTCATAAGTTTTGATGGCTGGATGGGTTAAAATATTTGGAATGATTTACATTTTCATAGAATGTATTTATAATGGTTATTTTTAAAGGTTTTGATTGGGTTTCGATATGATGTTTATGGTCTAATTGTTTATGTGGAAAACAATAGCATACTCGCTGGCAATACGAAATCTCCCGGTGTTTTGGTTTTATGTTGAGTGTTTGACTTTAATGGATTTAAGAGATTCGAACTATGGTTTAGTTTGTCTTATCTTATAGTTTATTTAATTATTTAAAATATTTTGGACATAGTTTTATTTTTAAGAACACGAAGATTGCATCTTTGGTCTGTATGGTTATAATTTTGTAAATGGTTGTTTTAATGAAGTCTCTAGTTTATTTTAAAGTTGGAGCCAAATTTCCATAACTAGTTTATTTGAATAACTAAGTTTAAAATCTAAGAGATGCATGTTTGAGAAATTAAACAATACTAAAAGATATAAACTGTGTTTTCACAGCTAGGTATTAATGTCCGAGTTTAATGTTTAAGCAATTAAATTAAACTATAGCATAACATCTACTCCTAGGGTTTATATATAAATAGTTCAGTTTTTAAGTCTCTGTAAACAAAAGGAAAAATAAACCTAACTGGAGCATACATACAATATACATATTTTCATTAAATATTATAAACCCTATTTTAATAAAAAAAACACCTCTAAGAACTGTAAAGAAGGTAAAAACCTCATACATGCAATTTGTAGCTATTTTAATGGATAGAACCCTGCACACTCAAGAAAAAATAATTAACAAGAACATAAACAATTATGACTTCATATCTGTCAACCGAATAACTTCCGAACTACCACGTTCCACCCAACCATGACCTAGAACTGTTCCTAGTTAATTTCAATCTGGATCCCCCCAATCTGGTTCCAACATGGAAGTAGTCTATAGCTCCTAAATATAAGGCTTCACCTATTTTGATATCAAGTTTTGTACCATATTGATTTCACTTTTAGGAAAAAGTCTCTCCAAAAATTCTGAGGAGAATAATGAGGATATCGAATAGAATGGGATTCCCAAGCCTCTCTTTGGCTCTGTAATTTATAGACAATCTTTAGGAAAAAGGAAAGTTAAATTTCAATTAGATCAAGAATCATTTATTTTCTTGAAATAATATTTTACTTTTTTTATGTTAAATTAATATTTATTTAACTTAACTTAGGGTCTCTTTGACTAGTTCCTATTTTGACTCTTTAGATGTTTAAATATTAATATCATTATTAAATAATAATACATAGGTTCCTTATTTATTATTTATAGTTAGTTATTATTTATTTATAACTAATACATATGCTTACTCTTTTATTCATAACATTTATAAACTATATATGTACATACATATATCATTGTTAACATTTTACTTTAGGTATCATATAGCATGATCCCAATCACATCATACTTTTATTAGCTTAAAATTATTTCTTTTGTTAAGACCCCCAGGTAAGGTTATGTCAACTAGGTTAGGCAGCTCTAAACCTCCATGCATGTTGGATTACCTCGTATATCATGGTAGTTATTCAGTCCTTGATGAGACAAAAAAAAATTAAATTTCATTTAACCAACTTAAAAATAAGTAAGATGAGATTGGTGTTTTATCAGAGTCATTTTCACTCAACACAATTAATTATCAGTGAATCCTAGTGTTATTCAGAGCCCACACTCAACGCTAAAAACAAGGAGTTACACTTAGTGAAATTCCAGAGCTTCTCTCTCAACACTAATGCTAGGATGTACTTGTATAATACTCCTAGGGATATAATGGCCAAGAATCAGATGCTCCAGAGATTATGCTCAACATCAACTTGGAATGCTCCAAGGCTTATGCCCAACACTTCCAATTCTAATTTTCCATGTGCTTCAGAGCTCATGCTCAACACAAACATCAAATAACTCATGTGCTCTAGAGCTCATGCTCAACACAAACATCAAATTACTCATGTGCTCTAGAGCTCATTCTCAACACAAAGTCTCATCAATCATGTGCTTTAGGGTCCACACCCAACACATTCAATCACATATATGATAAATAAAACATATGCATTGGCTTACGCCCAATATATATAACAAATCATCATTCTCATGTGCAGTGGGATATTGTGCCCAATATACAAAATATAAACATCAAAGCAACATTATATGAAATGGGACTTATGACCATTAGTGTTAGGTCAAAATTCGGTATATTACATCCCTCCACGCTTAGAACAATGGCATCCATGGTGTTCTAGGGACTAGGAATGAATTCATGAAATAAGGCGGGGTAAGCATCTCTCATGGTGGATTCATTCTACCAAGTAGCCTCTTTGGATTCAAAGTTATTCCATTGCACTTTCAACTAGACTATGGTGCGTCTCCTGAGATGCACTTCTCTCTAGTCTAGAATATGAATGGGTTCACGTACAAAATTGCCTTGAGGCTCCACCTGTAACAAGGACCGACCAATAACATGTTTAGTATCATATACATATTTCTTTAGTAAGGATGCATGGAAAATATTATGAAATTTTATGTGAGTAGGTAAAGCTAGTTCATACACCACTGGCCCTCTCTTGGCTAGTATCTCAAAGGATCTGTAAAATCTTGGGGCTAACTTTTAGCACCTTGACAAGCTCAGTGAGCTTCTCTTTGCTTTTAATTTTAAGTAAACATGTTCATCGATTTGATAATATTTATCTTTCCTTTCCTTATCCATGTAAATCTTCTAGTAGTCTTGCACTTCCTTAAGGTTTTGTTGGACTTTGGTGACTAATTGTTCCAAATATTTTAGGAAATCAGGCCCTAACATGAGCCGGTCCACTGGTCTATCCCAAGTAACTGGTGTCCTACACTTTTGACCATAGAGTACCTTGAAGTGACTCATCTTGGTGGAGGTCCGGTATCCGTTGTTATATGCAAATTCTGCGAGATGCAGATAATCCTCCCACTTGGTGGGGTTGTTCATAACATACATCCTAACCATGTCTTCCCAAATATGGTTTACCCATTATGTTTTCCCATGTGTTTGCGGGTGGTAAGCAGTACTAAAGTTTAACTGCATCTCTAATCCAGAGAATAAGGATCTCCAAATTTTTTTGGTAAACTTCGTGGATCGATCTGAGATGATTTCATTAGGTATCCCATGCAATCTGAATATCTATTTTAAGAAAATTTCAGCAATGTGAGATGCCTTGTAGGTTGACATTACTGGGATGAAGTGTGCCGCTTTCGATAACTTGTTAGCCACTACAAAGATAGAATAATTTTTCTTCTTTCTCTTTGGTAGAACTGTAATAAAATCCATACTAATGACCTCCCACTTCCATTCTGGAATGGGTAATCACCGCAGAAATCCTGAAGGATGTTGGTGCTTAGCTTTGACTAGCTGACATTCTTGACATTTTGCGATAAAAAATGCTATCCCGCACTTTAAATTAGGCCATAAAAAGTGTTTCTTTACTGTGTATATCATATTTTGATATCCCAGATGCCCCGAGTAGGGTTTCTAATGAAATTTCGTGAGGATGCTAGACCTGATGTTCCCTCCTTCCAAAACATACAATCTTTCTTTGGACCACAACAGTCTAGTTCCGTCTACCTTATACTCTTTTTGTTGTTGAAACAACCTATCCTCTTGGACCTTCTTAAGGATTTCAACATAGAAACTGTCAACTCCGTTGGTCATTCTAATCCTCTCGTGCAAATCTGAATTGATTTGACTTAAAGTCACCTCATATAACATATGAGCTCATTGACTTAAAGCATCATCAATTTTATTCTCCTTGCCCTTTATATTCTTTAACTTGAAATGGTACTCGCTAAGGAAAGCCAGCCATATGGCCTTCTTGTCTTTTAGATCCGGCTGATCAAATAAATACTTCAGACTCATATTGTTTGTCTTTAGAAGAAATTTCTTCCCCATGAGGTAGTTCCTCCACATCTTTAAGGCATGGATAATGGCTGCTAACTCAAGATCATGGGTGGGATAGTTTTGTTTGTTTTATTTTAACTTTCACAACTTGTAACAGATCATGCAATCGTTCTGCAAGAGGATTCCTTCGAGTCCTTCCTTGCTCGCATTTGTACAAACAACGAAATCCCCATCGAGGTCTGTAATTTGTAGTATCGGTGTAGTCTTCAAAAGTTGTTTAAGCTTCTAAAAACTTTCCTCGCAGTTGGTTGTCCATAAGAACTTGTTTTCCTTCTTTTGCAATGCGGTCATGGCACAGGCAATCCTTGAAAATTTCTCAATGAACTTTTGGTAGTAGCCTTCTAATCCCAAAAATGCCATAATGTCAGTGAAAATGGTAGGATTAGGTGAATCATCTATGGCTTTAATCATTTCTGGGTCCACAGCTATCCCCTTCTCGGAGATGATGTGACCCAGGTACTGTAACTGTGGTTTGTAAAAATCACATTTACTAAACTTAGCGTAAAGTCAGTGTTCCCATAATACCTGTAATACTATGCGGAGATGCTCCTCATGTTCCTTTTACTCTTATAGTAAAAAAGGATGTCTTCTATAAAGACCAATACAAATTTATCCAGGTATTTGCTAAATATTTTGTTCATCATACACATAAAATTTGTGGTTGCATCGATCAACCCGAATGGAATTAATACAAAATCGTAGTGGTCATATCGCATACGAAAGGAAGTTTTATGAATATCCTCATCGCAGATACATACCTAATGGTATTCGGACCGCAGGTCAATCTTTGAAAATATTTTGGCTCCTCCAACTTGATCAAACAAATCATTGATCCTAGGGAGTGGGTAATGGTTCTTGATGGTCATATTGTTGAGTTGGTGGTAAGCGATGCACATTTGCATCATACTGTCCTTCTTCTTTAAGAAAAGTATAGGTTCTCCCAAGGGGACACATTAGGTTGGATATAACCCTTTTCAATCAACTCCTGCAACTGCAACTTGAGCTCCACCAACTTTGGTGTGTTCATGTGGTATGGGGATTTTGAAGCCGGAACTAACCCTAGTGTCAGTTCTATGGAAAAATCTAATTCTCATTTTGGTGGTAAACCTGGTATTTTCTTAGGAAATACATCCATAAAATATATAAGAACCAGAAATTCCTCGATGTACTGCTCTCTCTCAGCTTCTACATCTTGGATGGTTACTGCAAATAGTTTGCAACCCTTTCTAATGCACTTATTTGCTTGTAAGGAAGATATTTTCATAACAAAAACCTTTTTAGGTATGCCTTGAATCTTTTCCTAATTCCCTTGGCTATCTATGCATAAGATTGACTTGTCTATAGAATCAAGCATGACATGGTGATGTTCCAACCAGTCCATGTCGATAAGTACATTGTATGATCCTAAGGATAAAATATTCAAATTTATCCTAGCAAGGAAACCATTCAAGTTTACTTCACAATCTCTAACTATTTCAGAAACCTTCCATTTCGTACCCATGGCTAATTGTACCCTCCATGGTTTCTCATGTTTAACTTTTTATAGTTTACATGTTTCAACAATTTGAGGTGATACATAACTTCGGCAAGCACAGAATCAATCAAAACTGAAATTGAAGTCTTTAAAACATTACCTTCTATTTCGACCATAGTAGCCTGATGGTCTTCCTGTCAACCATCCAAAGATGCATAAATCCTTGGTGTGCTAGCTATGTCCTCTACCGTTGGTTCTTCTTGTAGATTGTGCAAGACTCCATTAGTCTTGTTTTTACAATATATCGAATAATGGGGTCCTTGGCATTTCCATCATTTGATTTGAAGTGGGGAAAAATTAGATCCTCCATTTGCTGCTGGTGTATTATCATTTGGTGCTAGTACATTTGGATTGGCACCTGTCTTGTTGAAGTTCTTATTGGATGGAAAACTATTGTTATGTTTTCTATAAGGTTGTGGGTTGAAAACCGGTTTGCGGTTGTCCGAGAATGTTCTAGAACTGTCTCGAATTTTGTTGATGTTTTACTGCCTTAGCTGTCTATGCTCATAGAAAAGCCTAGCTTTGTGTAGAGTAGTGTCCATAGTTTCAGTCATGTCAAATTCAATTCTCTCTCAAAAATTGGGATGGAGACATCCTGAAAACTGTTGTATTTTTACTTTTTCGTCCTTTATATATGGCACATAATGTAACAGATCCAAAAGTATGTTAATGAAAGAATCCATGGTCATGGAACCCGTCCTTAACTCGTGAAATTATTTCACATTCATGTCGAAGAATATTTCAGACATGTATTTCTCCTGTAATATTCTGCGAAAGTTACTCCATCAGATTTCTTTTACCTCATCTTTTTTTGTATGCTTTAGGTCTCTCCACCATCTAGCTGCTTTTCCATTAAAATTATAGATAGCTAGATGATCTTTCATTTCACTAGAGTAGTTATGTACTCAAATTCTCATACTTAGAATCCATTCGTCAACTTTGTCCCCAATGTTCATCTCTCCTTCGTAGGTTGGGGCTCTTATATTTCTAAACTCTCCTTGGAGTTTGTCATCATTTCTTTGTTTCTTTCTACAAGGAGAAAATGAATTATCATTGGAAATACCGTGATAATCTCTATCTGGAGGTTCAGGTGTGTGGTCTTTTCTTCCTTCTACTTTTGGGCTGCTGGCCAATTTATGATACAAATATTTCTTGGATTTTTTGGTTGAATGAGTAGGCTGTCCAAGAGGGCTTCCTCTCGTCATGTTCAGTAATAAAGATTCATTGATTGTTTTCTGCTCTTTTCTTTCATTCATATTATCATCTTTGAACCTCTCTAAGTCTACTTGTAGACTTTGTATGGTTTTGAGTATTTCAAAATTTAATTCAACCATTGGTTCTTCTTCCCATGTGGGGTATTCATATTTCCTTTCCGGTTGTTGTCATCTTCTGTGTTCATGATTTGAACTGTTCTTGAATCCTGCAATTTAAAATTTTTAATAACAAATAATTTCTTGTTAGTTAACAAAATTTCAAATACAATTTATTTTTGCAACGAATGTCAACGCCCATTAGGTCTCTTAGTTTTTGAATATGGGATCGGATAGCACTTGTAATGTTCCTAAAATTCAAAAATAATTTTTTTTTTGTAGGCCAATACAATACTACAATTCAAGGACATTGGTTTAACTTCCACAAAAAATATTTTTGTAGAATATTGAACCTAGTTGTCGTAAGTTGCATTCCCTCTTATTTGTTTTCCTCTTTGATGATGATGCATTTATGTGATGATGTTTTATTACTTAGACTTGTTTGTATGGTTACTATGTCTATCTACTAGTTGAGGATGTATGTTGATTCTTATATTATGTTATATTTTACTATTATTTTATATGTCTTTAAATTTGTTCTGGTTTTTTCGTAAGAGGATTACTTTCCTTCATATGTCAAGGGGTGGACTGGCGGGGTTTTATCCCTTGAGGGACCACTAAAAATGGTAAGGATTCCTATTTCTTTAAGGGGCTTACTTAGTTCATTGCAAACTAATGCAGGCTCCTACTCTTGTGCAGATTATTCTTGTGGTGAACTCTATCTATGACCGTGGAAAATGAAAACATCCTGCGACACTACGTCTATACTACACTATCCTGTTCATAGTTGGGTGAAAGGAGGACTAATAGTACCTAAGTCCTATGCTCATACAAGATTGATTATATGTATGGTTATAAACTTTGTGGTATACAATTTTAAGTTTTAAAACCTTATCCACCATGATATATATATTTTGTAAACCAGTGTAGACCCAAATCCTAGGCTCTATCAAGCACCGAGATGGATCAAATGTCTCAAGGTACAAACCTCTTCTTAGGTATCCATTGATTTGATTCAAACCAAAAGACAATTTTTTTTATTTAAGGTCCACAAATAATATTTAATATTATTTATGACTAACATATAATATTTATTATTATTTTTTATTTTGTTACGAATGAACATTACAACATTTCCCCATACATGGTTTTAAAACCATATGCAAGGCCCTCCTACAACCATGGGTTGTTTAGGAGGCCTTGCACATGGTTTTAAAACCATATGCAAGGCCCTCCTACAACCATGGGTTGTTTAGGAGGCCTTGCACATGGTCTTAAAACCATTTGCAAGTCCCTCCTAAACCATGTACAATAAAACCATGGGTTATTTAGGAGGCCTTGCACATGGTTTCCCTCCTAAACCATGTACAATAAAACCATGTGTTGTTTAGAAGGCCTTGCACATGGTTTTAAAACCATGTGCAAGGCCAACATTTTTTTGCGGATAATTCAATTTGTTATTTTTTATTATTTTGTTAGGTAGGAACATTACAACATCTCCCCCATATTGTGTTTTTTTCGTGACCCACATATTTTTTTACGGAAAATTAATTTTTTACTTTTTTATTGTTTTGTTAGGTAGGAAGATTACAACCTCTCTCTCATATTAGATTGTTTTTGTGGCCGACATTTATTTTGGCCTATAATTAGAAAATTTATTTTTTATTAATAAAAATAACGTTACGTAACGTTACAAAATCTCCCCCATACTGGGCTGTAGAGCACCTATCGGTGCAATTATATCGTATAAAGGTTTAGGGTTTATGGCATATTCCATATGCAATCAAAAAATTTGTATTCACATGGAAACTATGGGTTTTAAGATTTTAATGTTGGGAGGGTGGTGCACTATGGATCTATGATGTGAGCATAACTATAGCACTATGGGTTTTGATTTAATGTATAGTGGTGGATAGGGTGGCAACTTCAATACTTCTAGGGAAGCATGGGAAGGAAGCCTCAAGCGTTGGTTATGGTTGAGAATGGATTCCTTTGGTTTTTTGTTGGTGTGTATTTGGGTGGCCTTATGCATCTGGGAGCCATGTTCGGAAACTTCAGCAGCCTTCCTGCTCACTTGTAAGGTAAGCAATGTCATTTTGGTCTCCACAATGTAATGGTTTGGTTTGATTTTCGTTTATGGATTGCATACTTCTCATAGTGTTTATGTGGGCTTATGCAGGTAACAGAGCGTGGATCTATCGTGGATTTATGGTGGCTCCCTATTTTTCATGTGCATCCACTCTGCGGGTAAGCGTTGAAAATCGCAAGGTCGTTACCACTGTGTGCTTGTTGACATAGTTTCGAATGTTGGGTGGGGAAAATGTATTATTTTTCTTGGTTGGGGTTTCATAGGTTGTGCATCCAATGGATGTGATTGTATAGTCCTCTCCATGGTTCTGTTGTATGTAATGTTTGAGAGAAGAATTTTAGATTGTACAAACTTGGCTTGGTTCTGTGTATGACTTCGTCATGTTGAAATGTTTTTGTAATGTGTTCTATTTACTTTTAAATGGGAAATTTGTGTTTAACTTAATGATACGTCTCGTTTTCTTATAGTGCCATTGCTTGCAATGGCATCATGGATAGTTGACTATGTATTTTATGCAATGTATTTTTATGATGATGCTTGTGTGGTAAAATCATAGATATATGGCTTTAATAAATGTTGTGGCTGGATTTTCACCTTGCGGCCGTGAGTATTGAAGCTTGGCTCTAACCTTAGGTGGATATGAAGCTTGTAATTATGGGTTTATGTTTATATAATGTGACTATGCAAATGGTTATAAGAGCGTAGCTCTGGTTTTCTTAAACTGTTTGTTTATGATGCATACCTTTTGGGAAGCCTGAGAGACGATACCCTTACTGTATAATTTTGCATCCATTTGTTTTATTTAAAAAATGGTGCCTATAGGATTCGATCCTGGGATGCTCAATGATTTATATTTGTGGTTTAATAGCATGGGTTTTGGGCATCTCATAGGAGTTGATCCTAGATGTGTTTTAATCTATTAATAAGCAGAAGGACTCTGTCTTGATAATTTCGTTTATTTATTTAGTTGTTTTAATCCTTTGTTTATCATTTCTAGTTGTTGAGATGTTTGTAAGTAAATGAAATACAGTAAAGAATTCCGAGGTTTTGATGGCTAGCTGGGTTAAAAGATTTGGAATGATTTACGTTTTTGTAGCATGGATTTATAAAAAAAAATTAAAGGTTTTGATTGGGTTTTGATATGATGTTTATGGTTTAATTGTTTATGTGGAAAACAATAGCATACTCGCTAGCAATATGAAATCTACAAGCGTTTTGGTTTTATGTTGAGAGTTTGACTTTAATGGACTTAAGAGATTCAAACTATGGTTTAGTTTGTCTTAGATTGTTTTATTTCATTATTTAAATTTTTTTGGACATAGTTTTAGTTTTAAGAACTCAGAGATTTGATCTCTGGTCTGTATGGTTATAATTTTGTATATGGTTGTTTTAATACAATCTCTATATTTTTTTAAGTTGGATCTGAATTTGCATAACTAGTTTATTTGAATAACTAAGTTTAAAATATAAGAGATGCATGTTTGAGAAATGAAACAATATGAAAAGAATATAAACTTTGTTTTCGTAGCTAGGTAGTAATGGTTGAGTTTAATGTTTAAGAAATTAAATTAAACTGTAGCATAACATCTACTTCTAGGGTTTATATATAAATAGTTCAGGTTTTAAGGCTCTGCAAACAAAAGGAAAAATAAAACTAACTCTAGCATATATACAATATACAGATTTTCATTAAAAATTATAAACCCTATTTTAATAAAAAAAAATCTGTAAGAACTGTAAAGAAGGTAAAAACCTCATACCTACAATCTGTAGCTATTTTAATGGCTAGAACCCTGCACACTCAAGCACAGAGAATTAACAAGAACATCGACAATTCTGACCTCATATATGTCAACCGAATAACTTGGGAACTACCACATTCCACCCAACCATGACTCGAAACCATTCTTGGTTTCAATCTGGATCCCCCTGAGTTGGTTCCACCATGCAAGTAGTCTAGAGCTCCTAAAGGTAAGGCTTCACCTATCTAGATATCAGGTTCTGTACCAGTTTGCTTTCATTTTTTGGAAAAAGGCTCTCCAAAAAATTCTTAGGAGAATAATGAGCAGATCCAATAGAATGGGATCCCCAAGCCTGTCTTTGGCTTGGGTCTTTATAAACAATCTTTAGGAAAAATGGCAGTTAAATTTTAGTTAGATCAAGAATCATTTATTTTCTTGAAATATTCTTTTACTTGATTTATGTGAAATTAATATTTATTTAACTTAACTTCGGAACTCTTTGGCTAGTTCCTATTTTGACTCTCTAGATGTTTAATATTAAAATCATTATTAAATAATAATACATAGGTTCCTTATTTATTATTTATAGTTACTTCTTATTTATTTATAACTAATACATATGCTTACTCTTTTATTCATAACATTTATAAACTATATATGTATACATATATCATTGTTAAACATTGTACTTTAGGTATCATATAGCATGATCCCAATCACATGGTACTTTTATTAGCTTAAAATAGTTTCTCTTGTTAAGACCTTCAGGTAAGGTTAGGTCAACAAGGTTAGGAAGCTCTAAATCTTCTTGCATGTTGGATTACCTCGTTTACCATGGCAGTTCTTTAGTATTTGATGAGACACATAAATTCAAAATTTCATTTAATCAAATTAAAAATAAGTAAGATGATATCAGTGTTTTATTAGAGTCGTTTTCACTTAACACAATTAATTTTTAGTAACTCCTAGCTTTATTTAGAGCCCACACTCAATGCTAAAAATAAGGAGTTACATTTAGTGCAATTCTAGATCTTCTCTCTCAACACTAATGCTAGGATGTACTTGTAAAATAAATCTAGGGATACAATGGCCAAGGATCTGATGCTCCAAAGCTTATTCTCAACATCAACTTGGAATGCTCCAGGCATTATTCCCAACACTTCCAATTCTTATTTTCCATGTGCTTCATTGATCATGCTCAACACAAACATTTCATTACTCATGTGCTCTGGAGTTGGTGCTCAACAGAAACATCAAAACAATCATGTGCTCTAGAGCTCGTTCCCAACACAAACATCAAATCACTCATGTGCTCCAGAGCTCAAATATCAAATCACTCATGTGCTCCATAGCTCTCGCTCAACACAAAGTCTCATCAATCATGTGCTTTAGGTTCAACACCCAACATATTCAATCACATATATTCTAAATAAAACATATGCATTGGATTACGCCCAATATATATAACAAATCATCATTCTCATGTGTAGTGGGGTCTTATTCCCACTATAAAAAATATAAACATTAAAGAAACATAATATCCAATGGGACTTATGCCCATTAGTGTTAGGTCAAAATTTAGGCTATTATAGAGGCATCTCCATGTCTCTCTGAAATAGTGCAAATTCATGGCCTTCATTTTGTTTGTGTTAGAATAATCCGTCAGGATTATTGTAAATAAATAATAAATAGTTATATGAATAGATAGGAAGGTGAAAAGGCTGTTTATCAACCGCCACATTGTAATGTATAAATAAATGCTTTAGCCATGAATAGAATGAATCGGGTGTTATTACCAACATGTGGTATCAGAGCAGGGCTGTCTGCCATAACTCCTGCCTGCCATTCTGCCTGCCTTATCAGACCTTGGTCATTTCTCCTGCCAGCCTTAATGTATGCGTTACAGTTCCAAATTGTGTTGAGGAATCACTGTGTCTTAGAAACCCTAATTTCTATGCTAGAACCTTGCGTGGAGTTTGATGTGTAAATATTGTTGCATGGATACCTGCCTTCTCTCTGATTCTCTGCAAAAACGCTTTTCCTACCCTCTTCATAGTCTACATTCTGCTCTTGGTGCCACTCCTCCCCTCCTGTGCACGAAAATGAGGGTTCACTACACTCTCTCCTTTCAGAGGTTGGGACCTCAGAAAATCCACATGAATCGAATCGTTCCCTAGCTGTCTTCCATTTAAATATTTGACAGTTGACATAGCGTCCTCTACTTTTGAATAGTCAACAATCACACAGCTCTGTTAACGCACAAATTTGAACTCTTCCACATGTCCATTTGAGCATACACCTACAGTCAAAAATCAGTAACCATGCATCTTCCTAGGACTTTTCATTTGCTCTCCATAGCTCAAAATAGTGCATGAAACCCTAATCCCGTGAGCATGTTGTATGAGTATTATCCTGTGTGAGTTTGAAGAGGCCTGCGTAGTATTGGAGAGAGTGATTATTTTAAATCTGGTGATGTAATTGTGAGAGTTGCGACCAGCCATGAGGAGATCTCGGTGTTCACAACTGAGAATTTGTTGAAGACTGAAGATCTTTGGGAGAGAGAGATTGTTCTCTGCAACTGTGTGAAGCATGCTACTGAAGGATATGCCACTCTAAAGACTGCGTTGAGCTTCCTGACTACATTGAGCTTCCTGGAGACTGTGTTGAGCTGATGCCTGAAGACTGAGCCAGAACCTGCTCGTGGAGAGACTGCTCATGGAGATAGTATGAGCTTGCAGAGACCAGCATGGAGACTGCCTGCATTGGAGATTGAAGACTAATATTTTGATGTGCTGGAAAAATAATATATGCGTTGGAGAGTTATTACTTCTCTGAAGAGTGCTGCGACTTCATAAAAACCCTAGTTTATATGCGTTGATCATATCTCTGCTACGTTGTAAAGACTGGATGAAGAGTCCACCCACTCTCTTACATTCACACGGAGTGCATAGAGCACCACTGCTGCGTTGAGGCTGAACACTGCTGCATAGAGTAGCATAGCTGTGAGCTGTATGCTGTGATTGAATTTTATGAACATATTACAAACCCCAATAGTCGGCGGGAAGAACATAGCTGTGAAATAAGCTGAATACATCAACCTGCCTTTATACAATACGTTGAGTAAACACGGTAGTTTGCATAACGAATGAATCAAGGATTCGAACCAATTTCAATTGAAGATTTTCATATTACAACATATTACATAGTATACATAGAAGAGGGGGCATAGGGTCAATATCGAACCCCAATGGCCGGCCTGATTTATACCAAGTTTGGTCACAATAAATAATGATGCTGAGAAAGCCCTAGATAAATAAAATAAATATGCCCCTTTAGACCGGTGAGAAGACAGCATTTGCGTTGAAGACTGCCTGAGTTTTGAGACTGCAATGCAATATTGGAGCTGAGTATATGCGTTGGTTGATTATGGATGCTGCGTGAAGAGACTTCCCTTTTGGAAGCTGTGCACCATCACTTGCGTGAAGTTTTCCGGTAAATTCTACAAGCATTTTTTTATTTTCATTGAGTGAAGAGCCTCGTGACTACTGTATTGGCACTGTGACTATTACATGAAGAATTTTCTCCTCTATGAATTACTGCTATGAATGATATAGCATGGAATTGCTGCGTTTTTTCCTTTCAATTTGTAACTATGCTTTGAAAATAAAGTTGTAACCACTGCATGAGAAGATTGTTGGTTAATTGTGGCATAGACTGTATTGTAAAAAGTGCAGAGACTCAGGCCTGCATTGTGTAGAATAGTGAACATAATTTATACATTGAAATGATATAGAAATTAAATATAGAGAAGCTGCAAGATTGTTTTGATAGAACTGTAGAATTATTTGCAGAATCATATTGTAATCTGTAAAGGAGCAGGAATCTAAACCTGCATCCCATATATTTTTCTAAGCATTCTGTAAGTTATAGTTTCCAGATTAGAGATGCACTCTTTGGCATCTAATATTGGTGCTGCCCTTGTCGGCAAAGACCAATCCAAAGACCCTTCCAAGGGAGATTGCAGCAAGAGAGGACGAGGAAGAAGAAACTTTCGAGGCAGAGGGGGAAAAAGATCAGATTTGCAGTGCAAGCATTGTGGAAATACTGGGCACACATCAGATCAGTGTTGGGCTTCATGGGACTCCATCAAAGACAAACATAACCAGAAGAAATATGACCAAGATGCTAGTAAATCTTCTGATTCTTGTATTGTTGCACATTGTAAACTTGGATTTAATGAAATGACTTCTCTTTCATCTTATAAATAATGTTGGCTGCTTGATACTGGTGCAACATCACACATGACATTTAGAAAATACTGTTTTGAAGAACTGAATGAAACAATAGAGGGCATAGTTTACTTTGCAGATAAGTCAAGTATTAAACCAAAGGGAATGGGCACCATTCGATTGAAGATGCCTGGATTCCCTGATTTCTTGTTGAAGAACGTTCTCTATCTTCCAGAGTTGCAGAGAATCCTGCTGTCCTTGGTGGATATTCGACAGCAAGGCCATTCCATCCACATGTTTGATGGAATCGTTGAAATAAGAAATTCCTCTGACAACCAAGTCATCATGACTGGATACGAAGATGGAAAATTGCTGAAGCTCAAGGGTTCATCCACAAGATTTCAGAACTATGCCTACCTCTCTCAGCATGGAGAAGGTAATATGTCATCTAGTTCATTGTGGCATGCAATATTTGGTCATCTAAATTATAACAATCTTCATTTGTTGAGAAAGAATGGTGTATTTGGCTTTCCCACCATTCCTAAAGAGAAGAATAAATGTGATGCATGTATATTAGGGAAACATAGTAAGCTGCCATTCCATGAATCTAATTTCAGAGCAAGTAGGAAATTAGAACTAGTGCATTCTGATTTATGTGGCCCAATACCAACAAATCAAAACATACCCTATGATCAACCATCTCATGATATTCCTCCTCTAGAAGTTAAATGCTTTCATCTATTTAATGACTGTTTGGAAGAGAGGAAGGTGAAAGTGATAGTTGCAACTTCGTATGAAGTTTCTCATTCTGCATCCATGATTCTGGAAGGACCTTTTGGAAACTCTCCAAATAACCCTAGGTGGAATTTAGTTCTTTTTTTATATTGTCATTTTCTTCTCCATCTTTTAAGGTCATTCCATGATACATTTCAACAAGCTACAACAAATAATCCCTATCAAAAAGAAAAAGAAAAATGTTACCTTTAGTGTTGGATATTCATTTTTGGATTTTCTCCATATCATCCATGTAATATGTCTCCTCCATGCTACAACATATTTTTGAAATTAAATCATGTGTTCCTTGGAAAATATTCAAGGCCTCTTGAATCTTTTGCTCATCCATCTTTAATGACCCTAAAATAAAATGGGGTTCTTGTAGGTGTACATTCTCTTCATCTTTCATCATGGGAACAACTTCAAGAAGTTCATGTTGTGAAGGTGAAATCAATATTGGGACCTTTTCTTTAGCTCTTACAATGTCTTCATGCTCATAGAAATTTGGTCTTGTAGCAACTTCTTTAACTGGAATCTCTATGTCATCAACATAGAGAGATTGACGTCCATTGATAGATGTTTCGCTGAAACTTGAGAGCCCATCAATAGGTACTCTATTAGCTATGTCTAGAGTGTCACTTGTCTCTCTAGATTGTTCTTTTATAGCATTGGTGGTAGGTTAAGTGAATGGAAGCCCTTATCTTTTGTTGCAAAATCCTTGTTAGTAAGGATTTTAGTTATGTTGTCTACTTCATTTCCATTCTCCTATGGGAAACTTGAGACTTATTCGTCTTGAGTGGCATGACGCTTGCGTCATATGTAGGATCCACCATGATAATTTTTGCACTTTCTTCACATTATTTTGATGTAGAGAACCTTGAGGGTGAGACTTCACTCACTTACAATATTTGCTCCACTTCTCTGCACACATTATTGACAATATGGTCATTATATTATAATGTGTTTTGTTAAAGGGATACATTTTCCTTAATATTATTCCAACCTCATATTCACATAACTCTCAAAAATAAAAGATTTCATGGATCTGTTTTCTTAATTCTTGATATCTTCAGAGGTACTCAGAAGGATCAACTTCTAGTGGATTTCCTTCATAGATTACTCTGCCATCAACAAAACTAAACTTTGGTGGATTAGGCCTTATGTTTTCTATTCACACATTGTCACAGGAAGAGTCATCATCATCAATATAAATAAAATCATCATTATAATAGGATGACTCCTCATCATACCATTCAAAATCATCACTAACGGATTCTAGTCTCAAGGCTGCAAATTTCTTCTTTGTCAGAAAAGGTGACCTGCAATATTATTCAATTGAGATCCTACTTTCCACATGCTAGGAAAAGGAAATAGATTTAATACCACTATAATGGACCAATCAAATCATATTGTTCATGAAATCCCTTTTCTCAAGAGAATTCAAACAAACCGAAATTGCAAGGGGGTTTATACTAGTTAACTTATCAAGGATCAAGGAGGTAGGATGAAACCAAGAAAGGGAAGAGGGTTATGATATCTCATGTTTCTATGCACAATGTACTGGGACCATTTATTTTTTTAAAATCGTTGAAGATAAAGTCTACTCTAAGGCTCATGGGAACCCTAGCATATGTAAACTAAAACCAAGTTTGCTTGTCACTTCCCATAAACCAGTGGTGAGGGAGCTTGACCTAGGGAAGCTTGCAGATATCTGATATGATGTTATATAATAGTAATAATATGTTTATGTAGTTTTATAATATATTTGGAAAGGTTAGGGGGCACACAATAAATACTTGTCTTTAGGAATACACATTAAGCTCAAATTCTATGCTTCCCAAACATAGGAAGGAGGTCACACATATTCAATTTCAAGCATGGAAGGTATTCATTATCATGTTAATGAACTTCCATAATAGAAATAAAAGAAATTTGTTATGCTTAAGCTGACTAATTTACACAAAATTGTAAACTATTCAATTTCTCATTGAAATCTAGACAAGGTATAAGAAATCTTTATGAAACACATCCATACTATTTTGAATTTGTACAAAACTTGTAGAGATGCATAAATACATCAAATATAAATAGTGAGGGAAAAAATCAATATCACAAGAAGCTCATAGTTTACATCAACTCGCATAAAAAAAATTCACAAGAAGAAAGAGAATAGAAATCCTTGGGAATTGGAGTGACAAATTACCCAAAATATGCAAAAGGACTGGTACTTCTATAGACATGGTATTAAATCATGCAATTTTCCACCATTAATGGTTGAATTCCATCAATCCTCACCTATTATTGTATGTAACATCCCCGAATAACCTACTTAAAATGCATATACAAAATATTTTTTAAAGCATAGTTTCATTCTCAAGGAATTGACTATAATCCTTCATAATACCTTAGCCATAATCTTAAAAGGTAAAAAACATAAATTTCCACACTCAAAACATAGGAATTAAACATTTTTCTTTCTACTTCCACACTTCCTCTATGTGGAAGGAAAAAGGCGGAGGCCTCAACATTCATACGACTAAAATATTTGGCTTTCCACTTTCTCACTTCCGCTATGCGGAATGTGGAAGGCAGAAGCCTCAACATTCATACGTATTAAACATTCGGCTTTCCACTTCCACACTTATGCTATGCGTAATGCGGAAGGCAGAAGCCTCAACATTCATATGACTTAAACATTTGTCTTTCCGCTTCCTCACTTCCTCTATGCGAAATGTTGAAGGAAGAACCCTTAACCTTTTATAACATATCCCTTAGGTTTTATGTTTCCTCACTCCACTGTGTGGAATGGGGAAGGTGGAAACACTAACATTATTTACTCTAAACTTTTCCTTTCCAATGCACAAAACCCATAACCTTAAAACCTTACTTGTTCGGTGGTGTTTTCCATAGGACAAAGTATGGCATCTATAACCTTGGAACCATGCATCTAGAATGCAGTCATAACCTTCACCCAAACAAGAGAATCCCTTTCCCAAAAACCAACAAAAACTAAAACATCACAGTGAAATGAAACAGAGTAGGTGCATTCCACCTCCAAGAATCTATGCATCCATGGCAGTCATAGCCACTCTGAAAAGTAGTATTCCTCTTTAGGGAAAATAATAAAACCTGAAAGCAAGAATACCAAACATAGTATTCTTAACCAGTCATGAGTAATCTATAAAACCAAGGAAATCAAAGTCATTCCGAAAATAGGGCATGAACATTCACCAGCTCATGAGAAATGCTCCTATGAACAGGATTGGAGCTGTTCTTTGTCACCTTTCAACATGATAACACCCTATCATACACACACATACATGCCTAAGCTCATTACTCGAAGGGAAAAAATACAGTATACAGGTAACTCTGTAAAGAGCAATAATACACTGTTGGTTTACCATTTTACCAGAGGCAAGGAAAAACAATCAAAACTAGCGTACGATCATCATTCCCACCAATTAATGGCACTATTCATTATTTCATTTCTATTTTAAAACACACATTTACGCATAAATACCATACTCTGAGTTCAATAGATTGATATAACACGCCCTGTAATCCAGTATACCACGTTACCATCATTCAAACAGAGTATGAAGACACGCCAGTGGACAATCAACATTTTCATTACTACATTATCTATGGAATTCATCATCAAAAAAAAATCATGGGAACACACATTCACACCACTACAAATATACCATGATCTCAACAAAAATGCAGAGACGTCAAACCGGAAATGGAACCTATTTGTAGAATTATCTGTAATGAAGAGAAAACAACCACATTCTACCCAACCATAGATTAGGCACAGAGGTTCCCTCAGTCCTCAATATCCCCCGAGCTAATTATGCATGCTAAGAGTGGTGATATTCAAACTCAGTCCCATTATCCAATGGGGATCCCCTTGTCTTACACATACAATTTATCCTTCAGCTTACCTAAATGCAGAGTGCTTCCCCAACCATCCTCCCTTAGCATACTGAGTGACATTCTCTTTATAGTTTGATCCTCGGTATTTTGCAGATCCTAAAATCTTTGTTCCATTGCCTTTACGTTTCCCAGGGTGGATCTAGCACCATGCTGGCCTTCCCATGCCTGGTGCAACTGTCTGAGCGTGACCCTTCACTTACCCCACTCTTCACATGCATAATTTCTCATTCGACGTGGATGTCTCTCCCATTCATATTTTTTCATATAATCATGATGTTTCAGTTTACACTTGTCCTGCAAGCATCGATTGGCATATTCCAAGTCTGGAAAGCACATTCAACCAAAATAAAATAGTAAATTAATATTGCATAAAATGTTTGTGTATTGGGGGATATTACATCCTCCCCTCCTTATTGCAACACTGTCCACAATGTTCTTAGTCTTCTGGACTTAACTTGAGGTGTTTTTTCTTCAATCATCCATTTAATTCCTAATTATATTTTCCTTTCTGTCAAACCTTGTGTACAGACTTCTCATTTTAGGATATTATTGATGACTTGACTTGTTCATTCTCTTTGTCCATCTATTTCATCTTGGTCTGTAATCCTATAGACATCGATTTCAAAACGTTTGATGCAACTTTACATCGTTGTCAAAAAATTACCCTCTTTGGTACTCCACTAAGTTGGAATACCTCCTTCAGGAAGCAACTCTACAATATTAACAGTTCCATTAGTTTCCTCTATAGGAGTACAAGGGAAACTTGCTTGACTTATTCTTACTATTAACAATTGCAACCCTGCAACATTATGCGTGTATAACTAGATAAAAATAAGCTATAATATGCTAAACAATTGACTTCTTATTGGCATTCTCATATCAATAGTCAAAATTTTCCCCAAGGCATGTTTTCTCTCCTTTCACCTGCATGGCATACAAGCATGCAACTCACATGAGAGGTCATCCTAAGGAAAATTTCCATCCTAAATTTGGCAACCCTTAATTAAATTTCCCAAACATAAGGTCCTGGTCCCTTATTTGTCTCTTGTAGACCATAATACCTGGTTCCCTGCAATATCTCACCTGACATGTTTCCTAACATCGAACAATCAATAATATTGAAAAATATGAATTTACAATTCTGTCTCCTATAGAAGTTGGATTTTGTAACCATGAGGCCATCCTCATATTGCTTGGCACTTGTGAGTGGAAAATATTACCCTTATCCCTTTCTCTTTGCTTCCCAACCTAGACAACCATATATAACATGTCATCTTAACATGAATTTTAGATTAGTCAAACAATCAATAAAATATCAAAATTCCACATCTGGGATTTAGAAGTCCTTTTTGTTTGGTTTTTACCACTATGGGGTCCTCTTTAGATGTTTGGCCTTTGCACATGGAAAACTTCATCTTTATTTTTATGGGATACACTCACACTACCTGTAGTCTGGTACTTCCAATTGTCCCTACAATTTTGAACATCCCTACATACCATCCTTTCATCGCAGGAATCAGTTTCCTTTTAGAAGTGCAACACACAGTTCTATACAGTTACTTTATATGCATCATTAAAATTTTCTAGATATTTTTCACCTTATTTAGGCACATAAGAAAAACTTCCAATACTCATGATCCCACAATCATGCTCTACAATTTTTGTTTTACTTTCAACAAAGCAGTCAATCAGACATGACTGCTTTTCCATGCAACTCTTATAGCAATTCATGAAGTGATCTCATAACTATCAATAATTCTATCATTTAAGGAATTTGCAATGAAGTGTTTATATCACAACCACGCATTTACAAGATGCATCTTGTATATATCCACACATACCTTGGCATCAATGTTCCAAGTGATCCTTAGATGAATTCTTCTTCCATAAGTTCTGACATGAATATACATAAACATGAGGGTCATCTCCTCACGGAACTAGAAGTTCAAATGCAATCCTCCTCACCCTGTATATACATTATTCAACTTATATTAGAGAACCTAACACCTCCTTGGGTGCTCCATGCCAGTTTTGTTCCAGAGCCTAACACCTTTTTCTGAGTGCTCATTGGCAGCTTTGGCCTACCAAGATCAGGCGATTCCTTTCCAGACACCATAATACCTAGGGGTTATTCTCTTCACAGATTCCCAACTCCTATAATAGTCACCTTACACAGCATGCATGTGTGCAGAAAGAATTCTAACCAGATGTCTTACAACTATGGGCATCCCCAATGATGCATACTAGTGCCTAGCTAGCTAGGGGGAGGGAAGGTATGTACCCCAATTACATCCTTCCTCTGTACACAATTTTTTTCTCAACTTTATACGTAGAATCACCTTCTTGTATCCTTTCCATTACTAGGTTGGGTACCTGCACCTATTCCATTAGTAATAAATCACAATCAGGGATTGGTATAGCATCAATATTTCCATCTATCACAGATATATATTGTTTTAAGAACTGGAAATTCTCATACTTACATTGTATTCTCTTGTTGTTATCAATTATCTACTATGGTCCACCATAAATGCAATGGAATTAATTAATAGCAACATCTTGATAGTATTTCGTAGTATCACAAGAATCATATTGATTTTAGATGTTAGCTGATCGATTGGTCACTTACCAAGGGTTACACAACCCAAACACCAACCCATTGATCATAGATTTGGTTTCCTATCCTTCCTTCACAAGGCTATTGGTCATGTGCATGGTGTCACCAACATCTCCAACCATGCTTCTATGCCCTTGGTCCTGCAATTATTGCCAATAACCACAATATCATAGACATGAAATAATTATCAGTAGTGGTTCATTGCATATGTAAAACCTCATTAGTTTTACTCTTATGCAATATTATATGCATGCAAACATTTTCATCTGTACTACATTTATTAATATGCCTACTAGTGCATATGCATATGACCTATCAAATCTCTTGCATTCCCAACATTCCCATGCTAATTTTGTTTTTGTATGGGATTCACAAAATATACATATATCAAACAAAGAGTTGAAGAGTCTTCCCTTAAACTGGACCATCCCATCTCTATTAAACTCGACCTTTGTGTGGATTCATGCAACAAATTCGATCAATCATTCTCACCCGAAATTACCGAGCTTGATGCCAGGTTCCCCTGTGACAGTCTTTAATGGAATGGTTTAGGATTTAGTTAGGTTCTTAAAATAAGCAAAACCACTAAATCAATCCAACCCAACCAAAGGTCCCTCCAATGCTCAACAAAGAGCGGACTTCAACCTTCGATGAACTCGATTTCATGTAAATTATGCATCCATCCTCTGCTGTTAACCCACCTTCTAGTTGAATATGAGGAATCATTGAGGACTGTTAGATTTTGATCCACCCAGATCGACGGTGGACTTCAATTACTATAGATCGGATTACCAAAAAATTCCACATCCATTCAGATTGTTAACCCGCTTGTTAGTTGAATCTGTGAAATGACTGACAACCGTCAGATCTAAATCGATGGTGGACTTCAAACACAGTAAAGAAGATTCTATAAAAAATTAACACACATCAGAATTTTGATTGTTCGTGTTAGTTCTCCCTGCAAAATAGCTGAGGAACATTGATCTGGTTTCATGATCAACCTCATCCATTGATCTAAATCCTCTTTGCAATGATTACTTTCCAATTTCGCAACTCAACACCATTTTATCCTCCTCACTCTTTCCACCCATGAAATTCCTTCAGGCCGTTGATCTTCGCATATGTAGATCCCCACCATACGATCCTCAAGCATATGAAAGAGGAAACATCAGATTATCTCATTCGCAATTCTAGCTTGTGAAATCTCTCCTCAGCCATAGATCTGGTTCTACCATGATCTTAACCTTCCACATCAATCCTTGTAGTGATTGATCGTTGATCCAAAACCCTGCAACAAGGTTATTCTGAACATATTTCATTCATGATATCCTCAATGGTTTATTAAACTAACACCCATTCGGTTGGTCAGGAAATCGATCAACAAACTTCTGTTTCTCTTCCTTTCACAAGTCCTGAATTCACACCCAGGCTTATCATTCATTAACAGAGGATGGGACAAACATTCAATTCATGAAACTACACATCCCGACAAATTTATACATTTTTACGCAAAGATTATTCCCACTTAGGGTTTTTCATATGCTATGAGTCCTACCCATACCCAAAATACAATTTTTGTGTCCTTTTTAATTTTTCCAAAAGGATCCTTAATTGATAGGAATACTTCTCTATATAACTAACATAAGCCATCTAAGATTGAAAATTCTCCATTATAAATTATTCTCATCTCGTATCTAAGGTATGCAATGTTATTCTTTTTATATTGCATTCAAGTACTCCTTTCTTTTCTTAACTAAACCCAATAGAAATGCATAATCCAAGTATATAATGTTATCTTATACACATTTCCCTTAAGTTCACATGCATGTTCTTTCCCTTCCCTTCCATGAGTAATCAAGCACGTCCTGGAGATAACCTTCAAGTAAGTCAATACACACAGGTGTTAGGAGATACTTAGTATTTCATGAATATAAAAATACCAGACAATGCATGTACGATTTATTGTCCAGACGCTTGTTCTTTGAATAAAGCATGTGGTTAACAAATTTCCAGTTATCGTTCAATTCCTATATGCTGATGCATTTTGTAACCATGGCTACCTACACTTGGTACTCATAATTCCTTGTCAATTGTTATTTGTATCATAAACTCATTCTAAAATGTAACATCAATTTACTAATTAAATCCCATCGATTCTTGATACATAAAGATGTTTTTTTCTTAATGCATTACTTCCTCAATAACTTAATCGTAATTACACTTGCATGAGCCTTTACTGATATGCATCTTAATCAAGAATCCTATAAAATCTAAGTTTAAGTCATTTAAACGTTTAGTACTGCTAGTACCGTGCCTTCTCTTCATCATCCTTGATTTGGTATGCAATTAACCTTTCTAATATACTTTCACAATTCAATTTTGTATGATGAGCAACAATATGCATGTAAAAACATCATATGCATATTTCTATAGTATAACCATCTAAGTTATATGCAATACTTCTAGCTGAGAAACGAAAGGGGTCATAATAACCTATAACTTTTCGCCTCAATACCCAAGCATAATCCTTCTTAGCCATTATTCAAGAAGCCATTATCCATTAACTAAAATCATTCATACCATGACCCTTATGCATACGTGATTATAAATTTGGGACATCCTACCTCCTTAATCCTATATCCATCACATAATGTCCACCGAGGATAGCCATACATGCATTAATCACCATACAAGTATCCCTTGTAGTACATCAATCAAATCATCAACCATCATACACCAATTATAATACTTTGATCAGAATCCATCAATTTAATACAAAATCAGAGCATATAACTAGGACTCATCAATCAAAATAATGATTATAATTTAGCAAAATCCTAGTTGTTACCTCGGTTTGGCTCCACCGGGAACTAGATGTTCCTAAAAGGGCGAGAGGGTTGAAACCCGTTGCTCTAATACAATTTATAACATCGCTGAATAACCTGCTTAAAATGCATATACACAAGTTTTTTTTAAGCATAGTTTCTTTCTCAAGGAATTGTCTATAATCCTTCATAATACCTCAGCCTTAAGATTAAAAGGTAAACAACATAAATTTCTGCACTAAAAACATAGGACTTAAACATTTGGCTTTCCTCTTCCGGACTTCC
This sequence comes from Pseudotsuga menziesii, assembly GCA_001517045.1. Lineage (NCBI taxonomy): Eukaryota > Viridiplantae > Streptophyta > Pinopsida > Pinales > Pinaceae > Pseudotsuga > Pseudotsuga menziesii. Next base: position 528,375 of record LPNX010028775.1, on the reverse strand, counting down.
GCTATGAGGAATGCAAAAGGTGGAGGCCTCAACAATCATACGACTTAAACATTTGGATTTATGCTTCTGCACTTCCGCTATGCAGGATGCAGAAGGCGGAAGCCTCAACATTCATACGACTTAAACATTTGGCTTTCCTCTTTCGTACTTTTGCTATGTGGAAGGTAGATTTCAACATTGATATGACTTAAACATTTGGATTTCTACTTCTGCACTGCCGCTATGCGGAATGCGAAAGGAGGAACCCTTAACCTTTTAGGACTTATCCCTTAGGTTTTCTACTTCCGCACTCCATTATGTGGAATGCTGAAGGAAAAAACACTAACATTCTTTACTCTGAACTTCCTTTTCGGTGCGGAAAACCCAAAGGGTTAAAACCTTATTTGTTTGGTGGTGTTTTCCTTAGGACAAAGCATGGCATCTATAACCTCAGAAACCATGTATCTAGAATATAGTCATAACCTTCACCAAAACAAGAGCATCCCTTTCTCAAAAAAAAACACATAAAAAATCATAGTGAAATAAAACAAAGTAGGCGCGTTCCAACTCCAGGGATCTATGCATCCAGGGCAATCATAGCCACTCAGAACAGTAGTATTTCTCTTTGGGAAAAATAATAAAACTTGAATGCAAGAATATCAAACATAGTAGGTGTAACCGCTCATGAGTAATCTATAAAACCAAGGAAACCAAAGTCATTCCAAAAATAGGGAATGAGCATTCACCAGCTCATGAGAAATGATCCTGTGAACAAGCTTGGAGCCGTTCTTTTTCACCTTTCAACATGATAACACCTGATCATACACACACAGACATGCGTGAGCTCATTACTTGAAGGGAAAAAAATACATTATACAGGCAACTATGTACAGAGCAATAATACATCGTTGGGTTACCATTTTACTAGAGGCAAGTCACAACAATCAAAAGAAACGTATGAGCATCATTACCACCAATTAAAGACGCTATTCATTCTTTCAATTCTATTGGAAACCACAGATTAACGCATAAATACCATACTCTGAGTTCAATAGATTGACAGAACACACCTAGTAATCTTGAAGAGACCACGTTACCATCATTCGAACAGAGTATGAAGACATGCTAGCAGACAATCAACATTTTCATTACTACATTAAATCAGGAATTCATCATCAAAACAAAAGCATGGGAACACACATTTGCACCACCACAGATATACCCTGATCTCAGCAAAAATGCAGAGACGTCAATGCAGAAATGGAACCTATTTGCAGAATGAGCCGTAATGAAGAGGGAACAACCACGTTCCAACCAACCATAGATTAGACACAAAGGTTCCCTCTATCCTTAATCACCCCCGAGCTAATTATGCATGCCAAGAATGGTGACAGTCAAACTCAATCCCATTCTCCAGTGGGGATCCCCTTGTCTTACACAGATAATGTCTCATTCAGCTTACCTAAACGCAGAGTGCTTCCCTAGCCAGCCTCTCTCAGCATATTGAGCGACGTTCTATTTATAGTTTGATCCTAGGTCTTTTGCAGCTCCCGGAGTCTTTGATCCACTACCTTTTCCTTTCCTACATTGAGTATAGTGCCATGTTGACCTTCCCACGCCTGGTGCAACTTTCTGAGAATGACCCTTTGTGTCCCCCACTCTTCACATGCATAATTTCTTATTTAATGTGGATGTTTCTCTGATTCATATTTTTTCATATTGTTTCAGTTTACACTTGTCCTCCAAGAACTGATTGGCATATTCTAGGTCTCCTAATCACATTCAAACAAAATAAAATAGTAAATTATTATTACATAAAATGTTTGTGTATTGGGGGATATTACACTGGAAAAGCAGCAAGGGCACGTTTCCTTAAGTCTGAGAAGCTAAAGCTCCCAATTCAAAATTAAGATTGACCAAATATGTGAGAGGTGTACTAATACATTATTTTATAGAAGACAATGCTTCTTGTGCAAGTCTCCTTGTCCCATGTGCCCTCATGATTGGATTAGGATGTGCTTGGCGAAGGTAACGAATAACCAGGTCTGAACTGGATCGGTTCGATCAGTAAGCCTCATAAGAAAGCTTTGTGCTTTTGCTGTGCTCCTCACTTTTCCTTCTTTTTCTTGCATCGTTGTTTTTCCCTTGTTTTTCGCTTGTTTTTCTTGCTTTGCTACTTTTTCCTTGTTTTTCCCTCTTTTTTTCTTGCTTTGCTATTTTTTCCTTGTTTTTCCCTACTTTTCCTGCTTTTCTAGCTTTTGTTTGCTTTATTATGCTTTTCCCTGGTTTGTTTCTTTTGCCTATTTTTCTTGTTTTTATTTCCAAACATTCCGTGCTTTGTCTACTTGCTTGCTTTACAGTGATTTTTCCTTGACATGCCCTCCTTCCAACTTTCTTGCTTTTTGCAGACTTTTCATAGTGTTATGCCTTAATCTTTATCATAATACATCCTCCTAGCCATCTCGACTCCACATTATCCAAATTATTTTATTTATGAGAAATAGAAAAACAAAATTAATTTAAAATTATTTACAAACTATCGTCTAGTCAATAAAAACAAAATAATCCCAATTAATTAATAATGCTCTCCTCAATTGGGATTGAATTAATAATGTTGTCCTCAAACCATATGGATTTAATAGCTAGGATTTGGTGAAATGACCAACTAAAAAGGGAAATGACAATAACACTATCCATTTTTAATTTTATTTAACTAAATATAAATGGCACTGTCCATTATACTAATTATGATATTATATTACCCTCTACCTTTCACATACAATACTCTATATCCTTTTTACAATTAGATGTAATTTGTTATTAAAATGACAAAATATTTTGAAAGCAACAAAGATCATTTTGTTATTCACATGCTTTTCAAATATACTGTTTCTTATTTATATGAATCCAATACATGATTAAGAAGTATTTTATATAAATTCAATAGACGTGCAAAGGACTTTGAACATTCCTCGGTTAGAACAAATAGTTTGACCGAAAAAGCCAATGACGCGCTCTCGAAAGTCAAGTCACAAAATCAAAATCCGAGGTTTGAGAATGAAGATTTAGTATTTAAACCGAAGTCAACTCGGCTGCCCTGCACAAGAGTCGTACACTAACAAAATATTTATAAACCCATTTTTATATGATTCCAGTCTGATGGCCCAAAAGATATGTTTTGATTCAGCTATATAAAACACCGCCGCTTTAAAGGACCAGATCATTCCTTGAATTTGTCAAACGAAATACCGAAACTCTCACGCGTTTCCTCTTATCGCCCCCCTCCTTTCCGAGTAATTAATTCTTATCGCCCCCCTCCTCTCCGAGTAATTAATTCATATATATATATTTGTACATAAGAAGATACAATCATATTATCATTATTCCTCCTCTGTATCGATATTGTGGCATTCAATTTCTTATTTGGAATTGGGACTCTGAAGCGAAGACTTGTATACGTTCTATGGATATGAGAAAACCAACACGACTGGTACTATTGATTGCCCTGCTTATGCTGCTCACGATGGTTACGGAAAGTTCGGCTTGCAGGGCACGGAAACTGAAATTCATATTTCAGGGAGATGATGAAGTGGAGAATAATAATAATAATAATATTAAGATGAAGAATATTGGGTTATTGGAATCCCAGCTTCCAAGGGGTCCCGTAACTCCATCTGGTCCATCTCAATGTAAAAACTACAGGTCTTCCGGTGGAGCTGGTTCATGTCCTGTCAACGAGATTAACGCTGCGGGGGTTAATCCAAGAGAGATAATACGCCGAGATACAAATAAAAATAACATTCAGATGAAAAATGGTGGGCTTGAATCCGAGCTTCCAAGGGGTCCCGTTCCTCCGTCGGGGCCATCTCAGTGTAAAAACTACAGGTCTTCCGGTGGAGGTTCGTGTCCAGTTTAACAATTAGATCATCACTACATTTTGGAATAATCAAGATCCATCTTTAACAGATCCGTCGTTCGGAATCGGAATCGTTAACAGATACTTTTGATCTGTCCATGAACGACCCTGCCTCTGAAAGGGAATAACAGATATACTGTATATATATTACAGGAAAACTACTGAGGAAATTAGGTTATCAACAAAAAGGTAGCCCGGGCAATGATAATAATTCTGTACAGCGACATGAGGATAACGCACTAATAAGCCTATTGATAGCATAGGCAGCCTATTGTAATTCTTTTAAATTTATTATGAATGTCAATTCTTTAATACCATGTCAAATGTATCACATTTGTTCAACTATTCTTATTCTTTCTTATTCTCAGTGTTGTTTGTGGCCTGAGATTACTATTCTTATTCTTTCTTATTCTCAGCGTTGTTTGTGGCCTGAGATTGTAAATAGTACTGATCATTTTGAAATAGAAAAAAAATATTATATTTCAATCTGATGATGAAGGTTGCAAATTCAAAGCTTGCACACAGGCTGGGATGGGATACGTTTTCTTGAAATTTTATATATTTTTTTATTGTTTTGTACATGTGATCTTGAAAAGCAAGCATATCCGTATGGATATGGTGATGAATTTCTCTTCCATCAAACATTCTCTCACTATGATATTTTTTCCTTTTCACAATAAACCGTTATGTTTGACCATTCCTATGCCTACGTATTGTGGGTCGGATAGTTGGAAGCTGCAAAGTGAATGGTTTAAAATAGCTGTTACAAAATATTTAGCAGTCCAAAATGTCCATGTTTATGTAACCCAATGAGTACCATCTTACATATATCATATCCCTTTTTAGAGGTGAACCTAAAGTTAAATTGATGGATTATCATATTTACATTAACAATGGCTTTTCCAATGATTGAAAGATGAACCAAAAATTAAGAGAAAAAAAAAAAAGACCAACAAAAAGCAAAATGAAATTTAATAGAATCTGGTATGGGAATTTTTGGATGGCCCTTATTTTCTTGTCATAATTTTATTTTTAAAATTTTAAATTATTTTCTTTTCTATTTAAATTAAATAGTCAAGTAGTTAGATGCATCCACTATTTATTAACTCGTACTTTATTTTAGCTTTATTAATACAAGTAAAGCTAGGTTTAATTGATAAAGCATGTATGCACAACATGCATATATGAGCTAGGTTAGGGTTTTAGCATGTAGATGTGTTTAAATATGATGTAAACTAAACTCTATATGATTTGCACTCAAAATCCTGCTATTTTTTGGGTCAAGAAAGAGTTGAAATTGTAAAAATGATTGATTACATTTATTATGTAATCAATATTTAATAAATGTAAATCTAGTGTTTGTGTTTAGGATAGTCAGCCCTATAATTCTTTGTAGACATCTTCAAGTTTATTCCACTTCATTTTATTTGTTCTAAGTAATTATATAGACATTTACTTTGTGATAACTTTGGATATTGTTTCTCTTATGGTCCAATGGGGTATTTTAGTTTGCATGTTTACCATTATGAATAAATACTAAACAAATCTTAGTTATATGATAACTAACATTATAACTTAATTACCATTATATCAATTTGCCTATCCCTCACAAGTATTAATATTTCTATGGGTATATATGATATTAATTAGTATGATGTATTTAAGGAGACCTTGCCACATAATGTAGAAACATGGACTGCTAGACTTATTTTCCTTTCAATCAAAATTCAAAAGCTTTCGCAATAATTTTTTTTTAATGTAAGAACATTGTAAGAATTTTTGGAAAAAGATTTTGGAGAAATTTTTGAGTAAACTATATCTGAATTCTCAATTTGGGTAAGCAATTGCTCAATTTCAAAATTTTCACAGAGATATTGAATGCAATCTACAACAATAAAAGTAATTTCAAATGTTCTCAAAGATATCAAATGAAGTCTTCACTACAAATTGTTACATTAAAGACTTACCTATAAAATCTCCCATATACTATTCAAAACACTCAACTACCCTACCAAACTAATAATACTACAATTTACTAAATATAATCATCTTTTCTATTTAAAGTCTCTCAATGTAATAATTCTACATTACTAATCATTCATTCACTGAAATATACTAAAATAAGAAAACTATTTGCATGCCAAAAATGAAAGATACTTTGATCTCTAATATCAACAAGTTGGATTGATATTGTTAGCAACAATAAATTAGTTAACTATAATCCCTAAAAATATGGAAAAGATGGAAGAAACATTTATAATGTACAATGAATTTGTCATTGTATTTATAAATGTTTGTCACCACCTTTAAGTCTATGAGTTATTTTTCTTTTCAATCATATCAATTTAATTAAATAAATAGTTTTCTCAATAATGTTTTTTTACCTTTGGTGGGGACTTGTTGCTTTTTAGCTATCTTTATTCAATTATGATTTGAGTATGTTATAAATCATGGTTTTAGTATGTTATATAGGTTGTTGATAAGTTTAGGAGGGTTTTTTGATTGACCTTTATAAGAGGATTTTAGGTATCTTTTAGAAAAGTAAAATTTGATTATATATGTTTTCATGATCATATCCTAGACATTATTATTTGTCAATTTAGTAAGTTTTACAATTTTTAAATAAAGCTATCTTAATTGCTTTTACATATATTCCCTTATAACTTTAGTTCTTTTTGGTAAAATTAGGTGATTGAAAATGGAGACATGTGTGCTTTCAAATTCTACCATATTTTCACACAATGACCAAAAAAATGCATGGCCTTACCAATCTTTTTAGTCATCTTTAACTCTTAGTCTATCCTTAGCTCAGTTTAAATTTTTTTATTTATTTATGTTTTATTTAGAAATCACATCAAACATTATATTTTATTTTGTGTATGTTGAATTAATAATTGTAATGGACCAATCAAATCATATTGGTTATTAACTCTCTTTTCTCAAGAAAATTTGAACAAACTGAAATTCCAAGGGGGTTTGTACTAGTTAATCGATGAGGGATCAAGGATGTAGGAGGAAACAAATAAAGGGAAGATGGTTATGATATCTTAGGTTCCTATGCACAATGTACTAGGACCATTTATGTTTTGAACATCATCCAATATAAATTCTACTCCAATGTTCCTAGGCACCCCAACATATGCAAGCTAAAACCTTTGCTTATCACTTCCAAGAAACGAGTGGGGAGGGAAATTGACTCACAGAAGCTTGAAAATATCTGATATGATTTTATATAATAGTAATAATATGTTTATGAAATTTTATAACAGATTTGGAAAGGTTAGGGGGTCCCACAAGCAAGACTAATCTCTAGGAATACACAATAGGCTCAACTTCTAGGCTTCCCAAAGGAGGTCACAAATCTTAAGTTTCAAGCATGGAATATATTCATTATCATGTTAATGAAATTTAAGAATAAAAATAAAATAAATTCATTATTCTTAAGCTCACTAATTCACACAAAACTGAAAACTAGTCAATTTCTCATTGAAATCTAGACAAGGTATAAGAAATCTTTATTCAAAACACAACCAAACTAATTCAAATTTATGGAATAATTGAAAATATCAATAAATACATCAAATATAACCATTGGGTGATGAAATGAATCTCGTAAGAAGCTCATAGTTTACATCCATTTTCATAAAACATTATTACATGAAGAAAGAGACTAAAAATCCTTGGGAATTGGAGTGACAAACTACCAAATATCTGCAAAAGGATTGGTACTTATCTAGATTTGATATTAAATCCTGCAATTTACCATCATTATGTCTCAATGGAATCAATCCTCTCCTATGACTAGAAAAGCAGTAGGGGCACATCTCTTGGTTGTGACTAGGGGCACATCTCGATAAGTCTAAGAACATAAATATTTCAATTTGAAAGTATGACTAACCAAATATGTGATAAGTGCGCTAATACATCATTTTATAGAAGAGGATGCTTGTTGTGCAAGTATACTTGGCCCATCAACCCTCATGACTAGATTAGGGTGCGCTTGCTTTGAGTTTTTTCTTTGTTCCTGAATTTTACTTCTTTTTCTTGCTTTGTTTAACTTCTTCCTTTCTTTTACATTCTTTTCCTACTTTTTCTTACTTCATTTCTTTTGCTTTGATTTTCCCATCTTTTCATGCTTTTCCTTCTTTTCCTGCCAAACTTTCCCTGCTTTGTCTACTTTCCTTCTTTGCAATAATTTTTCCTTGGCATGCTTGCCTTCCAGCTTTCTTCCCTTTTTGAAAACTTTCCATAGTGTAGGAATTGTCCGTTATCGTAGTGTGTCATCCTAACAACCTCAATTTAACATTATCCAAATTAACTTCTTTATGAGAGATAAAGAAACAAAATTAACTTAGGATTATTTACAAACTATGGTTTAGGAAAAAAAATATAATCCCAATTAATTGATAATTCTCTCCTTGTCCCATAGGGTTTTGATGGATAAAATTTTGTCAAGTGAACACCTTAGGAAGGGACATGACAATCCTCCCCTCCAAAGATTGCTTGTCCCCAAGAAACTACAATCAGGGATGGTGTAACACCTGCTCTCATTTTTCAAAATTTTGCATCAAAGCTGCAAAAATAAAACCAACAATGCTAGGATCCCATTGTTTGTACTGCATTCCTCCAACATCAACATTATTATTTTTAACAATATGGCATTCCAGAGAATGCCAAGATCCCGTTGCTTATGCAATAGTTATTAAACATATTGATCACGTGGAACAAATGGTTATTCCAAATGATACTGAGATCCCATAATATTATCTACATCCTTGCAAACATCAGTAACATCAAGAAATATTTACCACCATATAAAATGAAAATGAGGATGAGAAAATCATACTACCACACTGGAATATCAAGATTTTTTGTGCAAATTCTACACTGTGAGGGCCTTGGCAATAATTTATGCAACTCTTCAATGTATGGCCAAAACCTTGTGAGTCCTCTCCTCTAAGCATATCCTGATGCACATAAGTATTGGATCTCACCACTTTGTTGCTTCAATGACATAGATGTGATTCCCATGTAATAAGAAAACTTTAGGAATCTTCTAATAACCATAAATGCCCACATTTATCATAGAATATGTAGGATGTTTCTGTTGAAGTGCCATTCATGTAACAAAAATGTACACCCTCCAAGGTGTACAACTCCAATAAGTACCTATCCATCCATTCAATGAATAAAAAAATGCTGCAACTGTTAGGTTTGTATGGAAAGATTGTGGATTTCCCATGTGCACACTCCCAATCGATCAACTCTCTGCCATCAGTCATGCAATCACCACTATGAATGGAAGAATCCAAGGTAGGAAATTGATGCATTTTATGTTGCTGAAATGGGGATGGTTCTCTCATAAAATCACCATGGATGAGTGTGGGAGCCTCCTACTCCTCATGTGGTACCAAGAGAAATAATGCCTTCACCTAATTAGTATCCTTTGGTGTTATGGTTGTAGTAGAAAGTGCATTGAATGAAATGTCATGAGCCAAATTGGAACTTCTGAAATAATGATCCACCAAGAATGTGGATGGATCCTTGTCTCCTTTTATTTGTTCATAAAATGTACCATCTTGTTCCTCCTCAAAAACTATACAACTTCTACTAAGACGAAAATCCAAGTGTGTTTGAAATAAGGTAAATGACCGTCCTTCATTTTTTCGTGTACAACCTTCTCAAAGACGTACAAATAAAATCACTCATTATCAACCATCTCATGAGATTCCTCCTCTGGAAATTGAATGCATTCATTCATTGAATGACTAATTGAAAGACAGAAAGGTGAAAATGATATTTGCAACTTCTTATGAAGCTACTCATTCTACATCCGTGATTCTTGAAGGACCTTTTGGAAACTCTGGAAAGAATCATGGGGGGACTTTAGTTATTTTTTGATCTTGTCATTTTCTTCTGCGTCTTTCAAGGTCATTCCACAATACATTTCAACAATCTCCAACAAATCATCCCTATCAGAAATCAAACTCAAAATGTTACCTTTAGTGTTGGATATTGATTTTTGGATTTTCTCCATATCCTCCATGGAATATTTCTCCTCCATGCTCCAACATATTTTCGAAACTAAAGCATGTGTTCCTTGAAAAATATTCAGGGTGTCATTCAATATTATGTTCATCCATATTCAATGACCCTACAATAAAATGGGGTTCTTGCAGATGAACCTCCTCTTCATATTTCATCATAGGATCAACTTAAATAAGTTCATGTTGTGAAGGTGAAATCTATCGTAGGAGATTTTATTTAGATCCTGCAATGTCTTCATACTCATAGAAAATTGGTCTTGTGGCAACTTCTTCAAGTGGAATCTCTATGTCACCAACATAGAGAGGTGGACATCCATCAATATATGTCTCACTGAAACTTGAGCACCCATCAGTAGGTACTCTATCAACTATGTCTAGAGTGTTACTTGTCTCTCTGGATTTTTCTTTTATAGCACTGGTGGTAGGTTCAAGTGAATGGAATCCCCTCTCTTTTGTTGCACAATCCTCATCCATAAGGATTTCAGTTTTTTCATTTGATTCATTTCCATTCTCCTATGGGAAACTTGAGAATTCTCCACCTTGAGTGGCATGAATCTTGTGTCATATGTAGGATCCACCATGATATTGTCTCCACTTTATTCACACAATTTTGATGTAGAGAACCTCCATGCAACAATGTCAAGGTCCCATAGTATTTTCTTGGGAAACTGTGGGCTGAGTTTGTTTTAGGGTTCCATGTCAACCACTTCGACATCACCAAGTTCCAGGGCATCATTTTTTGCTCATCCCAATCAGTTTTTTCTCAGCCCAATATTGACCTCACGCCCACTGAAAACCACTCAAAGGATCTCATGCACCTAGGCAAGAGCCAAACCTGCTTCCTCAACCCCTTTGTGTTAGGTAGTGGGATAGATGAGATCCATGAGTCAATTAAATGTGCCACACAAAACATTCTCAGGCATACCACATTTGTGGCTATGTCCTCCCAAAGTGAGCAGGACCACCCCGAGAGACACACTTATGCACGGTCTACTGGTGGTGGGAGAGGGAGAGAAGTTACAGCTGGTAGCCAGGATGACCCATCCAGCTTGATGGGACTAGTGACACATCATTGTTTTCATTGTGGGAATCCCTGCCATGTTGCCATGCAGGAGCATGCCACAGATAGCTACCTACACCATGTTAGTTATTCTTTTATTTAATGTTCAAGTATTGATTTATACATTATGCAATCCCAAAATTTCTAATAAATTTAACTTAGAATCAGATGTTAATGAATTGATTTGTTTTAATGTACATCCATTCAGTGTTGATTCTCCAACACCTAGGTGGGAGGACATTGATTCCTTCAACCTAGATGGATCTATGACAGCTGTAGAGGATAGTGTGACACCATACACACAGGTAGTTTTCTTTCAGTAACTAAATTTAATGTTAGTAGTTAATCTTGCCATACAATGTAGTTAATATTTAGTAATTAAATATAAATATTTTTGTGTTTGCATAGGTGTCTGCAGGAGTGAGTGACCAACCATCCCCGCCAGGGATCAGCATATCCCCTCGTGAGGAGGTATCATGTAATAAAGTATAAATTTAATTTCAGTTTTGAGGACTTCGCTTTGTATAGCTATATTTTTTATATACTAATATATGAGGCCATGAATATGTATGCAATTCCTAGTACATAGGCAAGTCGATGTCACTATCTCTCCATCGACTACCTTTTTCCCACCATATATTCCAGGTGTAGCCCCTTGAATACATGTCACTTTCCCTGCATCCTTCCCCACCCTGTTCCATCCATCCCTTGCCTCCCATCCACCACCACACTTCCATCCAACTCCCCCTTCTTTGTCATATCCTTTACTCACTCCTCCCTACCCCACCCATCGACCCCCTCCCTTGCAATTTCCCATGTTTCAACCCTCCCCCCTCTGACCATGATATGCCATCCATCCACATTCACCCATTCCTAGACCCCATCCCATACCTCACCTTCCTCCCCCTTATTCCCCCACCAGCCTCATTTCCTCTTCCAGGGTGGCCCATTCCATTCTATAGCTAGTTTGGGTTTATCATTGTACATCACCACTTCTCCCATACCTCACCTTCCTCCCCCATATTCCCCCACCAGCCTCATTTCCTCTTCCAGGGCGGCCCATTCCATTCTATAGCCAGTTTGGGTTTATCATTGTACATCACCACTTCTCCCACTCCAATCCACGCCCTCTCTCACTGTGCCCCCTAGTTTTGTACCCAACATCGATGTGTCTACATCCTCCGCTATTCCATCCACCATAGCATTAGAGTAGGTTTTCTAGCCCACTGCTCCACCTACCACCCCCGAGGACCAGCGGAATGCTCCACCTTCCAACCCCTAGGACCAGCCTCTTGTGTTCATGATGAGATTGATGAGTTTATGAAAATATCATGCAATATTAATGAAAATTAACATAGGTAGTAAATTGTATGATTTATCTTACTATTTAAATGTTGCAGGGTGGCATTATTGAGAGACTTGGATCATGAAGGAGGTTAGCCCACTCACCACTTAAGGTCTCGTCTGAGGTGAGCTATTTAAGATTTGAAAATTTAATTTTTATTTTTAAATTGTTTTTTATACTTCTATGATTGCATGTAGGATTAAACATTTGATTGTTGTCTTTTCAGAGCCCAAGGGAATGTGGTTGAAGCGGCTAGAATAATCGAGCTTCCTCTAGCTTGAATAAGAGGAAGATTGATTTTGGAGGTGCACTTGGGAGCTTTGAGGGTGGGCAGGAGGATTGCAAGAACCTCCTATGTACACTAGCCATGATGTGGAATTTTGGCACGAGTTTCCATATTTTGTATAGGTCATGATTTTCCATTGTATAGACATTGGAAATGATGTTCTAGTTTTCACTACTACTGTATATGATTGGAAATTTTTGTATATGAATATATCATTTTTCACTTATTTATATTATTTTTCCTTTTATTACATATTTTCATACATTATGTCGTATGCAGTGGTAGATTGCAGTTCATGTGCTTGTAGTACTTATTGGTGATGAAGCAATAAAGTCTATATGTTCACAATAAAATGCATAAAAAGTTTAACACTATAGGTTAGTTAACGAAAACAATACACAACAGCATAAATGTGTATAATAGCAATGATAATTTTAAATACCAAATACATGATCTTGTAAATCATAGTGCAAATACCTAGCTTGGCCCTTCACCCCTCTTCCTTTCCATTTGTTGTCTCGGCTTGTCATACCTAGCTTATGTCTTGTTACTACAGACCTAAACCCTAAGGACCTAGACCTAGGTAGACACCTAACCTAAAATCGTAGCTTTCTACCCTTCCAAACCATTCCTCCCTTCTCCATCTCCTAACCTACTCGCTTACCTTTCCACCTCTCCTCTTTCATTTCCTAACCCTAAGCTTCAAATCTTATACTCGTATCCTCAGCCTATATGATCAGACCTTGGCCCCCTTTTAAAACCCCTTCTCTAGCTTTAGCATCCCTCCTAGGACTCTACATATCATTGACATTTCCAGCCATACATAAAAATTGTGACAGTGATCTACAAGTACATTTGCACTACTAAAATACCAAAAAGACCTATAAAAAACATGTACGATATACCATGTTTGTTGTCGACTATTATATAGGTACTTGTTGGCACTCTTGGCTTGACTGGAAATTACTATTTGGGATAGTCATAGTAAAATTTGTCTTGGCTAGAAAATACATTTATCTTGACAATCCCATTCATTGACCATGTTGGAATTGACAATACTTGTAGTCCACTTGCATTTACCTAACAATTGTCTTCCTAATTGTGAACTTGAATTTGACATAGTTATTGCATCTTTACTTTGACTGGAAGTAACATTTTGGGATAGTTATAATTGGCTGAAAGTTATCATTGGTTTCACAGTCTTATTCATTGTCCAAATTGGAATAGAAATCACTTGTTTTCATTTGGTATTTACATAGTAATCATTGTCTCATTTTGCAAGCTAGAAAATGATATTGGAATGATGTTCTCTTACCATTTCATAGTATTTATGAGATGATAATCATATTGAACATGACTGTTGTTGGCTTGCATTTGTTACATCTACTTGGAAAACATTGATTTTGATAAATTTGACAATTTATATCATTTGAAGATGAAGTTGACATTTCTTACTCTCATTGAATACATACATATTTTTTATTCTATTGTTGAGAACTTGCAATTTTAATGATCTCTTGCACTTATTGCTTTGGCATAGGCGAACTAAATTTTAAGGTTTAGCTTGCATAACCTAGGGTTTAGAATCAATGAGGAAACCCTAACCCTAACTAAATTTTAAAGGATAGCATGCATAACCTAGGGTTTAGAATCAATGAGGAAACCCTAAACCTAGGATGGAAACCCTAACACCAATGCTACCTAACCATCTCTTGTAGCATCTTAAAAAGTAATTTTTTTTTGTATATGAGCATGCCTAGGATTATAGTCATATGTCACATATTCTTTATGATTTATCATGCACAAATTGCACAAGTTGATGTTAATCAATGGGGAAAATTTAACCCTGATGAGGAAACTATTTTGACTTGCGTAGAAATCATTCTTAGTTTGACAGTCCTATATTCATGAGAAGTGGATTGATTCAGGTCTATGCCAATGTATGTCGGTTGCTAAAGAGGTTGACTTTGTATGATATGATGATAATGTTCCATCCACACCACTAACATGCTTCAACCACATGCATCATTGAAAGGAAAATTACATCCAATGTTATTCGCAATCACCCAACCAACCATTAAATAAAATATTGAATCATCCTATAGTGTTTGACCCCCCTATTTCACAAGAAATATTCATTATGGTTATTGTCTTACAAGCATATATTCTAGGTATATGGTCTATTCTAGGTATATGGTTTATTCTAGCTACATATATTATAGGTATATTCTCTATTGGTTTCTATTTAAGTGATACCAACAAATCTAATTATCTATACCTAATGAGTTCATAAAACTCTTGTTTGTAGTTGTATGTCTAAATGTGTAAACACTATTTTTTAGGTTTGTGGTTTGTAGTTCATGAAACACTATATTTTTTGTTATTTTTTCTTGTAGATTAGGTATATTCTCTAAGTGTATATAAACAAGTGAGACTAACATGGAATTTGATCTCTATGTATTTGAATTTCTTTCAATTCATGAAACCTTGTTTGGCTTGATACTTGTAATCCATGTATGTGTGTCTCTACTTCTATTTCATACAATTATTTGTTATACTTGTAATTCATAAAGCCTTAGTTTCTTTGTTATAGTGAAGGTACATATCTTCTAGGTAAATGGTATATTGGTTTCTAGTTGAGTGACACTAACAAATCTAATTATCTAAACCTATTGAGTTCATAAACCTTGGTTTTCACTTCTATGTCTAAAATGTGTGAACCATAGTTTTTAGGTTTGTGGTTTGTAGTTCATGAAACCCTATCTATGTTGTAGTTCAAGTACATATCTTCTAGGTATATTTTCTACTAGTTTCTAGTTGAGTGAGACTAACAAATATAATTATATAAACCTAATGAGTTCATAAACCCTAGTTTGTTTTCTCTTTGTGCATGTAGCTTAGGTATATGTTTTAAGTATTTCTACATAAGTGAGACTAACATAGCACATGATATCTATGTATGTGAATTTCTACTTCATAAATCCCTAGTTTGTAGTTATATGTGCAAATTTATAAACCCTATTTTTTAGGTTAATGATTTGTAGTTCATGAAACCCTAGTTTTTTTGTTGTTTTCTCTTGTAGCTTAGGTATATGGTATAAGTGGTTCTACATAAGAGAGATTAAAATAAAACATCATCTATATGTATGGGAAATTATTTCAATCCATGAAACCCTAATCGGCTATATACTTGTGATTCATGTATGAGTTTTTACTTCTAATTCACACAATTATGTGTTTCTACTTGTAATTCATGAAACTCTAGATTCTTTGTTGTAGTGTAGGTACATATATTCTAGGTATATGTTCTATTTGTTTCTAGGTAATGGCATGCTAGGAGACCAACGAATTTGACGGTTAGTTGATCCGACCTCTAGTTGTCGAGTTATGTTGAGTTGAAAGTCGCATGAAAATGTCGTTCAAGGCCCACTTGGTGACTCTCAGACCAGGAGCGAAAAAACCAAATGGAGAAGCAAGACTGAATGTCATTGGCTCCAAAATGTGTGCATGGGAAATGGAGATATGGGAACACTACCAAGACTGGCACGGTGGATGGTTTCACAGATTTGACTCACCAATGCATAAGTTGCATTGAAGGAAACTGAGCAAAACCCTAGTTTATAAATTTGATGCACAATGAAGTCATTGGGCCATGCAAACATGGTGGAGAGGGCCCCTAGAGGTAGTTTCATGCCAAGAGACCAACGAATTCGACGGATTGTCGATTTGACCTCCGGTTGCCGAGTTATACTGAGTTGAAAGTCACATGAAAATGGCGTTCATGTACACTTGGTGACTCTTGGTTTGAGAGCGAAAAACCAATCCGAGTAGCAAGATTGCATGCCATTTGCTTCAACAAGTGTGTGTGGGAAATTTTGATATTGAAACACTACCAAGAATACCACAATGGAGGTTTTTGTAGAGTTGATCCACCAATGCAATATTTGCATTGAAGGAAATTGAGCAAAACCCTAGTTTATAAAACCGATACAAAATGACGTAACTGGTCCATGAAAACATGGTGGAGAGGGCCCCTAAAGGTAATGGAATTCCAAGAAACAAATAGAGTCAACATCTCGTCGATCCAACCTCTGGTTTTTGAGTTATGTCAAGTTGAAAGTCACATGAAAATGTCATTCAGGGATACTTGGTGACTCTTGGTCCGTGAGCGAAAAAAAAAATGGAGCAGCAAGATTGCATACCATTGGCTCCAATAATTATGTATAGGAAATGATCAATATGGGAACAATACAAATATTGGGATGGTGGAGGGTTTTACAAAGTTGACCCACCAATTCGAGAGTTACATTGAAGGAAACTAAGAAAAACCCTACTTTACGAAACCGATGCACTATGAAATCATTGGGCCATGAAAACATGGAAGAGAGGTCCCAATAGAGGTAATCTCATTCAAGGAGACCAATGTAGTCAACAGTTCATCAATCCGACCTCATATTTTTTATTTATGTCGAGTTGAAAGTCACATGAAAATGGGGTCCATGCAACCCTAGCAACGGTGCATCGGTCCTACAAAACCCTGTTCCGAGTAGGTGGGGGTGTATTTCCCATGGATTTCATGCCCAAAAACACCTTTAGGATCTGACATAATAAAAAATCCCCGCTCGTTTTATTTTTTGGACCCCGCCCTTGAATTGGCCAGGCATCCTTGAATGACTTTTGCAGGCCTACTGCAACTCACCATAGGATGTTGATCGAGGATCCAATGAATGAACTGTCTGTTCTATTATGATCATGGAATGATATTATTTCCAGGGTTTCCTCCTACATGACTCCGCATGGCCTAGGCATGCCTCCAGGCCATATTTTGAAAATTAGGGTTTTTCCCCAGTGGGGTCCATGCAACCCTGAAAATGGTGCACTGACCCTTCTTGACCCTATGTCCGGTTGCCATGGGTGGGCCTACCCATGGATACCATGCCCAAACACACCTACAAGAACCAATATATTTGTAAATCACCACTCGGTTTGGTTTTTGGACCCTAGCCTTCAATTGGCATAGGCATCCCCGAATGGCTTTTGTAGGCCTATTGCAACTCACCATAGAACATTGACAAGGGATTCAATTGATGAACCATTGGTTCTGTTGGTATCATGGAACGATATTATGGCCAAGGTGGCATTCCCCCCAACTCCACATGACCCAAGCATGCCTCGAGGCTATATTATGGAAAATAGGGTTTTTCCCCACTGGAGTGTAAGCGCAATTACCCAATCTCATTCAATATAGCCATCTAGATCCTCTCTATTGCTAAATTACTCCATCAATGTCTCTTGCTCTGAATGAATAAAGAAGTAACGTACCTTTGTTGATTTCTTATTTGACATTGTATGTAGATGAATTTTTGTGCCAACAATCAATTTTGTGAAGTGATAGTCCACAGAACATGGTCTGTAATGCATGAATACATGACCACTAGTTCTTCTTGATTTCCCATATAGTGTAAGATATTCACCCTCAACCACCATCGATCCAATAGGAACTTCATTTCCTTCATCATCAATTAGTGATCCATTAAGGATTTTCTTACATCGAATGCATCATTCCAACCAATATTCCATGTCCCATTCATTGTCTTTCAGGGAAACAACTACATATATGTGTCCTGGCTGTGCAGGATCTGAGATATAGTTGTAGTTTGTTGAAATCGCTGACTGACCCTCCTCTATGTGGGTTGTTTAAATGACTACACATGGGTCTATTGCAAGTGACACATGATCCCAATCATCAACCCAATCCATGCATGAAATTTTGTACAAAATCCTTAACAACATCAATTAGCTTCATATCTCGATGAGGCAACTTGCCGACAAAATACCAACAATATTTTCCACCTGGAGTATGAAGACATTCTCTTATAACAGAGTACTTCTTAACAATTTTTCTATTTAATTTAAGTATGTAAGAAGTATGTGAAAGGAGGTGATGTTTCCGTGTGGAATTTCTTACAAATGATTATGATAACACACATTGAGCCACACAAAGATCTTTAGTACGTGACATCTTACCAATCGTATCAAAAGCATATTGGATATTTCTAACAATATGATTGTTAACCTCTAAAATTCTAACCATGTTTATGCCCAGAATTCTCCTAACAACAACTAAACAATTTGACTTTAAAAAACATAGTAAAATTTGACATTTACTTGCATCTCTTTTGGATTCAAAATATTCCTTCATTAATTTGCTACATTGCCAATCGATAGTGCATTTGGGAAACTTACCTTCAAGGCATGAAAGACAACTTTCATCCACATGGATATGGTTGGGAGTCCTTTTTCTTGCACTAGACAGTCGAGGTAGGGAAGGTGGACATGAGATACAAATCCCAAGGCTTCTTTGTTGTGATGCTTCATTCACATGTTGGTCCATATTGGGAGTGTGCTCAGCTTCTTGGAGAGATTGCATATTAATCATTTCTCCTAGGTCCAACGCTTGATACTCAACCACTCAACATCTCTCAATATACCTATGTCCTCAAGAGCTTCAGCATGGATCATTGATGGATTTTTGGTTGCAGACTGTGTTGATGTTGGAATTTGAGTTGGGTCTGTTGGATGCAACTGATTCACCTGTTGTTCTGAACTAGAGGTTGTTATTTCATCAAATTTGTTAGGATCGATCACAGTATCAGTGGAAATGTCTGGACTATGTCTCACTTCATCTATTTCCAACCTGGCCTTTTCTCTTACCTCATTTTCATTTTCAATGGGCATATTCCTTCTAGTTTCTCTTACTCTATTACGTGAGTTTCCCATCTCTAAAAGTTTCTTTATTAAAACTATGAGGTCTACCTCTTCATAAGAAGCAACAACTAAGGTATTAGATCCATTATACAAGAAACATGATGTGTTCCAACATAATTAACTAGATTACATATATGTTAGTATGGTAATTATTGGCATTGATACATAAATGCTGATTAAATGTTTCTCTTTATGTTCGAACTAAAAGTTCATTTCTATTCTCTATTTGAGTCAAGTAAAGAGAGTTAAGTTTACAGGTATTACAACTATAGGATTATGACTTCCTTTGTGTTAAAAAATGATTGGAAGTCACAATAAGATGAGTGAAATATTATTCATTTCCAACACCTTCTAATGAGATGACATTACACATAATATTCCACATTAGTTGTGAGGGAAGACACAAGTTGGTGTTTGGATGTCTTGGGAATAAATTGAATAAATTACACTCATTAAGTTACACTAACTAAAGAGAAAAAATTGACTAATTACACAATCAGTAAGTTGCAAACCCCCTAAAAAAAGGAGAAATCATCGAGGTAGAGGCATCCCTGTCAAGCTCAAAGGCATGTTATGATAAATGTAGACGGAAGAGGAGAGCATCGACAAGTTGTTGACCTATTCAATATGGACCCTCTCCCATGATTTATTCCAAGGTTTTTATACAAATTGGAGAGTCTCAAAAGAGAACCTCGTCTATTGCATCCTTGTGGGAAATCAAAATATATTCATGTGCAAATGATTATTGGTATACATTGCATACTTCATCTTGTATAAATAATATGGACAACTTGGTGAACTATTCAATATGGACCCTCTCCCATGATTTCTTCAAATATTTCTTTTTTAAATTGAAGAGTCTCAAGAGATAAATTCATCTATGCCATCATTGTGTGAAATCAAAATATATTCATGTGCAAATGTATATTAGTTAATATTGCATACTTCATCTTGTATGGAGAATGTGAGGCTTGTTTAGATGTGAAGTTGGGAATTCTTCTTGTGAAATTAACTATTGTCTATGAGAGAGATATTTGTTGTAGGCATATGGTAAAACATAAATCAGTGAAATGATCTAAAATCTTGTCAATGAAAACAATTATTTACAATTTACCATACCTATTCAAAATGATCTCTTCTTGCAATGAAAACTTGTAGTTTGTATGTATTCACTAACTTCCAAGACCACTCAATGTGTTTGTTAGATTCCAAGAGTGATATTCTATCCAATAGATCAAAGAGTGTCCAATTGATGATTGAGTGTGAGCTAAATTGCAAATTTAAGGAGAAGGAAACACATGAACAGTTCTAAAAAACCCGTAAAAATTGGTAGCAGCCCCATAAATTCAGATCTCTATTTTTTTTAAACTAGAAAGAGGTGTGCGCATGCGTATTTATGAGTGTGCACGCATGTATAAGAGTGCACACACGTCCACAAGAGGGCGCATATACCAATGCATACTCACATACACACGCGTGTGCACTGCTACCTAACATTTACATTTACAGCATTTACTCACTAACGTTTATCCTATTTAATGACTAATGTTCTTCAACAATGTCTTGGTTTTCATGCATGTATGAGTATTTTTACAATATAGTCTTCACCACTACTTTCTACTTAGGCCCATGGGTGCCAATATGAGGTCTTAAGCTCCTTACCTATGGCTAGTGTAGGGTAAGGGAGGCCTCCAACACTGACCAAGGATGGGTGTCGAGGTTTAACAAAGGCTTAGTGGTGACTGTGTTCAATAACACATGGCTCCAAGCCCTACAGAGACAATAGCAGCAGTGCCAACCATGGTCAATAACACATGGTAAATAGCACCATTGTTAATAACACAATTCTCATCATCATCATCCTCGCCATCGTAATCATCATCATCATCATCATCATCATAATCATCATCATATTCATATTCATCATCATCATCATCATCATCGTCATCGTCGTCGTCGTCGTCGTCATCATCATCATCATCATCCTCGGTGTCGTTGTCATCATCATCGTCATCATCATCATCATCATCATCCTCATCATCACCATTTATTCGGTAAGAAAACACCAAAAACGACCACCTTTCCATCATGCGACAACGTTTCATCTTCCCTCACGATTTGTATCGAACAAAAACTTTTTTGGAAACCCAATTGAGCATTCATGTAGCAATAGGAAAGGAAAAATGATTCCGAGTCTAAACCCTTCATGATTTCCCCTGTTTGGCAATTAGTTCCTTTCATGATTTTGGTTTTCCTGTTCAGAATTGTTCTCTTTCATGTTTTCTCCATTATGCTAGTTGTTTTCCTGAACACAATTTCCCTGAGTCTGATTTTGTGTCTTTGATTTGAAAGACCAGCAACGTTTTTGTTTTTGGTATTTTTGCAACAGTCAGTCTGGCACCAGCAATGTTCATAAATTCGTAAATTTTTATGTGTGTATGTAATCCCTGGTGTCGGTTACATTCTAATAAATTGCAGGACTGATATCACTGTGTGTGAATCCACGTTTGGAATTTGAATTGACCGAAGGAATGGAAAAAGAGTCTATACTTTCTTGATAAACCTGGTGTATGAAAGAACCTCATAGACTAATCTAGAATGCTGGTTTTCTTCTTTGCATTCCTTGAATAGCAGTGGAAGGCAAGGCATGTTCTGAGGGACTGTGTATCAGAGAAGGGAATGCTTCCTTGTGTTGGGGGAAGGCATGTTCTGAGGGACTGTGTATCAGAGAAGGGAATGCTTCCTTGTGTTGGGTGTGTAATTGTTTATAAATCAGGCTAGATTCATTGTGGGTGTTCATAGCTCTAGGTTTGAGCTCACTAGCTTAGAATTTAGTCTTTCCACCTCCTTGGCAGCCTGATAAACCCAACTGGAAGGATGAATTGGATTGTAGCCTGATAAACCCATCTGTTGGATTGGCTATGTTTCATGTGAATTTGGCTAAGTGTAAACCACTGCCTTTGTAAGTCTGATAAATCCAACTGTGTTGGCTTGACTGAATTTTATTTTATCCTTGGCTATGGGGAAAGTATGCTAGTTTTTCTTATTCCTTGGGGAAAATCATGCCTAGCTCGGGGGTGGAAGTGTTGCTGAGATATTAAAGAGCACATTGGCTTATGGTTGGGTGGAACATTGCAACGACATAGCTAGTTGTGGGACGAGCTTCTTTCAAAGATAAGTATTCTAGTGTATTTAAGTTCTGCAACTGTATTTGCTTATGAATTATTATGAAATTATCATGAACATGTTGAATGCATGAATGTGTTGAATGAATGATTTTGATTCCGCTGTATATATCATGTACATTCCATTATGCATCTGTCTATACTTATGAATATTTTATTTCAAGCCAATTTTTATATTATGTTCATGGGGCTTAGATTGCCCAAGTTGTTAGATGATGTCATGTCCTCTCCGCCGAGTAAGGGTTGGGGACATGAAATTTTCATTGACCTTCATAAGAGGATTTTAGTTATCTTTTAGATTATATATTTTTTCATTATCATATCCTAGATATTACTATTTGTCTCTATCAAGTTAGTAATTTTTACAATTTTCAAAGAAATTTATCTTAATTTGTTTTACACATATTCCCTTATAAGTTTAGTTTTTTTTTGGTAAAATTAGGAATTGAAAATGGAGAATTGTGTGCTTTCAAATTCTACCATATTTTCATGCAATGAACAAAAAATTGTGTGGCCTTACCAAGCTTTTAAGTCATCTTTACCTCTTACTCTATCCTTTACTCTCTTTAAAAACAAATTTTAATTTAATTATTTATGTTATTTAGAAATCACATAAAAAATTACATTTTATTCTCTATATGTTGAACTAATAATTTTAATGGACCAATTAGATCATATTGGTCATTAACTCCCTTTTCTCAAGAAAATTTGAACAAGTTGAAATTGCAAGGGGGTTTGTACTAGTTAATTGATCAGGGATCAAGGCAATAGGACCAAACAAAGAAAGGGAAGAGGATTATGATATCTTAGGTTCATATGCACAATGTACTAGGACCATTTATGTTTTGAACATCATCCAATATAAATTCTACTTTAATGTTCCTGGGCACCCCAACATATGAAAACTAAAAGCTTTGCTTGTCACTTCCCAGAAACTAGTGGTCAGGGAACTTGACTCATAGAAGCTTGGAAATATTTGATATGATTTTATATAATATTAATAATACGTTTATCAAATTGTATAACATATTTGGAAAGGTTAGGGGGTCCCACAAGCAAGACCAGTCTCTAGGACTACACAATAGACTCAACTTCTAGGATTCCCAAACATAGGAAGGAGGTCACAAATATTCAGTTTCAAGATTGGAATAAATTCATTATCATGTTAATGAAATTTAAGAATAGAGATAAAATAAATTCAGTATCCTTAAGTTGACTAATTCACACAAAATTGAAAACTAGTGAATTTCTCATTGAAATGTAGACAATGTATAAGAAATATTTATGAAACACAACCAAACTGATTCAAATTTCAGGAATAATTGAAAATATCAATAAATACATCAAATTTGACCACTATGGGATGAAATGAATCTCACAATAAGTTCATAGTTTACATCCACTGTGATAAAACATTACTACATCAAGAAAGAGACTCGAAATCCTTGGGAATTGAAGTGACAAACTATGAAAGCTATGCAAAAGGAATGGTACTTCGCTAGATCTGATATTAAATTATGCAATTTTCACCATTAATGTATGAATGTAATCAATCATCTACTATGAATGGAAAAACAATAGGGGCACATCTCTCGGTTGTGACTAAGGGAACATCTCTCTAAGTCTAAGAATCTAAATCTCTCAATTTGAAAGTATGACTAACCAAATATGTGAGAAGTGTACTAATACATCATTTTATAGAAGAGGATGCTTCTTGTGCAAGTATCATTGGCCCATTGTCCCTCAAGACTAGATTAGGATGCGCTTTCTTTGTTCCTGATTTTTATTTCTTTTTCTTTCTTTGTTACTTTTTCCTTTCTTTTCCCTGCTTTTCCTACTTTTTCTTGCTTCATTGCTTTTGTCTTAATTTTCCCTTATTTTCCTTATTTTCTAAATTTCATCTTCTTTATACTACCTTGTTTCTTTTTCCTTCTTTTCCTTCTTTTCTACCATACTTTCCCTGCTTTCTCTACTTGCCTGATTTACAATAATTTTTCCTTCGCATGCCCTCCTTCTATATTTCTTCCCTTTTTGCAAACTTTCCCTAGTGTAGACAATATCCCTTGTCACAGTGCACCCTCCTAGCAACCTAAACTTCACATTATCCAAAATAAATGATTTATGAGAGATAAAGAAACAAAATTAATTTAGGATTGTTTACAAACTATGGTCTAGGAAAAAAAATATAATCCCAATTAATTAATAATTCTCTTCTCAACCCATAGGGATTTGATGGATAGGATTTGGTCAAGTGACCAGATAAGGAAGGGACATGAAAATTGTCTCCTCACAATATTGTTTGTCCCCAAGAAACTCCAATCAAGGATGGTGTAACACCTTCTCTCCTTCCTCAACATTTTACTTCCAAGATGTAAATGTAAAACCAACAATGCTAGGATCCCATTGTTTGTATTAGATTCCTCCAACATCAAAATTATAATTCTTAACAATTTGTCATTCCATAGAATGCCAGGATCCCATTCCTATGCAACAGTCATTAGACATCTGGATCACTTGGAACAAATGGTCATTCCAAATGATACTGGGATCCCATAATCTTATTTTCATCCTTTCAAACATCAGTAATAACAAGAACTATTTACAACCATAAAAATAAAAATTAGGATGAGAAAATCATACTACCACACTCGAGGATCGACATTTCCAGTGAAAAATTGGCATTCTCAGGGCCCTACAAATAATTTATGCAACTCTTCAATGTATGGCCAAAACATGTCGATCCTTCTCCTCTAGCATAACCCGATGTGATTAAGTATTGGAGCTCACACATTTGTTGCTGCAATAACATAGATGTGAGTGCCATGTACTAACAAAAATTTAGGCATCTTCTAATAACCATAGATGTCCATGTTTCTCACATAAGATGTAGGATGTGTATGTAGAAACTTCATTGGTGTAAGAAAAATGTACACCCTCCAAGGTGCAAAAATCCAATAAGTACCTATCCATCCATTCTAGGGATGAAAAAATACTGCAACAGTTAGGTACGTATGGAAATATTGTGGCTTTCAGATGTGCACACTCTCAATGGCTCAACTCTCTGCCACAAGTCATGCAATCACCACTATGGATGGAAGGATCTAACGTAGGAAATTAATTCCTTTTTTTCTGCTGAGAAGGGAATGGTTCTCTCATCAAATCACTAGTTCTCTCATCAAATCACCATGGATGAGTGTGGGAGCCTCCGGATACTCATGTGGAACCAAGATAAAGAATCCCTTCACCTAATTATCATCCTCATGTGTTATGGTTGTAGTAGAAAGTGATTTGAATGAAAGGTCATGAGACAAATTGAAACTTCTAAAATACTCATCCACCGAGAATGTGGATGGATCCTTGTATCCTTTTATTGGTTCATAAAATGTACCATCTTGTTCCTCCTAAAAAAATATACAACTTCTACTAAGAGGCAACTCCACGTCTCTATGAAATAGTGAAAATGCTTGGCCTTCATTGTTTTTGCATGTAACCATCTCAAAGACATACAAATCAAAACATGCCTCATGATCAACCATCTCATGGGATTCCTCCTATATAAATTGAATGCATTCATCCATTGAACATTACTGATTGAAAGAGAGGAAGGTGAAAGTGATATTTGCAACTTCTTATGAAGCTACTCATTCTACATGCACGATTCTTGAAGGGCATTTTGGAAACTCTCCAAAGAATTATGGGTTGACTTTAGTTATTTTTTGAGCTTGTCATTTTACTTTGAATATTTTAAGGTCATTCCATAATACATTTCAATAAGATCCAACAAATAATCCCTATCATAAATCAAACTCAAAATGTTACCTTTAGTGTTGGATATTGATTTTTTTTATTTTCTCCATATCCTCCATGCAATATGTCTCCTTGATGCTCCAACATATTTTCTAAACTAAAGCATGTGTTCCTTGGAAAATCTTCAGGGCCTCTTGAATCTTTTATTCATCCATCTTTAATGACCCTACAATAAAATGGGGTTCTTTCATATGAACCTCCTCTTCATCTTCCATCACAGGATCAACTTCAAGAAGTTCATGTCATGAAGGTGAAATCAACCTTGGGACCTTTGCATCTGCTCCTACAATGTCTTCATTCTAATAGAAATTTGGCCTTGTAGAAACTTCTTCAAGTAGAATCTTTATGTCACCAACATAGAGAGGTGGACATCCATTAATAGATGTATCGCTGAAACTTGAGCACCCATCAATAGATGCTTTATCAACTATGTATAGAGTTTCACTTGTCTCTCTATATTTTTCTTTTATAGCACTCATGGTAGGGTCAAGTGAATGGAAGACCTTCTCTTTTGTTGCACAATCCTCATTATTAGGGATTTTAGTTATCTCATTTGCTTTATTTCTGTTCTCCTCTGGGAAACTTAATACTTCTCCATCTTGAGTGGTATGAATCTTGTGTCATATGTAGGATCTGCCATGATATTGTTTGCAGTTTCTTCACATAATTTTGATGTAGATAACCTTAAGTGTGAGAATTCATTCTATTGCAATCTTTGCTCCACTTCTTTGCACACATTGTTGACAATATGGTTTATTATATTCTAATGCGAGTTGTCAAAGAGATCCATTTTTCTTAATATTTTTCCAGCCTCATATTCACAGAACTCTCTAAAAGACAAGAATTCATGGATCTCTTTGCTTAATTCTTTATATCTTCAGAGGTACTCAAAAGGATCAACTTCTAGTGGCTTTCCTTCATATTTTACTTTGCCATCAACAACACTAAAATTTGGTGGATTGGGACTTATGTTTTCTATTCACACATTTTCAAATGAAGAGTCACGGCCATAATCAATATAAATAACATCATCATTAGAATAGGGTGACTCCTCATCATCCCATTCAAAATCATCACTAGAGGGTGCTAGTCTCATGGATGCAAATTTCTTCTTTGTCGAAAAAGGTGACCTGCAATATTATTTAATAGATATCCTTCTTTCCACATGATAGGTGAAGAAAATAGATTCAATGCCACTATAATGGACCAATCAAATCATATTGTTCATGAAATCCCCTTTCTCAAGAAAATTCGAACAAACTGAAATTACAAGGGGGTTTATACTAGTTAATTGATCAATGATCAAGGAGGTAGGACCAAACCAAGAAAGGGAAGAGGGTTATTATAGCTTAGGTTTCTATGCAAAATGTACTAGGACCATTTATGTTTCTAACATAATCCAGGCTAAAGTATACTCCATGGGTCCTGGGCACCCTAGCATATGCAAACTAAAACCTTTGCTCGTGACTTCCCATAAACCAATGGTGAGGGATCTTGACCTAGGGAAGCTTTCATATCTATAATATGATGTTATATAATAGTAATAATATTTGAATGCAATTTTATAATAGATTTGGAAAGGTTAGGGGGTCACACAAGCAATACTCATCTTTAGGAATACACATTAAGCTCAACTTCTACGCTTCACAAATAGAAGAAGGAGGTCACAAATATTCAGTTTAAATCATGGAAGATATTCATTATCATGTTAATGATCTTCCAAAATAGAAATAAAATAAACTTGTTTTGCTTAATATGACTAATTTACACAAAATAGACAAGGTATAAGAAATATTTATGAAACAAAACCAAACTGTTTTGAATTTCTAGAATAATTGTAGAGATGCATAAATACATCAAATATAACTAGTGAGGGCCAAAATAAATATCACATGAATCTCAGAGTTTACATCGACTAGCATAAAAAAAAATTACAAGAAGAAAGAGAATATAAATACGTGGAAATTGGAGTGACAAACTACCCAAACTCTACAAAAGGATTGGTAATTATCTAGACATGATATTAAATCATGCAATTGTCCATGATTAATGGTTGAATTCCACCAATACTCAGCTACGACTGGAAAATAAGTAGTGGCACGTCTACCTAAGTCTAAGAAGATAAAGCTCCCAATTCAAAAGTATGACTGACCAAAGATGTGAGAGGTGTGCTAATACATCATTTTATAGAAGAGGAAGCTTCCCGTGCAAGTCTCCTTGTCCCATGTTCCCTCATGATTGGATTAGGATGTGCTTGCTTTGTTCATGAATTTTCCTTCTTTTTCTTTCATTGTTGCTTTTCCCTTTCTTTTCCCTATTTTTTCTACTTTTTCTTGCTTTGCTACTTTTTCCTTGTTTTTCCCTACTTTTCCTACTTTTCCTACTTTTCTGGATTTTGTCTACTTTATTCTGCTTTTCCCTAGTTTGTTGTTTTTTCCTACTTTTCCTGCTTTTATTCCAGACATTCTATGCTTTGTCTACTTACTTGCTTTACACTGATTTTTCCTTGACACACCCTCCTTCCAGTTTTCTTCCATTTTTACAAACTTTCCATAGTGTTATGCCTTATTCATTTTCATAGTACACCCTCTTATCCACCTCAACTCCACATTATACAACCTATTTTATTTATGAGAAATAAAGAAACAAAATTAACTTAAGATTATTTACAAACTATGGTCTAGTCAATAAAAACAAAATAATCCCAATTAATTAATAATTCTCTCATCAAGTGGGATTTAATTGATAATGCTGTCCTCAACCCATAGGGATTTAATGGCTAGCATTTATTCAAATGACCAACTAGAAAAGGGACATGACAAGAACACTATCCATTTTTAATTTTATTTAATTAAATATAAATGGCCGTTCCCAGTATACTAATTATGATATTATATTACCCTTTACTTTTGACATACAATACTCGATATCCTGTTTTACAATTATATGTAATCTATTATTAAAATGACAAAATATTTTGAAAATAACAATGATCATTTTGTTATTCACATGATTGACAAATATACCATTTCTTATTTATATGAATTTAATAGATAATTAAGAATCATTTTATAAATTCAATAGACCAGTCCAAAGGACTTTGAACAATCCTTGGTTTGGAGTTGACGAAAATATTAAAAAAAAAATACTTTGACTGAAAAAGCCAATGAGGCGCTCTCCATAGTCAAGTCACAAATTCAAAATCAAAGGTTTGATAATGAAAATTTAGTGTTTAAACTGAAGTCAACATTTCATGTGAGATCTAGCTTTACTCGTCTGCCCTTCACTAGAGTTGTACTTAGAGGAAAACTAAAAAAATATTCTATAAATTATTTTTGATATGATTCCAGTTAGATGGCCTAAGGGATATGTGGATATGTTTTGATTCAGCTATATAAAATGCCGCAGCTTTAAAGGACCAGATCATTCCTTGAATTTTCCAAATGAAATACCCAAAGTCTCACATGTTTCCTCTGTTATCCTCCTCCTCCTCTCCGAGTAATGAAATACCTTGATTGAGAGGAGACTTCTCAACACTAAGGCAATTGATTGTAATCTCTCTCTTATTTTGTTAATGCAATGAAATTTCCTTTCCCATAACTCATATTGTGTATTACTAACTAGTTTTATTATCAAATTCCTTACTCATTGATATAATATAGTAGATTGTACTTGTTACTTTTAATCTTGTATGCTTTTGTGATGTTCATTTTGCAGGTAAACTGTGGAGATCTAGTATTCTAGAAGGCGGTACATTACATTGTGTAAAAGGTGAAAGATCCCTTCCAAACATCTACCCATATTAGGGAAAGTACTATTTATTGTTGTAACTTGTTTGTTCTAGTTGTGAAGGATTTCAAGTTGGGGAAACAACTTCTGTTCGTAGAAGGTGATTATTTCCAGCAACAAGACTTTAGAACTATGATCCAAAAAACCTTTATCAATGACTCTACCATTTGCAATATCAGATATTTCAACTTCATTGGGAGAGAAAACAATCTTGTTAGGAGCCCAGTGTGGGTCATCTGGTAGACTGACAAGGGATTAGCAACAAGACCCGGGACATACAAAACATCATTGAAGGAACCATGGTCAAAATCAATGCTATCTTTACCCTTACTGTCAGTTGTTGAGTTATCTCACAGCAAAATATTAGGACCCTTCGAATCATTAAGAGATGAGAAGACTTCCTTTGTTGAAACCATGTGCATAGAATCTCCAAAATCGATGATAAAGGAAGGAGATCTTACAGTTCTTACAACTAGGGTATGTACTCTCTCTTGGTCTTCAAAACTGGATCATCCTTCCTTCTTGCTTGCACCACTAGGGAGGGAGATTTTGTTCTTCTCCAGGAGTTGAGTCATCATATCTATCTACTTCTTCATGCAATAGCTCTAATGATGAAATGCCTTACCACAGTATGTGCACTTGCTACCTTCACCTTTACCTTTCTTCTACTAAATTTTCTTCTTCTTGGAGTTTGTGGACTCCTATTGAGACTTTGCTTTGTCTCCTTTTTTACATGGAGGATTCTTAGCCTTCTTATTATCTTTGGAATTAACCTTGGAATCTCCAACAACTAGATCTTGATCTTTGGAAGGTTTGATGGTGCCCATAAAGACCAATTTCTCTTGCTCTTGGTTCAAGGATTCCATGAAATCTGGTAGTGGAGGCATCTTCCAATTTTGAGCTGACAACTTGGAGGAATGGAAGGTCTAAACAAATACTGAGTAATCAAGGCTAAGCTTCGAAAGGATGGCCAACATTAGTTGTTCATATTCTTTGTTAATTCCACAATGTTTTAGCTGCAAAACAAGTGATTTTATTTTTGAGAAGTATACTTGCAAGTATTCAAAGATGCTTGGACTCAGTGCTATCAACTCATTCTCTAGTTGGTAACCTCTTGTCGTACTTCATTCGATGATGTAATACCATCAAGATGAAATAGAAGGTCTCTGGAAATACTGAGACATAAGAGACCATATGCCTCATCTCTCCCATTATGCCATTTGATCCAAATTGATCCATCACTATCTTTTCCATTGATGTCAAAGGGGGAAAATATAAGAATCATGAAGAAAGGGGGAGAACCATGAATTCAAGGGTAGCACAGTTCCATGGGGAATATATTTCCATCAATGACAAAAGGGGATATTATGCATGCACTAATGCATAGCTAGTTTTCACTGATGAAACCCCAGTAGTATGGTCAAGTATCAATTCTCTCCACATATTTCAATTAATAAGTGTATAAATAACATCACAAAAGAATGTTCGGTGTCTAGGAAGTGCGATCTGAGAAGAAAAATTGTTTGGGTAATAGAAGGCTTGTAGAATGGAGCACTTAGGTGTGAAAGAATAGATATGATATGAAGTTAGTTGAACACACACACACACACATATCGGGTCTTGACTTAATCTATACAGGTGATGGCTACACATGTATAACAATCAGATGAATGTGCAAAAATAATAATCAAAATTGTAGTTCTTAAGTAGCTAATCCAACACAATGACAAAATTCAAAGTCTGGAAGAATAAAAAAATCCTGGAAGCAATGATCATAACGTTTTATTTTTCCCAAAATGTATCCTATTTGAAAAAAGACCAGAATATTCTAGGAATATTTTGTACTTTGGGCATAACTTTTTGCTCGTAACTCCTAATTGGGTATACTTTGGACCATTGGAAAGGTATTGAAATTATCTAAAATTTTGTTGCTTTGGGTTTCTCCTAATTCCTTCCCGTTCGTTTGGGGCGGGCGTCTTAGTAACAAAGATTCTTTTAAAAGATGTTTTTTTTAAAAGCATATTTTAAAAGATTCTTTATTACTAAAACGCTTACCTGGGACAAAAGGTAAGGATTTCAGAAAAACTCAAAACATAAAAGTTGTACATAATTTCAATACCTTTCCAATGGTCCAAATTATGTCCAATTCCTAGTTTCAAGTGAAACGTTATTCCCTAAATACGAAAGATTCCAGGAATCTTTTCACTTTTTGTTAAATAGGATACATTATAGAAGAGGGTAGAATGTTATGTTGATAGTCGAAAGAGTCAGAAGTTGAAATATTTGGGAGTTGGAGTCAAAAGTTAAAAATGTGCTAAAGAACAATTTATGAATTAACAGTCCCACTGTGACATTGGAAGTCGGAAGAGTCATTAGCTGAAAGATTCGAAAGTCAGAAGACTCAGAAATGAAAAGAATCTGAATTTGGAAGAGTGTGAAGTCAAAAGAGTTGGGAGTTACGAGTTGGAATTTTAAAAGTTTATAAATATTATTTTTAAAGTAATAATCCCATAGTGACATTGGAAGTTGGAAGAGTAAAAAATAGGAAGAGTCAGAAGAAAGAAAATGATTTTGAGATCAATTCCAAAGTATAAATTTCATAGAGATATTGAAAGATGGAACTCAGAATTTGAAAGTGTAGGAGGTTGGGAAAGAAACATCGTATCAGTCAAATTTGACAATGTGGAACAATAACAAACACAAATAATTGGGAGGTAGGATGGTGCAAGGAGATGTTGAGGCTTGTGATTTAAGGGGGTTGAAACTCCCTTCAACTTGGCGTTGGTAAATTAGGGATTTTGATCTTCCTTCAAATTGGAGCTTGTAAATGAGGGGTTCACATCCTCCTTCTAGTTGCTTATAGAAAAAAAAGTGAGTTGGAGATTCCTTATAGTTGGAGTTGGTAAACATATATTAATGTAATTTTTACATGACACAAGACAAGTATTTTGTGGTTTTTCACCCATTTAGGTTTCCACATTAAATCTCTTATGTACTGTGTATGGTTTATAATAACATTGTTAATGGTTACTAACATTTAAACTGGTAATTACTATGAAATACGTATTCACCCCCCTCTTAGTGTTTTCAACATTCATAATTACAGAGGAATAAGCTCCTTTGAAAGCATAGGTAAGTTCATAAGCATTAGAAGTGGTAGAGGCTACAATTTCATCCATTAATATAGATGCAATTGATTATGGAAAACCAACAACAATAGAAATAAAGGATTCAAAAATAGACAAGTCATATCCTTTTCAGTAGTAGCAACAAATATAGGAGAAAAATACCATAAGAGGAAGCGAGAAACAATTGAAAATAACTTATGATATGGTGCTAGTCATTCTAACAAATAGAAGAAGGTTTTGGATCATTGTGTAGGTGGATATGGGGCTCTTCCTTCGTCAAATTGTTTTTCTTGTCCCCTTCCTATAATTAGTTTTACTCTTGGATCCATTTTTTAAATGCTCCAATCTTGGAAAATTCCTATTTCCACCTTTACCTTCTAAAACATTAGCATAAACACTAATACTTCTTGCACCTACTAGATGAAAATTGGTCTATGTTGATGACCACAAGGATTCTTAGAAATGTGCTCGTTAATCCTTTATATATGGATTAGACGTGGAAGTGCTTTTTCTTGTAATTTTGATCAATTTGCATTGTTTGAACGTGTTCATATAGGTGCACTTTTTCAATGTGGAAATGTATGGGCCAAAGTGTTAAATTAGGAAATGGCTCTCTCTTGGGTTGTATGTATCTTGACTTTCCTAATGGTCGTACAAAATTTATATTGCTTAGTTTCAATCTCATTCAATAAGGTATTTGACAAGTGAGCTTGCCACAATATCTCCCTAGCAATGCATACCCTAGAACTTGTAAAATACTATTATATGAATCTTGAAATCGATTAGAACTAACAATAAAATTACATAGATAGGAGAAAAATACCATAAGAGGAAGCGAGAAACAATTGAAAATAACTTATGATATGGTGCTAGTCATTCTAACAAATAGAAGAACGTTTCGGATCACTGTGTAGGTGGATATGGGGCTCTTCCTTCTTCAACTTGTATTTTTCGTCCCCTTCCTATAATTAGTTTTACTCCAGGATCCATTTTTTAAATGCTCCAATCTCAGAAAATTCCTATTTCCACCTTTACCTTCTAAAACTTTAGCATAAACACTAATATTTCTTGCAACTACTAGATGAAAAATGGCCTATGTTGATGACCACAAGTATTCTTACTACTTAGAAATGCGGTCATTAATCCTTTATATATGGATCAGACGTGGAAATGCTTTTTCTTGTAATTTGGATCAAGTTGCATTGTTTGAACGTGTTCATCCAGGTGCACTATTTCAATGTGGAAATGTATTAGCCAAACTGTTAAATTAGGAAATGGCTTTCTCTTGGGTTGTATGTATCTCAAATTTCCTAGTGGTCGTACAAAATTTATATTTCTTAGTTTCAATCTCAACCAATCATGGTATTTGATGAGTGACCTTGCCACAATATCTCCCTAGCAATGCATACCCTAGCACTTGTAAAATACTATTATATGAATCTTGAAATCGATTACAACTAACAATAGAATTACATAGTCAACATTTAATAAATGTAAATCTAGTGTTTGTGTTTAGGATAGTTAGTCCTACAAATCTTTGTAGACATCTTCATATTTCTTGCAGTTCATTTCATTTGTGGTTAGTAATTGTATTAGGCATTTACTAAGTGATAAATTTCGATATTGTTTCTCTTATGGTCCAATGGGGTATTATTTGTTTGCATGTTTACCGTTAGGGATAAATAATAAACAAATATTAGTTATATGATAACTAAGATTATAACTTTATTACCATTCTATCAATATCCCTAACAAGTATTAATATTAATATGGATATATATGATATTAATTAGTATGGTGTATTTGAGGAAACCTTGCAACATAATATAGAAACATGGAGGGGGCACATGATTTGTCATGTTATCAAGTTGTTGATGCAAATTTTACCAATATTCTTCATTTTCCTTATGGACTGGCTAGACTTATTTTCCTTTCCATCTAAATTCAAAGGCTTTCGCAATAATTTTGTTTTAATGTAAAAACATTGTAAGAATATTTTGAAAGAGAATTTGGAGAAAATTTTGAGTAAACTATTGCTCGATTCACAATTTCAATAAAGAATTTCTCAATTTAAAAAAATTCACAGAGATATTGAATGCGGTTTACCACAATATCAGTCCTTTCAATTTTTCTCAAAGATATCAAGTGAAATATTTAGTAGAAATAGTTAGATTGAAGAACTACCCTTAAAATCTCCCATATATTGTTCAAAAAATTCCACTACCCTACCAAACTAATAATACTACAGTTTACTAACTACAACCATCTCTTCTGTTTGGAGTCTCTCAGTGTAATCATTCTATGTTACTAATCATTCATTCACCGAAATATACCAAAATGAGGAAACTATTTGGATCCCAAAAATCAAAGATAGTTTGATCTCTGATGGCCATTACAGATACTTGAGGAAAACAAAATTGAACTCACATAATATCAATGAGTTGGATTGATATTGTTAGCAACAATAAACTAGTTAACCATAATGCCAGAAAAAATGGAAAAGACCGAAGCAACCTCTTCAATCTACAATGAATTATCACTGTCTTTATAAACGTTTGTCACCACTTTTAATTCTATGAGTCATTTTTGTTTCCAAGCATATCAATTTAAAGTTAAATAAATCATTCTCTTCAATTTTGTTTTTTTACTTTTGGCGAGGACTTGTTGCTTTTCAGCTGTCTTTGTTCAATTATGGTTTTAGAATGTTATATGGTTGTTGATAGGTTTAGAGGTATTTTTTCATTGACCTTCATAAGAGGATATTAGCTATATTTTAGAGAAGTAAAATTTGATTATATATGTTTGAATCATTATCATATCCTATACATTATTATTTGTCATTCAAGTTAGTAATTTTCACAATTTTTAAAGAAAATTATCTTAATTGCTTTTACAAATATTCACTTATAAGTTTAGTTTTTTTTGGTAAAATTAGGTGATTGAAAATGGAGAAATGTGTTCTTTCAAATTATACCATATTTTCACACAATGACTAAAAAAATGTGTGGCCTTACCAAGCTTTTAAGTCATATTTAACTCTTAATCTATCCTTAACTCTCTTTAAAAAAATATTGATTATTTATGTGTTATTTAGAAATCACATCAAACACTATATTTTATTTTCTCTATGTTTAATTAATAATTGTAATGGACCAATCAGATCATATTTCTCATTAACTCCCTTTTCTCAAGAAAATTTGAACAATTTGAAATTGCAAGGGAGTTTGTACTAGTTAATTGATCAGGGATCAAGGAGGTAGGACCATAAAAAGAAAAGGAAGAGGGTTATGATATATTAGGTTCCTATGAAAAATGTGGGGCCATTTATGCTTTGAACATCATCCAAGATAAAGTCTACTCTAATGCTCCTGGGCACCCAAACATATGCAAACTAAAACCTTTGCTTCTTACTTCCTAAAAACCAGTGGTGAGGGAGCTTGACTCACGAAAGCTTGAAAATATCTGATATGATTTTATATAATAGTAATAATATGTTTATGAAATTTTATAACATATTTGGAAATGTTAGGGGGTCCCAAAAGCAAGAATGGTCTCTAGGAATACACAATAGGCTCAACTTCTAGACTTCCCAAACACAGAAAGTAGGTCACAAATATTCAGTTTCAAGAATGGAAGATATTCATTATCATGTTAATGAAATTTAAGAATAGAAATAAAATAAATTCATTTTGCTTAAGCTGACTAATTCACAGAAAACTGAAAACTAGTCAATTTCTCATTGAAATATAGACAAGGTATAAGAAATGTTTATGAATCACAACCAAACTAATTCAAATTTATGGAATAATTGAAAATATCAATAAATACATCAAATATAACCACTGGTGGATGAAATGAATCTCACAAGAAGCTCATATTTTACATCCATTGTCATAAAACATTATTACATGAAGAAATATAATAGAAACCCTTGGGAATTGGAGTGATAAGATACCAAATCTCTAGAAAAGGATCATTAGTTCGCTAGATATGATATTAAATCCTACAATTTTCCACCATTAATGGATGGATGGAATCAATCCTCTCCTATGACTACAAAAGTAGTAGGGGCACATCTCTAGGTTGTGACTAGGAGCACATCTCGCTAAGTCTAAGAATCTAAATCTCTAAATTACAAAGTATGACTAACCAAAGATGTGAGAAGTGCGCTAATACATCATTTTATAGAAGATGATGTTTCATGTGCAAGTATCCTTGGCCCATCGACCCTCATGACTATATTAGGATGTGCTTGCTTTTTGTTTTTTCTCCGTTCCTGACTCTTACTTCTTTTTTCTTGCTTTGTTACTTTTTTCTTGCCTTTCCATGTTTTTCCTACTTTCTCTTGCTTTGTTGTTTTTTCCTTGATTTTTTATTCTTTTCTTGGTTTTCTAAATTTTGTCTGCTTTATTTTGCTTCATTACTTTTTCCTTCTTTTCCTTCTTTTCTGCCAGACTTTTCCTACTTTGTCTACTTTCCTGCTTTGCAATATTTTTTCCCTAGAACACCCTCCTTCCATATTTCTTCCCTTTTTGCAAACTTCCCATATTGTAGACATTATCCCTTGCAATAGTGTGCCCTCCTAGAAACCTCAACTTCCTATTATCCAAATTAACTTATTTATGAGAGATAAAGAAACGAAATTAACTTAGGATTATTTACAAACTATGGTTTAGGAAAAAAAAAAAACCAAAATAATTAATAATTCTCTCCTCAACCCATAGGGATTCGATGTATAGGATTTGGTCAAGTGACAACCTAAGGAAGAGACATGAAAATCCTCCCGTCCCAAGATTGCTTGTCCCTAAGCAACTGCAATCAGGGATGGTGTAACACATGCTCTCCTTCCTCAACATTTTGTTTCCAAGTTGCACACATAAAACCAACAATGCTAGGATCCCATTGTTTGTATTGCATTCCTCCAACATCAAAATTAACATTTTTAACAATCTGTCATTTTAGAGAATGCCAGGATCCCATTTGTTATGCAATAGTCATTAAACATCTTGATCACCTCAAACAAATGGTCATTCCAAATGATACCGAGATCCAATAACCATATTTGGATCCTTGCAAACATCAATAACAACAAGAAATATTTACCACCATAACATTGAAAATGAGGATGAGAAAATCATACTACCAGACTAGAAGATCACATTTCTACTGCAAAATCAATACTGTGAGGGTTGTGGCAATAATTTATGCAACTCTTCAATGTATGGCCAGAACCTTGTGATCCTTCTCCTCTAAGCATAACCTCATGCACATAAGTATTGGATCTCACAACTTTGTTGCTACAATGACATAGATGTGAGTCCCATGTACTTATAAAACCGTAGGCATCTTCCAATAACCATAGATTCCCATGTTTCTCACATAAGATGTAGGACGTGTTTGTTGAAACTCCATTGGTGTAAGAAAAATGTAGACCCTCCAAGGTGCACAAATCCAATAAGTACCTATCCATACATTCCATGGATGAACAAATACTGCAACTCTTAGGTTCGTATGGAAAGATTGTGGATTTCACATGTCACTAGTGCAAAATGAGAGATTAGTTACCACGAGACAAAAAAATTTGGTCACCAAATTTTTTTTCAAGGGATAAATGACCAAAATTGATAAATTTAAGTGGGCTAACTAAAAAAGACCAAGATAAATGACCACTTTTGGTCACAGGATAAAACTAAACTAAAAAAGACCATGATAAATGACCAAATTCGGTCACGGGATATCTAGACTAAAAATGACCACATAACAATTGGTCATTTATTTGGTCATTTCTACTTGTCGATCACTTCGGCAATGGAAAATTACAATTTCGACAATGAATTTGTATATTTTAATAAATTCTAAGACTGTAGATGGATTCAGAGACTCCCTAGAACTTAGTAAATTGTAGACTGCCTCATGTGTCACAACTCCATTATTAACACCAAATTAACTATGACAATGTCATAGGGATAAGCTATGAATTATATATTTGAAAATAACTATACAAATATACCTATATACATTTGTTTTTAAATATTTTATATATAAATAATATTAATTATTAAACTATTTACATTATAAATTAAAAAAAAAATGTTACTAGGTAATTTTTCTGCTATATATATATATGAAAAAAATTAACTTATATATTTATAATAATAATAATACTAATAATAATAAAACAAAATTTTAAAAACAAAATAAATTAAACAGATACAAATTTCATTCGATACCATATTTGGGTTTTGGCGCCAATGTGAAGTGGTGGGTTGCTTTTATCAGCACGATGGGTGGGTGCCAATGTAAAACAATCTTCCCCTTTCATTACCATATGATAGGCGTATTTTTAATATTACACTTCACAAGCTCAAGGTAACCCTTTTCAAGGTGTTCAAGGATTCAATGGCACAAGGTATGTTTTAATCTATGGCAATCCCGAATTTTTTTGAGTTTAATTGATATTAGAATGATAAAATTTTATCCCTAGAACTCTGAAATTGCTTTAGAAATGGGTTTTTTCTGTTGAATTTGATAACTTTTTTTAATTAAAATTTGTATATAACCCAAGAACTCTGAAATTGCTTCAGAAATTGCTCAAATGAAAGCTAAAGATGATGCTAACATGGAAAAAGGATTATCCAAGTAGTCTGATGAACAAACACTTACAAAATAAAAAAGACTATGGATAGCCCCTCCATCCATTTTTAATTGTTAAGGTTTTGGATTGAGTTCTTAATTTCCAATTTGATATTCCTAATTTCCTACTCTTTAGGTATCTGGTAGGTCGATGTATTTTCTTCAACGGCTAGAGCTTGTGATTTGAAACCTAGTTTCTTTGGTGTTCAACATTTGCAATTAACTGGTAAATATTCTTTCTTCAACTATGAGAGCACATGATTTGTGGGAGCTCAGAATGTTGTTTGAAGGTTTCAGATGCCTGCCCATGGAGTGCCTTCTCTATTGTTCTGCATTTGCAAGTAAGAACTCTTTGGACTTTCAATATCTATAATTTGAGCCATGTTCAATGATAAAACCTCATTTTTTGTCTACAAATATATGACTAATAGTTTGGCTACCCCATCACATTCCACCTCCTAGTTTTCCATCGCCGTTATATTGCTTTCAAGCATGCCACTCCATGGTTCACCATCAATGGGTGTTGTAAGTCATGAGAATAATAGGTTGGTCCCTAATGCCCTACAAATACCAGAGGAAGTTTCAGGAAACTAGGGATTCCTTGCCCCTTTCCCTTCGAGACTCATGTTTGAATTATATTAACTTGGACTGGTGGTTGGTCGAAACACTTTTTCCAGCCGATTGTAACTTTTACATTGATAAAATATGGTTCTCATTGAGAAGAGAAATCATACACCAGAGATGAGCTAGGGTGAATTTCCTAATATTTTTAACCAAAACTATAAAGCTACACGCTGTTGAGCCTTCATGTAGTTTACTCAGTAGTTTACCATGTTTGTTGACTGAGATCCACACCAGCAGTATAGCTACAAGTTTATCTGGTCTAAGTAGTTTAAGCCTTTGGTCTTCTAGTATCGCTCTCTGAATTCTCCTAATAAATACAATAAAGAGTGCCCTTGTGTAGCCAGAGAATCACCCTAGAATTTCTCATCTTAATCCGACACACCTATCACTGATATGGGTCTGCCCTCTCTATAGATTGAACTCAACCGGCAACATCCCACTTAAACTATGTAGCCTATTTGTAGGTTTCCCAACTTCCATCAAAGTATTGGACATTCAAACAGAAGTGTGATTGATCAAATCAATTTGAGGAGCGCTTGACTGGCATAGAGGCCTCAGGAAACCGAATCGTGATTGGGAACTGAAGACGAAATTAAAGCCATTCTTGGATTTGTATTTTGATAATTGACATTCATTTAGCCTTTTTGGCTTGCCTTCCATCATTGTTTTGTTTGATTAATTATATATCAAATTTGTCAGACTTTTTGAATGTCTTGCTTAGTCTATTTGATTCTTTTGTGGGCTATTCCTTTTCTAGTTGTTTATTTGTTGAATGTTCAAGGCACTATTTAAAGTAAAGTTAATAATATTTATGTGTAAAATGCTAGCACACATTGATTATTGAGTAGCATACAGAGGTTAATAAACTTGTTAAAGGTCGACCGTTGGATAATCTGTAACTTCGCTAGTGGTTGAAGCAGTACTATGATTCTGCAATAGGTGGAATAATGAATAGGTATGAAACCTAGATTTATTTCAACTATTTGCTTGAGGAGATAGAATGGTTCATTCTTACGAGTATTGTCATTTATGATTTATCAATAATGTGTTTTGTGTTCTTGTTGTTAGAAATTATAATCCTGTGGAGAGAATATGTAAAGGAGGAAAGGAAGTCCACAGAAAGGGAGAGTATTCAATGCAATGCTCGTCCCAAAATAAGGGAATTAGAGGAATTTTAAAATCAGTTCAATCTAGCTCATCTTCAACAATTCGACGTACAGATGGATGGCTGGTCCAAGTGGTTGGTTTATATATTTTAACTAAAAACATTCTCATTGCCTTGGGTCAAGAGATCTCATTCTACAGCATCTACTAGTGAGCAGTTCTACTGAACTGTATAATTGACTTTATTTTTTAATTTATTTGCAGGGATTAAGAAAGGGAAGCATGTTTCAGTGCCTCCTGGGTATGTTTTTGTAGAGCACGTCCAATCTGTGAATGAACAAGTATACTCTCTTGGGGAGGTTCCCTCTTAAAAAAAATAGGACCAATATAAAATTAAGCTAAGTATTATTGGTTTTTCTTTTATGGAACGTGGAAAGTATTTCTGAGT
The DNA here is from genome assembly GCA_001517045.1 of Pseudotsuga menziesii. Taxonomy (NCBI): domain Eukaryota; kingdom Viridiplantae; phylum Streptophyta; class Pinopsida; order Pinales; family Pinaceae; genus Pseudotsuga; species Pseudotsuga menziesii. The sequence goes on along the minus strand of LPNX010028775.1, from coordinate 486,256 downwards.
TTTATTTAAATATAATTCTTATAATTGTGGAATTCGAATTTGTAAGCATCTTAATTGATTATAAATGTTAGTCATCTTTCGTTTGGGTTGTGATGATTGATTGAGATGTGCTTTCTTCGTTGTTCAAATCATGACTTTACTGCACAATTCTTGGATCTTAGTTCTTGAATCTTTATTGAATTTTGAAACGTGAAAAAACATTTCAGCAGGCATAGCTATGTGATAGTTATTAGTATATAGAAATCTGCTTGTCTGAGTGTATTTGCATATTTTAACATACTAATTGGCTATTATTTTGGTTGTCTAATGTCCTGCTGTAGGTTTCATAATTAAATATTTTTGTGGGCAATTTAGAGAAGGAAAGGGACTTCTACTTTGCTAAACTTCAAGTTATAGAAATCCTCATTCAAAATGAGGAGTTGGAGTAGCTTCCAGTATGTCTTGTATATAATTTAATGATATCTTTTTGTAGGGTTTTGGTTGTTTTTTGGGATCTTGTTAGATAATATATTATATGAGGTTTGATATTATTTTTCCTTAGATAATGTTGGTGGTGAGTACCATAACCCAAGGGGTTACCTCAACCTGTTGTTGCCAATGTTGTTGGGAATTTGGCTAGTTCTATGCCAAGAGGTGCCCGGTTTGAATCACTTTGGGTGAGACGCTATCCACGAATGTTGGGAAGCATCCCTTTGGTTTTCCTACAAGGTTTTCCTTGGGAAAAAAAGGTGGAAAGTACCACAACATTATTTGTTGTAAGCCATGAGTATTGGCCCCAGAAAAGCATCTTGTGCACTTCATTTTCAAAGACTAAAAACAATTAAATTCAAGATTTCATGGTACAATTTTTAGTTTTGAACTGTGGGGTAGAAGGTCAGAACGGGAGATAAGCTAAGTGGAATTTGTAAGATTTATCTGGGATCCCTTAGTATTTGTAATTTATCATTTATATTTGAGGAAAGCATGCCTATGGATATGATGTGGTAACAAGATGTTCATTTCTCCATAAGTGAGCTTTATTTCTTTAGAGAATGTGCCCCTGCATCCAAGGGCATGAAGGAAACATATTTTTCAAATGCCTTGTAGACCTTCAATTTCAATTGAAGTTTTGTTCCACCCTGCTTGTTTCTAGAGAATGCACACCGATATGGACATCCAAGGGCACGAAGGAAATAGTTTTTTGAAATTCCTTCAATCTTTTCAATTTCATTTAAAGTTTCGTTCCACTTTGCTTGTTTCTAATGATCCCAATGCTCATTAAGAGGCAATTTTTTTCACCCATCATTTATGCCATTTGGTAACTAGTAGGAAATTTCAAGAATATTGCACGTCTCAAAAAGTGGTCTTAATCATCTGATTCTTTTGGAGGTACCATGTCAGTGTCAAGGTTTTTCTTCCTTTTAGTAATCTTTGTCTGTATCTTTCATTTTCTAGTTTGGATGGTATCTAGTTATAATGAATCAGCAAACTGGCAGGCAATTTCTAGAAGATTGCACGCCTCAACAAGTGGTATTAATCCTTTGGTTCTTTTGGAGGGACCATATCAGATTCAATGTTGTCCTTCCTTTTATTCATATCTTTATCTTTCATCGTCTAGTTATAATGGTATCCAATCATAATGACTCTGCAAAATTGAACTTTTGTAATCATTCCCTTTGGTGAACATATCCTATGAAACATTATTGAATGAGATAATTCCTACTCCATTGAAGGGTCTCACATCTATAATAAGGTCATTTCCTTTCTTGGTTTAAAATTTTTATTCAAACAAACATAAGTCTCTTAAATACATCCAACAAGTTGCATTTAGGAGGGTTCTGGTTCAACTTTTACAAAGTCATGACTAGGCCATGACTCCGTACTACAAAGAAGGATGAAGCCATGTCCATGGACAGTTTCTTTATCAGTTGGATTAATATTAACATCAATAAATATTGTGGTAGTGACATTATGCAATATTGCTAAGTATTTGAAGGCCTAACTAACTCCACCTTGGAAATATTTTTGAAATCAAGCCCAATTAAGCCTTTTTCAAACTATTTCTTACAACTAAAATTAGTGAAAGAATGTAAACAAAGAAAACAGAATAGAACTGAATTAGATACAATTAAATGCAACAAACATAATTTGCCATTTTTTATGCAACCAGTTAAATATTGAGTGATATAAACAGATCAATGGGGGCATATTGCTAAATTTTCATTGCAATAGTATTTTCTATTTCAGGGTCTTAACTGTTTTGAAATTTGATGCCCATTTCTTCACAGGTGGTAGCAACGATTCAGGAAATTTTGTATGCTATAGATGATAACAATTTTTTGATTGTTGATGGTCAGGAAATACTTGGAAAATATTTTTTCCTGAGAATGGGCCAAAGGACACCAATGAAAAGGGATCCTTCAACGAGAGAAGTGATATGGATACTGTAATATCCCCGACCCTCTGACCAGGCAAGAAGACGCTACTAACACCAATCAAATGGGAAAACAGCCCCATGAACATGAACAAGGATAAATGCTGATATTAAAAAGCTTACATAATACATACTAAGATGCATAAAACATACGAGGATACATAGTTACTCGACATTCAACGGAAGAAAACATATACATTCCAGCATTCAACATGTCCATCATAATTCCTGAAACAATAGATATAATTGCAGAGATGAAATAGTCAGAAGTACTTATCTTTTTAGTGAAGAGCTCACCCCGCAACCAGCTACATCGCTGCAACGTTCCACCCAACCATATGCTAGCGTGTTCATCAATCTCTCAACAACACTACCACCCCTGAGCTGGGAATGATTCCTCAAGGAAGAAGGGTCAATGCAGGATTACACATAGCCAAGGTTTGCCAATCAACCAAATCCACACAGTAGGGTTAACCAGGTTGTCAAGGAGATAGGAAAGGCTAAATGCCAAGTTGATGGCCTCAACACCAGTCTTCTCATGCATACCCAGCCTCTAATCCCACTCATAACAGTCAAAATACCAACCACTGCATACCGCAGCAAAATAACCCATTCACAGCTCTGTGAAGAAGGCAAAGACAACCAGGTGACAATCCCAGCGAAAGGTGAGACACAATTCAGGTCCACAAGACAACTCAGGGTTGTTCTTAGCCCTAGCGTGGACAAACAACTCAACAGCAACCCAAAAACAGGGTACGTCAACATCCACAAACTCACAATGAAACGAAGGCAACATTATGCAGTCTGCAAAATAGGGGCAGAAGCAGAACTCCTAGCATAGACATGGGAAACTCAGCCAACGGATGTGGAAATCAATAGCCAACCAACATCCACAAACCCACAGCACATAGCTCCTCAACGCAAATGTTGAAGAAAGTTACACAACCAAAAAATGGGGAAGAACAATTCTCAACCTATGCGCAAGGGGAAAAGACACAGTCCAAAAATGGAAGAACAACCACAACCCAAATCGTGGGTTAAACCAACAACAAGCCCAAATTGTGGATGAAAACCATGGCTACTTCACATACACGATAGAAATCGTGCCCTCGAAGCCGCTCTTCTAGCTCGCTGCATGCACAAAACCAAGGGAAAGCCCCGACCGGTGCGTGAGAAAAACAATGGGAAAACTATGTGTGAGGAAAATAGAATGTCTGTCTGTGTGTGAGGATGGAATTCCCCAGACCACAATCGTGAAGGTGAAGACCAGGCCAACTGCCTGCGCATCCCTGCATGAGAGTGAACAGGCAATGGAGAGAATGGCGTAGTAGTGTGTGTGGTTTGCTTGCCAACGTGAGGTCAACCTGCTGGTGGAGTGTGCGTGTGGGCAAGGACTGACAGTCCTGCCACACTCCACTCCCAGCCATAACTACCTCAACTACTCAAAAAAACATTAAAGAGGTAGTTGGATAAGACAAGGAAGGATGGGCAAATCAAATAGGGTGGTGACACATGGATCCCCCCCCCCTTATCCTTTGGAATAATGCCCTTTTCATTTTAACGTTGCACTGTCGTAGCTGGATGTAGGTTTATTTTAATTGATGTGCGTATTTACATGATTCCAAACTATAATGTGTCGAATAGCATGATATACCATCGTCAACTATTCCTATTGCCAAAACATACACAACCAAATCGATGGTGGGGATTTTGCCTTTAGCTCCTCACCACGATTAATTACATCATATACATCATGCAAATGGGGTCAAAACTGTGGTGTTACAGATACCCTTGAACCAGTAGACAATTCTGAATCAGAAAGTGGGGGAGAAACTAACCTTTCTCCACAAAAGCTTAGAAACTTATTTGTTTCTTCTACCAACAGTGGTGATCAAGTGTAGCCTATTTCCCCTATAAGTGTGCAATGATATAGTTGATATACGTGGGTGTAAAAATACTACCACTGGAACTTTACTGCAGATTTCACATAAACATGGTATATTCATTACTTGAGTAATGACATTTCTGACAAAACAAGACTATTAAGAGAGCTCTTGCATGGACAAATTAATCGTCTAATAAAAGGCCTTTAATAGCCTGAGTTTTGTATCTAGTCCACAATGAATTTATTTTCATTCTTCTAGGCTGTCAAAGGGTGTTCTGGAAGTTTGTAGATATGCTTAGCTATATTACGAAAAATAATCCTCAGCTACTGATATTTGCAAAAGCATTGATGTAACATAAAACTATTCAGTTTTGCTCGTATGTTAAACTTTTAACATGCGAGAAGATGATTTGGAAGGTTTTTTGTTGTCTTCTTGTATACCCTTTTACTGTCATGTTTGTGCAGTATACTTCCTTTACCTGGGGTTTGTTTGATGGATCCTGTCAAGGGAATCCACGCAATTGTGGGGCTGGTGTGATTCCTTATGTTCTCTGCATTACTTTTCTTTAAGTACGGTGCTTCTCCTGGAACAAACCATAGACCTGATATTTTTTCCTTTTGGTTGCTTATGAAAATAGTTGCAACCAAGGAATTAGGAAGCCTCATGTGTTGGGTGACTCAAAGTTCCTTATTGATTGGGAAAGTAGTAAATGTCAAGGTTTTCCTTGGGAAAAAAGGTAGCAAGTACCACAACATTATTTGTTGTAAGCCATGAGTACTCAACCCAGAAGAGCATCTTGTGCACTTCATTTTCAAAGACTGAAAACAATTAAATTAAAAATTTCAAGGTACAATTTTTACTTTTGAACTATGGGGAAGAACGTCAGATGGGGAGATAAGCTGAGTGGAATTTGTAAGATTTATCTAGGATCCCTTAGTATTTTTAATTTAGCATTTCTCTTTGAGTAAAACATTCCTATCGAGATGATGTGGTAATAAGATGCCCATTGCTCCATAAGTGAGCTTTCTTTCTTTAGAGAATGTGCCCCTACATCCAACGACATGATGGCATCATATTTTTCAAATACCTTGTAGACCTTCAATTTCATTTGAATTTTTGTTCCACATTGCTTGTTTCTAGAGAATGCACACTAGTATGGACATCCAAGGGCATGAAGGAAACATATTTTTGAAATTCTTTCAATCTTTTCAATTTCATTTAAAGTTCTGTTCCACCATGCTTGTTTCTAATGATCTCAATGCTCATTAAGAGGCAACTTTTTTCACCCATCATTTATGCCATTTGGTAACTAGAAGGCAATTCCCAGAAGATTGCACGTCTCAAAAAGTGGTCTTAATCATCTGATTCTTTTGGAGGGACCATGTCAGTGTCAAGGGTGTTATTCCTTTTAGTCATCTCTGTATCTTTCACCGTCTAGTTAGGATGGTATCCAATCATAATGACTCTGCAAAATTGAACTTTTGTAATCATTAGATTTGGTGGACATATCCTATGAAACATTATTGAGTGAGATAATTCCTACTCCATTGAAGGATATGACATCTATAATAAGGTCATTTCCTTTCTTGGTTAAAAAATGTTATTCAATAAAATAGAAGTCTCTTAAATACATCCAGCTAGTTGCATTCATGAGGGTTTTTGTTCAACTTTTACAAAGTCATGATTAGGCCACGACTCCATATTACAAAGCAGGATGAAGCCATGTCCATGGCTAGTTTCTTTATCAGTTGGATTAATATTAACATCAAGAAATATTCTGGTAGTGACATTATGCAATATTTCTAAGTATCTGAAGGCCTACCTAACTCCACCTTGGAAATATTTTGGAAATCAAGCCCAATTAAGCTGTTTTCTAACTATTTCTTGCAATTGAAACTGTTTAAAGAATGTAAACAAAGAAAACATAATAGAACCGAATTCAATACAATGAAATTCAACATACATAATTTGGCAGTTTTTATGCAACCAGTTAAATAGTGAGTGATATAAACAAGTCAATGGGGGCGTATTTCTAAATTTTCATTGCAATAGTATTTTCTTTTTCAGGGTCTTGACTATTTTGAAATTTGATTCCCATTTCTTCACAGGTGGTAGCAGCCATTCAGAAAATTTTGTGTGCTGTAGATGATAACAATTCAGTTATTGTTGATGCTCAGGTAATACTTGGAAAATCTCTCTTTCCTAAGAATGGGCCAAAGGACACCAATGAAAAGGGTTCATTCAATGATAGAATTTAGATGGATACCCTTGCACCTGTAGACAGGTATGAATCAGAAAGTGGGGGACAAAGTAACCTTTCTCCACAAAATCTTAGAAACTTATTTGTTTATTCTACTAGTAGTGGTGATCAAGTGCATCTTGTTTCCCCTATAAGTGTGCAATGATATATCTGATCTACGTGGGTGTAAAAATACTACCACTGGAACTTTACTACAGACTGCACATAAACAATGGTATAATCATTACTTGAATAATGACATTTCTAACAAAAGAAGACTATTAACAGAGCTCTTGCATGGACAAATTAACCAGATCATAAAAGGCCTTTAATAGCCTGAGTTTTGTATTTGGTCTACACTAAAGTTATTTTCATTCTTCTAGGCTATCAAAGGGTGTTTTGGAAGTTTGTAGATATGCTTAGCTATATTACGAAAAAATAATCTTCAGCTACTGATATTTGCAAAAGCATTGATGTAACATAAAACTATTGAGTTTTGTTCCTATGTTAAATTTTTAACATGTGAGAAGATGATCTCGAAGGTTTTTTGCCTACTGTAACGCCCTTCCCATACTAATGTTGCCTTAAAACTCAACTTTGAAATATTGCAATGGGGTATGCCTTATCGCTGATGTAAATGAGTCATGCAACAGAACTATGGGTGATTTTCCTACTGGGAAAATCTACTACAGATCTCCTTTATTACTGAGACCATGATTTAAGAACAATTTTGAGCATAATTGTCTCTAATAACTACCAAATTAACTTTCTTTGGTTTCCCGACATATTTGCAAACTTGTTTAATTGAGTTGTTACTTGATTTAAGGGTTGAGATTAATACATCGATTACACCCTTTGCCCTAGAGGCTGTTCTTACAAAGATGAATGTGCCTCTTATATAAGACACATCGCGAGCTTCACACTCATGGAAATAACATGCTGGAAATGGTGTCTTTTATGAAAATTTTTGTAACCCCAATCCGGTTTCAGTTTCAGTTCACTGCATATGGTTCAATGCCCAAACCCTAGTATGCACCATTTCCTGTGGGTTTGCCTCACCCTTTTGGCTTGAGTTTCAAATGGGTGAAGTCGGGTGCAAGTCCTACGCAATACCCTTCATACCTGGTACCCAAGCCAAAATAGCTCTGCTCTTTGCGGTGCTTAGGGTATAATATGATATGAACGCCCTTCCCATGCTAATGTTTCCTTCAAACTCAACTTTGAAATATTGCAATGGGGTATGCCTTATCACTGCTGTAAATGAGTCATGAAATAGAACTGTGGGTGATATGCCTGCTGGGGAAATCTGCTACGGATCTCCTTTATTGCTGAGACCATGATTTAAGAATAATTCTGAGCATAACTGTCTCTAACAACTACCAAATGAACTTTCTTTGGTTTCCCGAAATATTTGTGAATTTGTTTAATTGAGTTGTTACTTGATTTAAGGGTTGATATTAATACATCGATTACACCCTATGGCCTAGAAGCTATTCTTACAAAGATGAATGGGCCTCTTATATAAGAGACATCACGAGCTTCACACTCATGGAAATAACATGCTGGAAATGGTGTTTTTATGAAATTTTTTGTAACCCCAATTTGGTTTCAATTTCAATGCCCAAACCCCAGTATGCACCATTTCCTGTGGGTTTTCCTCACCCTTCTAGCTTGAGTTTCAAAGGGATGAAGCCAGGTGCAAGTCCTACGTGATACCCTTCAAACCTAGTACCCAAAACAAAAGAGCTCTACTCTTTGTGGCACAGCTCCTTAGGGCATGCTTCTTGAAGCACTTCGTAAAATGCAGAAAGAAAATGTATAAGGGACTTTAAATTAAAATATACCTGAGTTCCAAACATAGTTACCAAGTTTGGCCGAAGCCCAAACCTTTCAAATAGACCAAACTATTTTGGATAAAACCTCTGAACTTTACCAAAAGGTGCAAAAAAAGAAGTGAAAAACTAAAGAATACAATTTAAAAACAATTTTATTTTGTGTCTGTTTATGCATTTTTCTGTGATTATTTAAATTCTTGAATAATACGTCTAATTTTAAGTATAAATTTATATCTTTCACATTTCAGATCCTTTTTCTGAACCTTTTGCATTTTGTTTTTAAATCTTGAATTTTTCCAAAGCTCCCTCGCATACCAAACTTTGGTAGCTATGGTTCCAAATAAAGGTGCCATATTCACCCTAACATTGAGTTGATTTGGTAGATATTTGCTCATAATAGAAGGAATCCTGATTTGGTTTTTGTTTTTACTTATTCTCTTTGAGATCTCCATTCAAACCATGCCAGTATTTCAGAAACAATTTTCCTTTTTGACCAAAAATCATTGTTATTGGATTCCCCAAGTTGATCAGGGAATTGCTGTGGGTATTGGTGCTCCTTTATGACCTAGGGTATATGTTATCAGATTCCTTAATTTGATGAGATATTTTATGGGGATATTTTTTTAAGGTGGGAAACACAGGAATATTTTTTTTTTCAAGGAAAACCTCATGGGAAACACTACGGTGCTTCCCTGCATTTTGGGGATGGTACCAAATTAAACTTATTCCCACTGATTACAATGCCTGAGCTAGTAGGGACATTGAGTGAGGCATGTAATAGCGGCATCCAGCCTAGCGGACCTTGAGACCTCTTGCATGAAGCTCAAAACACTCAACCTTAAGACCTCCTACATGAATCTCAAAACACTCAATCTCAAGTGTGCAATGATATATCTGATCCACGTGGGTGTAAAAATACTACAACTGGAACTTTATTACAAATTGTACATAAACATGGTATATTCATTACTTGAGTAATGAAATTTTTGACAAAAGAATACTATTAAGAGAGCTCTTGGATGGACAAATTAACCAGCTAATAAAAGGCCCTTAATAGCTTCGTCATCATTTTCTTTAGCTTCCACTTTCTTCTCAAAGTCACGGGAGTAGCTTTGGTAAGCACCTTCATGTGCCAGAAGAAGTCACCAGATGGAGAAGCAAGGAATTAGAAAATTTACATCCCATTTTCTTAGCAAAGAGCATAATTTTTATTTTAATTCATTCATTCTAGCATGTCTTGCGATGTAGCTATTGAGCAGCAACAACCTTGCAAATAGAATGCCTGTTATCAGGAACTTCAAAATTGTTACAATCAGCATGCAAGTTATTTAAAACATTCAAAATACTTATTGTGCGTTCAACAAGTGCAACTACCTTTCATTCATCACTTTCATTACATGTCCACTATAACAAATCGTTGTCTTATTTTCCCATAATTACAAAGTTTTCTGGCAATAATGTTTCTTATACATCTTTTGGAATCGAAACATGTGTGCTATTTTTCAATCCAATGCTTTGGACCATAAGTTTGGTCCAGTTTCATATATCTTTCCCTGATGACTGACCCAGCTTATGGCCAAGCATGTTGGATTGAAAATAAAATGTAAGTGATTTGAAAAGAGATCCTGGTGAAAGCCAAAACCAATTCATACATCATACTACACCCTTCTTTCGGATTCTCTATTTGTCTGCTCTAATAGACCATAACCTTTGAAATTTATGCATACTTGGAATTCTGAACCTCAATTTGTCTAGCCATTTTATTGCTGTGATGGGAAAGAGTTATTTGCATGTCTGCAAGAAGGAAGTAGCTTCTCCTTTGAGCACAATGCAGGTCCTAGGACTCACACAAGAAACAATGCCCATTATGGTTGTGGCTGACTATCCTTGTCTGATGCCCACTCCTCCTTGCTTTGATTCTAATTGAGCCTGAAACTAACCAATTCACTTGGCCTATTAAGAAATAAAGAAGCAGAACCTATACCTTAAGAAAGACATGAAGTTAAGGAACCCAGACCACACGATTGTAAGCATAAGACTTGAAACATCGATACAAAGGAACCGACCTTGACCCAACAACAAAAGGCCAAACGATTGTGAAGGACTTTCTTGGAGCCACATTCGACACCAGACTTAGAGAATTTCTGGAGGAACAGATCTCAACAATCCCGAATGATCCTACCAATGCTTGCCCCTTCACCTTGAGAACTCACTGCCACTTGTCTCGAATTGTATCCACCATTGTTGAACTATATATTTATTCCATCAATGAGCTATAAACTATGGTTCAATGGGATTTGGGATAAGATTGGAATACCCCAATTTATTCTTATTGATCCAATAACTAGTAAAATTGCTTCATTTTCCAAATGATTTGCATTATTAATGAAGATCCTCAAAACTTGGTAGAACTCTATATGCTTGCAGCTTCTCAACACCCCTTAAATACTATTGAAGAGTATTTCTAGGCTAGAATATTTAAAGATTGATTGGTTTCTCATATGCTTGATTATAGTTGATGAGTCCCCTATTACTATAGAATAGTACCAAGTTAAGAGGGATCCTTGATCCCTCTTAAACTTAGAGTCTTTAATCCTTGGAGGAGCACCAGTGCTTTTGCTTGGTTATTGGAAGCTTCTCCTAAGCCCCGATCAAAAATTATTTCATGATTTCCTTCGGGATCAAAGGTGATCCACCCTACACTTGCCATACCTGATAACTTCATCATTACAATCTCACAATCTCATAACTACAGATGCATGAGATTTTGATATGGGCATTTTGACTGGCAAACATATTTATAAAATAAAATATTAAAGATAAAAAGATAGATTCTAGATAAAGGACTATGATACAACTCATAAAACTAGCAATTTAAATAATATGTCCCAATGTTAAATTAGTGAATGAATTACTTTGTTGGAGAATCAGTGCCACACAGGAGTTGATTTGGATAGGGGGCATCTGAATATCCCTAAAACCATGGATGGACATCACCTAGGCCTCCTAGTTTTTGGTGGGAAATGTCTATGAGATGTGGGAGGAGTCCTCCACATCCTCTGGGATGTCCCCTTCCAAATGGAGGACTTGGGTTAGGGAAACATGAGATGCATCCCCTTGGGGTGGGGATGGATTTCCATCCAACATTGCTAAGAATCAAAGTGATGTAGTTCTAGTATCCAATGTGAAATATATGGAATATATAATTGGTGGTGTCGTGATTCATTGCCACTCATTTAATAAGGTATTTGCTAAAATATAGTAACAATTCTAATATAAAAACAAAATAAAAACATTGGTTTCTGCAATACAAATCCCTTTGTCTTGATATGACATGCAACCGTTTTATTCAAGAAGGGGCATCTTATGACTATTGGTTGGAAGAAAATATTTGTTGCTTGAAGAATGATGAAATCAATTGTGATGGTTTCTTTTAAGTTTTAGGTTATACACTCCCATCCTTCCCATCAGTGGAATAATGCATCCTTTTCCTTTGATGTACAAATTGCAATGATCTTCTCATTATTTGGGCAAGGAAACATTGTTTTAGATCCTTCTATAATTTGTTATGCACTGTACCAACAATGAACTGCATGGTAGTATTTTTAATCTGTATGATAAGTAGGATGGCATGTGGATTTCTCTACCAGTACCTGCATTGATTGAGGACTTCCTGTTGATTGCCAATTGTAGCTCTTCTAAGGAGATTATCTAGAATGGACCCCAGATTTGTGACAGTTACGAGCAATGATAAATGTTACATATCTTCACAGCCGAAGGCAACACTATGGATCATGTTATATTGAAGGTCTTGTCTCTATGTTTGTACCCAATATTGGTTTCTATCTGATAGTTCTTTTTAATTGTGTGCGTGATATGTGAAAGTTGAAAGGGTGGTCCCTTTTGGCTAGATATATTGTTTATCAAAACTCATGCAATTTAAATTAGATAGATTGTTTATCAAGATTTATCATATAGGAGATGAGGTTGTGCAGACATTGTTTCTGTGTGCTGTGAACTTTTTGGCATTTCAAAAAAGTAGATTGCAGAAGGATTCCCAAACATCCTTATGTTTTCTTTAGTGCTCTTCTTTGTTCCAAGTATTTGTGCATATTGGGAATTGTTCTAACTTGTGGTATGCAAACCCTAATGAGTGGGATTTATTTGTAGAAATGGATTTTAGAAATTGGATAAAATCAAAGATACAAGCAGACAGAGTAAGCAGTTGGAGGAGATTACTGGAAATATGCGAGAATGAAAACGGTTGGAACCCTTTTATTTGGCACCTTTTTCTTAAATTGGTTTTATCTTATTGTTTACACTCCCAAATTTCATCTTAGAGGAACATGTGCCGAAAATTTAAAAATGCAAACTGTGACTATGTAGAAGTGTAAGCTTGTCTGCTAGTGATACAGGGAAGTACTGTTTTTTAGTTTCTAAGCTTGTTACAGTCTTGGACAATGTTTTTCTTTCTTGCAAGCCATAAAGAACACTTATTTTCAATGATTACTTTCTCTCTTTGGTGTTTGTTCATTAAGTTACAATTTTGTGTTTTAAGGTGTTGTATGTGAGCCCACGTGTGTGTGTGTGTTATTTTATCACTGTCTTCTTTATCTCGCTATTTTGAAAGTATTATTTTATCATGCTTAATGATCGTGTCATATATATATATATATATAGTAAGAGACATTATATAGGGGCATGGTTAGAATTTTATTCAATTTAATATTCTCTAATTTCAGGCTTATTAAAGAATTTGATTGGAAAATCAAGGAAGAAGAGAGTGGAAATCCCCCTAATATTAATAAGCAAATTAACGAGAAAAAACAGGTGGTGGTAAATTGTTGATCGTCCCTTTATTGTGTTTGTTGATTGGGAAGGATAAGTCTTTGAATGGAGTTTGCATTCTTGATGCCTAATTACTTACTTGTCTACATTTCATGGATGCAGATCAAAGAACTCAATTCATATGTTGCATTGTGAAAGACGTAAGTTATTATGTCTTTGTTTCATGCATATTAATAAGTAAGCTTTTGTGTGAATATGTGCACCTTCTGGATTGCATTTGTTCCTTTGTGTGAATATGGTGCACCTTCTGTCATGAAGTTGCATTTAATTGCATGATGTCATCAACAATGAACTACCTCATAAGGCAAGGCTTAAATATGAACCCAACATGATGGGCTCAGATATATGCACAAATGTTTTCAAAATGTGTTGTTAGGTAGTGTCCTTTGATTCCACAATAGTCAAGTTGTAGTTTTGTATTATCATGAGTGATAGGGATGAGGATTGGTTGCTGGTCATTATATTGTTAATTATGTGTTCAATAAATAGGAACAATTACAAGTCAACTTATTCATGCTTTATGTATGTTAGAGAGAAGATCAATACTTGATTGTTTATAAAGGATATTAAGGATTGTACATATTGGTGGATTTTCTGTTGACCTTTGGAGAAATCAATGCTATTGTTGGGAAATGCAGTAGTGTGCATTCCTCATATGATGTAAATATATATTTTTCACCCTTAGCTGGCAATAATAGTTATTGTGTTGAGTCTGTACTTCATCATTAGCCTTGTCAATCCTGTTATGCCATATTTTTTATTGGTAGATTTTTTTCTCCGAAGAAAAAAATCATAACTTTACACTGAAAAGGAAAAAGTAACATTGTGTACATGCCATCATGTAGTACCAAGGTCATATTGTCCATACAGGTCCTTGAACAAATACTATACAACAGGAAAAAATACCCCTACCGACAGTGAGCAAAAAACCTGATGTAGGTCTGAACAAAAGTGCTTATAAGTTATATCATATCAATAATCCATTTAAAAACATAGAATTAAATCATATGACCTTTAAAACCAAAGGATGCCATGCTGTCCTTTGACATCAAAAAGTAAATGGAACTAGAGAAAGATAGCATTCCCAAGGGATGGCCTAGTATTTTGTGGGAAATCCCCTTCCTCTGTGCGAGTATGCATCACTGTTTTAGATCCTTCTATAATTTGTTATGCACTATACCAACAATGAACTGCATGGTAGTATTTTTAATATATATGATAAGTAGGATGGCATGTGAATTGATCTACTAGTATCTACATTTATTGAGGCCTTCCTGTTGATTCCAATTGTAGCTCTTCTAAGGATATTATGTAGAATGGACCCCATATTTGTGACAATTATGAGCAATGATAAATGTTACATGTCTTCACAGCGGAAGGAAGCACTATGGCTCATGTTATATTGAAGGTCTTGTCTCTGTGTTTGTACCCAATATTGGTTTGTATCTGATAGTTCTTTTTAATTGTGTGCTTGATATGTGAAAGTTGAAAGGGTGGTCCCTTTTGGCTAGATAGATTGTTTATCAAAACTCATGCAATTTTAATTAGATAGATTGTTTATCAAACTTTAGCATATAGGAGCTAAGGTTGCAGAGACATTGTTTCTATGTGCTGTGAACTTTTTGGCATTTCAAAAAAGTAGATTGCAAACGGATTCTCAAACATCCCTATGTTTTCTTTAGTGCTCTTATTTGTTCCAAGTATTTGTGCATATTAGGAATTGTTTTAACTTGTGATATGCAAACCCTAATGAGTGGGATTTCTTTGGAGAAGTGGATTTCAGAAATTGGATAAAATCAAAGACACAAACACATAGAGTAAGTAGATGGAGGAGCTTACTGGAAAGATGCGAGAATGCAAATAGTTGGCACCCTTTTCTTTGGAACCTTTTTCTTAAATTGGTTTTATCTTATTGTTTACACTCCCAAATTTCATCTTAGAGGAACATGTGCCCAAAATTTAGAAATGCAAACTGTGACTATGCAGAAGTGTAAGGTTGTCTGCTAGTGATACACGAAAGTACTGTTTTTTAGTTTCTGAGCTTGTTACAGTCTTGCACAATGTTTTTCTTTCTTGCAAGCGATAAAGAAGACTTACTTTCAATGATTATTTTCTCTTTGTTGTTTGTTCATTAAGTTGCAGTTTTTTGTTTTAAGATGTTGTATGTGAGCCCACGTGTGTGTGTGTGTGTGTGTGTGTGTGTGTGTGTGTTATTTTATCACTGTCTTCTCTATCTCACTATTTTCAAAGTATTATTTTATCATGCTTAATGATCTTTTCATATATATATATATGAATGGATATTATACAGGAGCATGTTTAGAATTTTATTCAATCTAATATTCTCTAATTTTGGGATTATTAAAGAATTTGATCGGGAAATCAAGGAAGAGGAGAGTGGAAATCCTCCTGAGATTAATAAGCAGCTTAACGAGAAAAAATAGGCCTTGGTAAATGGTTGATTGTCCTTTTCTTGTGTCTGTTGATTGGGAAGGATCAGTCTTTGAATGGAGTTCGCAGTCTTGCTGCCTAATTACTTACTCTTCTATATTTTGTGGATGCAGATCAAAGAATTCAATTCATATGTTGCATTGCGAAAGATGTAAATTATTCTGTCTTATGTTTCATTCATATTAATAAGTAATCCTTTGTACAAATATGTGCACCTTCTCACTTGCATTTGTGCCTTTGTGCGAATATGGTGCACCTTCTCGCATGAAGTTGCATTTAATTGCATGATGGCATCGGCAGTGAACTACCTCATAATGCAGGGCTTAAATATGAACCCAACATGATGGGCTCGGATATATGCACAATTTTTTTTTAAATGTCTTTTTAGGTACTGTCCTTTGATTCCACAACAGTCAAGTTGTAGTTTTGTATTATCATGAGTGACATGGATGAGGATTGGTTGTTGGTAATTATATTGTTAATTATGTGTTGAATAAATAGGAACACTTACAAGTCAATTTAATCATGCTTTATGTATGATAGAGAGAAGATCAATACTTGATTGTTTATAAAGGATATTAAGGATTGTATCGATTGGTTGGATTTTCTGTTGACCTTTGGAGAAATCAATGTTATTGTTGGGCAATGTAGCAATGTGCCTTGCTCATATGCTGTAAATATATATTTTTAATCCTTAGCTGGCAATAATAGTTATTTTGGTGAGTTTTTACTTCATCATTATCCTTGTCAATATTATTATGCCATATTATTTATTGGTAGATTATTTTCTCCAAAGAAAAAAATCACAACTTTACACTAAAAAGGAAAAATTAACATTGTGCACATGCCATCATGCAGTGCTAAGGGCATATTCTCCATGCAGGTCCTTGTACAAAAACTGTACTACAGGAAAAAATACCCCTACCGGTTGTGAGCAAAAAACCTTATGCAGGTCTGTACATAAGTGCGTATAAGTTATATCATGTCAATAATCCATTTAAAAACATAGAATTGAATCATGTGACCTTTAAAACCAAAGGATGCCATGCTGTCCTTCGACATAAAAAAGTAAATGGAACTAGAGAAAGAGAGAATTCCCAGGGGAGGGCCTCGTATTTTGTGGGAAATCCCCTTCCTCTGTGTGAGTATGCATCCCTATTTTAGATCCTTCTATAATCTGTTATGCACTGTACGAACAATGAACTCCATGGTAATATTTTTAATAAGTATGATAAGTAGGATGGCATGTGGATTTCTCTACCAATATCTACATTGATTGAGGCCTTCCTATTGATTGCCAATTGTAGCTCTTCTAACGAGATTATGTAGAATGGACCCCAGATTTGTGACAGCTACGAGTAATGATAAATGTTACATGTCTTCACAGTCGAAGGAAGAACTATGGCTCATGTTATATTGAAGGTCTTGTCTCTGTGTTTGTACCCAATATTGGTTTTTATTTGATAGTTATTTTTAATTGTGTGCTTGATATGTGAAAGTTGAAAGGGTGGTCCCTTTTGGATAGATAGATTGTTTATCAAAGCTCATGCAATTTTAATTAGATATATTTTTTATCAAGCTTTAGCTTATAGGAGATGAGGTTGTAGAGACATTGTTTTTGTGTGCTGTGAATTTTTTGGCATTTCAAAAAAGTAGATTGCAGAAGGATTCTCAAACATCCCTATGTTTTCTTTAGTGCTCTTCTTTGTTCCAAGTATTTGTGCATATTGGGAAATGTTCTAACTTGTGATATGCAAACCCTAATGAGTGGGATTTCTCTACAGAAATGGATTTCAGAAATTGGATAAAATCAAAGACACATACAGACAGAGTAAGCAGTTGGAGGAGCTTACTGGAAAGATGCGAGAGTGCAAACGGTTGGCACCGTTTTCTTTGGCACCTTTTTCTTAAATTGGGTTTATCTTATTGTTTACACTCCCAAATTTCATCTTAGAGGAACATGCGCCCAAAATTAAAAAATGCAAACTGTGACTATGCAAAAGTGTAAGGTTGTCTGCTAGTGATACAAGGAAGTATTGTTTTTTAGTTTCTGAGCTTGTTACAGTCTTGCACAATCTTTTTCTTTCCTACAAGTGATAAAGAACACTTAATTTCAATGGTTATTTTCTCTTTGTTGTTTGTTCATTAAGTTACAGTTTTGTGTTTTAAGATGTTGTATGTGAGCCCACTTGTGTCTGTGTTATTTTATCATTGTCTTCTCTATATCGCTATTTTCAAAGTATTATTTTATCATGCTTAATGATCTTTTCATATATATATAGCAATTGACATTATACAGGAGCAGGTTTAGAATTTTATTCAATTTAATATTCTCTAATTTCGGGCTTATTAAAGAATTTGATTGGGAAATCAAGGAAGAAGAGAGTGGAAATCCTCTTGAGATTAATAAGGAGCTTAACGAGAAAAAATAGGCGTTGGTAAATGGTTGATCATCCCTTTATTGTGTCTGTTGATTGGGAAGGATAAAGATTTGAATGGAGTTTGCAGTTTTCCTGCCTAATTACTTACTATTTGATATTTTGTGGATGCAGATCAAAGAACTCAATTCATATGTTGCATTGAAAAGGACGTAAGTTATTCTATGTTATGTTTCATGCATATTAATAAGTAATCCTTTGTGCGAATGTGTGCACCTTCTGGATTGCATTTGTTCCTTTGTGCGAATATGGCGCACCTTCTGGCATGAAGTTCCATTTAATTGCATGATGGTATCAGCAGTGAACTACCTCATAATGCAGGGCTTAAATATGAACCCAACAAGATGGGCTCAGATATATGCACAATTATTTTTAAAATGTGTCGTTAGGTATTGTCCTTTGATTCCACAACAATCAAGTTGTAGTTTTGTATTATCATGAGTGACAGGGATGAGGATTGGTTGCTGGTCATTATATTGTTAATTATGTGTTCAATAAATGGGAACAATTGCAAGTCAATTTATTCATGCTTTAGGTATGTTATATAGAATATCAATACTTGATTGTTTATAAAGGATATTAAGGATTGTACAGATTAGTTGGATTTTCTTTTGACCTTTGGAGAAATCAATGCTATTGTCAGGCAATGTAGCAGTGTGCCTTTCTCATATGTTGTAAATATATATATTTTCATCCTTAGCTCGAAATAATAGTTATTGTGTTGATTCTGTACTTCATGATTAGCCTTGTCAATACTGTTATGCCAAATTTTTGATTGGTAGATTTTTTTCTCCAAAGAAAAAAATCACAACTTTACACTAAAAAGGAAAAAAGTAACATTGTGTACATGCCATCATGCAGTACCAATGGTATATTATCCATGCAGGTCCTTGAACAAAAACTATACTCTAGGAAAAAATACCCCTACCGACTGTGAGCAGAAAACCTTATGTAGGTCTGTACAAAAGTGTGTATAAGTTATATCATGTCAATAATCCATTTGAAAACATAGAATTAAATCATATGACCTTTAAAACCAAAGGATGCCATGCTTTCCTTTGACCTCAAAAAGTAAATGGAACTAGAGAGAGAGAGAATTCCCATGGGAGGGCCTCCTATTTTCTGGGAAATCCCCTTCCTCTGTGCAAGTATGCAGCTCCTGAATACCTCTCAGTATTTTGGGTTCTCTGTTTTGATATGTTGTCTGTAACCCTATCGTGCTCTATGTAGATATGCTTGAAAGTGACCATATTTGAGAAGATTCTATTTTGGAGAGTGACCTGTTTCAGAACATAATGAACAACTACCTGGGATCTTCATCCTTTTATGGTGCTAGTCATTGCATGCTTTTGTTGTGGTTGTTTTCATGTTCATGTATTTGTAGGTATGTTGGTTCTAAATGTTAATGCATTTTGAGAACACCTGCTATTTGTTGGAATTGTTTCTTTTTGCAATGTTAAATCTTGTGAAATTATTATGTACATTTTTCAGTTATTTCTTTTCTCTTTTTAGCGAGCAACAAAATTTATTGTTTAACATGTGTTGTTCGTAGGTAACCTTACTCGCAAGCTTTATAACAACATGAGGAGGGAGGCTATTGTAGTGCGGATATAGAAGCATGCGTGCAGATAAAAAGCTCAGAAAGCTCAGAAGCACGTGCAATGTGGATAGAAAAGAACATATGCAGATAGAAAGCTCAGAAAATGGGCCATCGAGTATGAAGAGCCTGTTGCTGAGGCTTTACCATTAAGTATGAAGAGCTTGTTGCTAAGGCTTTTCCATTGAGTATGAAGAGCTTGTTGTTGAGGGTTTCAAGCTACTAAGTATGGTTTTGAAGCTGTCGCGAGATCTATGTATGGCTTAGCATCCAAGTACAAGTGGGATGGTTTAGACATTGCAATATTTTGAAAAGTCATCGATGTACTAAATGATTTCCATGTAAATTTATATGGAGATAGTTTTGGAGAAAACTCATTTATTGTAATACTTGACATTTCATATAATATAATTTTTGCGGTTTAAAACTTATATGGTTGTACTTTATATTATTTATAACTGTTGTAATTAACTAATTAATGTGACATTGGATAATTCACATGTGTAATAGATGATAAATAATGTATGAATTTTTTTTTTTAATTTAAACATAGTATCAAATTAAAAATTTATATTGATTAATAATGGACACCATCAAAACTACTAAAATATAATAACCACACATAAAATAACTAAAAATGACTAAATTAGTGACCGATAAAATTCGCATATAAAATGACCAAAAATTGAGAGATACGAGACCAAACAATGAGATATAAATGATAAAAAAAATTACCGAAATTCGCATATAAAATGACCAAAAATTGAGAGATACGAGACCAAACAATGAGATATAAATGACCAAAACATGGTTTTGGTGGCTAATTTACGGTCTTTTATTACACGACCAAATTTGGTCATACTCTAGTTTGTCATGTGGTCATTAATTTGGGCATAAATGTGGTCATATATTTGGTCATTTATTCAAATATATGACCAAATTAATGACCAACTGGCAAGCTATAAATGACCAAAATAAAAATGACCAATTTTGGTTGCGTAATAAAAAACTGTAAATTAGCCACCAGTGATCGCCAAACCAAAAGTGGTCATTGATATGCAGATTTTGGTAATTTTTTTTGTCACTAATCTCTCATTTTCAACTAGTGTGTGCACAGTCCTAATGTCTCAACTCTCTGCCACCGGTCATGCAATAACCACTATGAATGGAATAATCCAAGGTAGGAAATTGATGCCTTTTATGTTGTTGAGAAGGTGATGGTTCTTTCATGAAAACACCATGGATGAGTGTGGGAGCATCGTGCTCCTCATGTGGGACAAATAGAAAGAATCCCTTCACCTAATTATCATCCTCATGTGTTATGGTTGTAATAGAAAGTGCATATCCAAATTGAAACTTCTAAAATACTCATCTGCCAAGAATGTGGATGGATCCTTTTCTCCTTTTATTGGTTCATAAAATGTACCATCTTGTGCCTCCTTGAAAACTATACAACTTCTAATAAGAGGTGGTTCCAAGCATCTCAAAAATAGTGCAAATGCTTGGCCTTCATTTTGTTCGCATACAACCTTCTCAAAGACCTACAAATCAAAACATACCTCATGATCAACCATCTCATGAGATTCCTCCCCTAGAAATTGAATGCATTCATCCATTGAATGATTGATTGAAAGAGAGGAAGGTGAAAGTGATATGTGCAACTTCCTATGAAGTGTCTCATTCTACATCAGCGATTCTTGAAGGTCCATTGCAAACTCTCCAAAGAATATTGGGTGGAATTTAGTTCTTTTTTTCTTGTCATTTTCTTCTTCATATTTTAAGGTCATTCCACGATACATTTCAACAAGCTCCAACAAATAATCCCTATCAGAAAGAAAACTCAAAATTTTACCTTTAGTGTTGGATATAGATTTTTATATTTTCTCCATATCCTCCACGGAATATGTCTCCTCCATGCTACAACATATTTTCGAAACTAAACCATGTGTTCCTTGGAAAATCTTTAGGGCCTCTTGAATCTTCTATTCATCCATCTTTAATGACCCTACACATTAGAGGAAATTTAGGGTCTAAAATGGGCATTATAAGAAAATGCGCCAACAATAAGTTCTTGTGAGTTGGAATTCAAGAACCAATAGAATTCCAATAAAATGAGTCAACCATAATGGTTGAATTGACATATTTGTCAGAAAAAAAAAACTACTTTTTTTGTTCGTATTTTTGACATATCTCTCTATTTTTTTACTCAAATTCCGATCGGATATCTCGTTGGATGCGGAATTTGATTCTGCATCCAACGAGTACCCACATTGCATACTTTTGACAGACCCCGATACCCCAAAAACAAGAAATACCTGAAAAAACGTGATGATGACATCATCATCACATTTTTTCAGGTATTTCTTGTTTTTGGGGTACCAGGGTCTATCAAAAGTATGCAATGTGGGTACTCCTTAGATGAGGAATCAAATTTCACATCTAATGAGCTCCCCCGATCGAAATTTGAGTAAAAACATAGAGATATATGTCGAAAATACAAACACAAAAAGTAGTTTTTTTCCTTTTTTCCTCCAAAATTAATAAATATTATTTTATTATTTTAACTATTATTTTATTATTTTCCTTAGGAGACCCATTTTAGACCTCAAAATTCCTTTAATGATAGCATGGGGTTCTTGCAGATGAACCTCCTCTTCATCTTTCATCACATGATCAACTTCAAGAAGTTCATGTTTTGATGGTTAAATCGATCCTCGGACTTTTTATTCAGATCATACAATGTCTTCATGCTCATATAAATTTGGTCTTGTAGAAACTTATTCAAGTGGAATCTCTATGTGACCAACATAGAGAGGTTGACATCCATTAATACATGTCTTACTGAAACTTGAGTAGCCATCATTAGTTACTGTATCAGCTATGTCTAGAGTGTCACTTGTCTCTTTGGATTGTTATTTTATAGCACTAGTGGTAGGGTCAAGTGAAAGGAATCCCTTCTCTTTTGTTGCATAATACTCATTAGTAAGGATTTTAGTTATATCATTTGCTTCATTTCCATTCTCCTATAGGAAACTTGAGACTTCTCCATATTGAGTGGCATGAAGCTTGCGTCATATGTAGGATTGACCATGATATTGTTTGCACTTTCTTCACATAATTTTGATGTAGAGAACCTTGAGGTTGATACTTCATTCTCCTGCAATATTTGCTCCACTTCTCTACACACATTGTTGACAATATGGTTTATTATATTCTAATGTTAGTGGTTAAATGGATCCATTTTCCTTAATATTATGCCAACCTCATATTCACAGAACTCTCGAAAAAAAATAAATTCATCAATCTCTTTGCTTAGTTCTTGATATCTTCGGAGGTACTCAAAGGATCAACTTCTAGTGGCCTTCCTTTATAGATTACTTGGCCATCAGCAACACTAGAATTAGGTGGATTAATCCTTATGTTTTCTATTCACACATTGTCACATGAAGATTCATCATCATCAATATAACTAACATCATCATTAGAATAGGCTGACTCCTCATCATCCCATTCAAAATCACAACTAGTGAGTGCTAGTCTCATGGCTGCAAATTTCTTCTTTGTCAGAAAAGGTGACCTACAATCTTATTCAATAGAGAGTCGAATTTCCACATGCTAAGCGAAGGAAATATATTGAATACCACTATAATGGAGCAATCAAATCCCTTTTCTAAAGAAAATTTGAACAAACTGAAATTGCAAGGGGGTTTATACTAGTTAATTGATCAGGGATCAAGGAGGTAGAAAGAAACCAAGAATGGAAGATGGTTATGATAGCGCAATGTACTGGGACCAATTATGTTTGTAACATCGTCTAGGACAAAGTCTACTCTAAGGCTCATGGGAACCATAGCATATGCAAACAAAAACCTTTGCTTGTCACCAGGGATGATTTTAAGGAACCATACTTATTTAAAGTGTATAAATGTTGGTGAATATTACCAATTCTTAAACTCCAACTATAAAATGATTGGCGACATTTTTCAAAAAATATTTTAATTTCCAAGGATTTTATATTGTTTATATAATAATTTGGCAATTTTTAGGGTGAAAAATATTTACCCGGTCAAAATTGGGTGAAATAGGGCTTCAAGAAATGCAAAATGGTGAATCTTTTTTGGGAGAAAAACATGGAAAAATAGCCCACTGGGCTAAAATTCGCCCCTAAATTTATCCCTGCTTGTCACTTCCCATAAACCAGTGATGAGGGAGCTTGATCTAGGGAAGCTCGTAGATATCTAATATGATGTTATATAACATTAATAATATGTTTATGCAATTTTATAATAAATTTTAAAGGTTAGGGGGTCACACAAGCAATACTCGTCTTTACGAGTACACATTAAGATCAAATTCTAGGCTTCCCAAAAATAGGAAGGAGGTCACAAATATTCATTTTCAAGCATGGAAAATATTCATTATCTTGTTAATGAAATTATAGAATAGAAAGAAAAGAAATTTGTTATGCTTTTAAGTTGACTAATTTACACAAAACTGACATGGGGTCCTCATTAAGTCTCCTTCTTCCATGTGTGCTCATGATTAGATTAGGATGTGCTTGCTTTGTGCTTTTGCCTTGTTCTTGAGTTTTCTTTTTATTGCATTGTTGTTTTTTCCTTTTTTTCCCTCCTTTTCCTACTTTTTCTTGCTTTGCTACTTTTTCCTTGTTTTTCCCACTTTTTTGGCTTTTGTATGCTTTATGACAAGCCCTCCTTCCAGCTTTCTTTCGTTTTTGCAAACTCTCCATAGTGTTATACCTTATTCCTTGTCATAGTAAGTCCTACGAACCACCTCAACTCGACATTATCCAAATTATTTTATTTATGAAAAATAAAGAAACAAAATTAACTTAAGATTATTTACAAACTATGGTCTAGTCAGTAAAAACAAAATAATCCCAATTAATTAATAATGCTCTCCTCAAGTGGGATTTAATTAATAATGCTATCCTCAACCCATAAGGATTTAATGGCTAAGATTTAGTCAAATAACGAAGTAAGAAAAGGGCATGACAATAACACTATCCATTTTTAATTTTATTTAACTAAATATAAATGGCACTCTCCAATATAATAATTATGATATTATATTACCCTTTACTTTTGACATGCAATACTCTATATCCTATTTTACAATTAGATGTAACGTGTTATTCAAATGACAAAACAATTTGAAAATAACAAAGATCATTTTGTTATTCACATGATTAAGAAGTATTTTATATAAATTCAATAG
>LPNX010028775.1:392696-461014 GCA_001517045.1 Pseudotsuga menziesii | reverse complement strand
TCGATATTGTGGCATTCAATTATTTATTTGGAATTGGGACTGTGAAGGGAAGAATTGTATACGTTCTATGGATATGAGAATACCGACACGACTGGTAGTATTGATTTCCCTGCTTATGCTGCTCACGATGGTTACGGAAAGTTCGGCTTCCAGGGCACAGAAACTGAAATTCATATTTCAGGGAGATGATGAAGTGGAGAATAATAATAATAATATTAAGATGAAGAATATTGGGTTATTGGAATCCCAGCTTCCAAGGGGTCCCGTAACTCCATCTGGTCCATCTCAATGTAAAAACTACAGGTCTTCCGGTGGAGCTGGTTCATGTCCTGTCAACGAGATTAACGCTGTGGGGGTTAATCCAAGAGAGATAATACGCCGAGATACAAATAAAAATAACATTCAGATTAAAAATGGGTGGCTTGAATCCCAGCTTCCAAGGGGTCCCGTTCCTCCGTCGGGGCCATCTCAGTGTAAAAACTACAGGTCTTCCGGTGGAGGTTCGTGTCCAGTTTAACAATTAGATCATCACTACATTTTGGAATAATCAAGATCCAGCTTTAACAGATCCGTCGTTCGGAATCGGAATCGTTAACAGATACTTTTGATCCGTCCATGAACGACCCTGCCTCTGAAAGGGAATAACAGATATAGTGTATATCACAAGATAACTAGTGAGGAAATTAGGTTATCAACAAAAGGTAGCCCGGACAATGAAAATAATTTTGTACAGCTACATGAGGATGACGCACTAACAAGCCTATTGATAGCATATAAGGCAGCCTATTGTAATTAATTATCATTGCCAATTCTTTAAAACCATGTCATATGTATCAAATTTGTTCAACTATTCTTAATGAAAGGGCTTGCCGCCATTTCAATTATTTTGCACCTAAATCAAAGCTGGTTACACAAAAATCAAAGTTCTTATTTCGCATTTAACCCAAGTTTAATTGCAAACCAAAGATTTTATAATTTCTTATTCTCAGTGTAAATAGTACTGATCATTTTGAAATAAATAAAAATTATTTCATTCTGATAAAGGTTGCAAATTCAAAAGCTTGCACACATGCTGGGATGGGATACGTTTTTCTTGAAATTTTGTAGTTTTCTTTTATTGTTTTGTAAATGTGATCTTGAAAAGTAAGCATATCCATACGGAGATGGTGATGAATTTCTCTTCCATCAAGCATTCTCTCACTACGATATTTTTTCTTTTTTCACAATAAACCGTTATGTTTGGCCATTGCTATGCCTACCTACTGTGGGTCGGATAGTTAGAAGCTGCAAAGTGAATGGTTTACTTAAAATAGCTGTTATTATGTTTGGCCATTCCTATGCCTACCTACTGTGGATCGGATAGTTAGAAGCTGCAAAGTGAATGGTTTACTTAAAACAGCTGTTACAAAATCATTCTCTTCAATTTTGTTTTTTTACTTTTGGCAGGGACTTGTTCCTTTCAACTATCTTTGTTCAATTAAGGTTTTAATATGTTATAAATTATGGTTCTAGTATGTTATACGGGTTGTTGATAAGTTTAGGAGGGATTTTTTTATTCACTTTCATACGAGGATTTTAAGTATTTTTTAGAAAAGTAAAATTTGATTATATATGTTTTCATTATCATATCTTAGACATTATTATTTGTCAATTAATTTAGTAATTTTTACAATTTTTAAAGAAATTTATCTTAAGTGTTTTTACACATATTCATGTTGAATAGTTTTTGGGATTGTCAATTAAGTTAGTGATTTTTACAATTTTTAAAGAAATTTATCTTAAGTGTTTTTACACATATTCATGTTGAATAGTTTTTGGGATTGTCAATTAAGTTAGTGATTTTTACAATTTTTAAAGAAATTTATCTTAATTGCTTTTAAACATATTCATGTTGAATAGTTTTTGGGATTACATTGTAAATAATATTTCAGTTATTAGTTAGTAAATTCTAGTTAATAATCTCGTTATTTACAATTAGATAACAGTTTTGATATCCTTTATATGTAACACTCATATACTTAATAAGATATTGATTTGTCGGCCTGTGTCAGTGGTATAAGAGCAAAGGTAGCGAAGCAAGCCCGTGAAGTCACCAAGAAAGGAGAGCTTAAGATTGTGGAAGAAAGACAAAAACTACACATTAACCGGTAATTGTTTTGAAGAATTATTTTCTTTTTTAAGAAGAAAAAAGAAGAGAGCCTCCTTTTATATTTTTGTACAATGGTTTGTTTAAATTAATTATCAAATCTTTGGGGAGTTCTTTTTAGAAAATAAAAGTTTTTAAACAACCATTTATATTTGAGTGCAAAGTTTTTTAAATTGAAATATTAAACCTTTCGGGAAATATTTTTAGAAGTTAAAAAGATTTTAAAGAACATTGGCTAAGAGGAAAAGCATATATGAGACTCTATTTTGTACATAAAAATTTACTACATAGTAAATTTCAATGAATTCTTTAATTTCAATTGTTGGAGTCTCGAAAAGAAAATTATCACGAATGGTTTCATAAAGTTAAAAATACCCTTATTTTTAATGATATGTGGGATGTAATTTGTGAAAATGAGAATTTAGAAGATTTGGTGAGATAGAAGGAGCCCGTGAAGTCACCAAGAAAGGAGAGCTTAAGATTGTGGAAGAAAGACAAAAACTACACATTAACCGGTAATTGTTTTGAAGAATTATTTTCTTTTTTAAGAAGAAAAAAGAAGAGAGCCTCCTTTTATATTTTTGTACAATGGTTTCTTTAAATTAATTATCAAATCTTTGGGGAGTTCTTTTTAGAAAATAAAATTTTTTAAACAACCATTTATATTTGAGTGCAAAGTTTTTTAAATTGAAATATTAAACCTTTCAGGAAATATTTTTAGAAGTTAAAAAGATTTTAAAGAACATTGGCTAAGAGGAAAAGCATATATGAGACTCTATTTTGTACATAAAAATTTACTACATAGTAAATTTCAATGAATTCTTTAATTTCAATTGTTGGAGTCTCGAAAAGAAAATTATCACGAATGGTTTCATAAAGTTAAAAATACCCTTATTTTTAATGATATGTGGGATGTAATTTGTGAAAATGAGAATTTAGAAGATAAGAAAGATGGGGAAGTAATAGATGAAGTGGATAAAAGTGCACCAGTACCACCTACTAATGTCAAAGAGTTACCATTATGAAAAAGCAAGGACAAGAAGGCTTATGCCTTGATTATTGCCTCTGTAAGTGAAGAAGTAAGTAGACATTCAGTTTCTAGTAAAACTGCTTGGGAAGCATTAAAGAAACTAAAAGATTTGTATGATTCACATTTTGAGCTTGAAATCATACAATTGTTAATGAAGTTATTTAACTTAGAGTTAAAAGATAATGATCCAATGAAACTTGCTTCTGAAATTATAGCCATTTTCCATAATATTGATGCAACTGGTGTAAAAGTTGACATTCAACTTACTGCATTTATTAAAGCTCTATATCCTACATATATTCATTATTTAGAATCATTTCAAGTTAGTGGCCAAATGAAAACTATGACCTTTGAAACACTTGTTGAGAAAATTGTAGAAAGAGAGAACGCATTTGGGAAGAAGGAGTCTAAACATAATGAAGAAACTTTGTGTCTTGCATAGAAAGGACACAAATCAAAAGAAGAATTGCAAAGGATGAAAATAGAAGTAGAGGTCGAGGTAGAGGACACAGAGGACGATACAAAGGAAGGGGAGGGAGATTTAATCAAGGAGAGAAACAATGTTATAGATGTGGAAAAACTGGTCATACTACCAGTTTTTGTAGAAATTCTTGGGATAAAATTGTTAACAAGAAAGAGCAAGTACAATTATGTTGTTGCACATTGTAATCTAGGAATTGGAGAAGCTTTCAGTACTTCGTTTTCATGGAATGACATTTGGTTATTGGATACTGGAGCCACATGTCATATGACATTTAGGAAAGAATTCTTTGAAACGTTTCGTGATCAAATTGATGGGGTAGTACATTTGACAGAAAGTATCAGTTAAAACCTTCAGGAATTGCTTCTGTTAGATTGAAATTATCAGGACTTCCTAATTATATACTTTCTGATGTTCTTTATGTTCCACAATTGAAGAAAAATCTAATATCTCTTGTGCAAATTAGACAACAAAATAACTCGATACATATGTTTGATGGTATCATTGAAATTAGAAGAGCTTATGATAATGTGATTGTAATGAATGGAGTGGAAGATAACAAAATTTTAGAGTTGAATGGTACATAATCCAATTCACAGAATTCTGCAAATTTGGTTCAGCATAATAGTAATTTATCTTCCAGCTTATTGTGGCATGCTAGATTTGGTCATATTAATTATGCTAGTCTGAGGATTATGAAACAGAAAGGAGTTCCAGGTCTTCCTACTATTCCAAGACAACTTTCCCCATGTGATGCTTGTATCTTAGGAAGCACAGTAAACTACCTTTTAATGATTCTATGTTTCGAACTTCAAGAAAGCTTGGTCTTATTCACTCATATTTATGTGGGCTCATGCCTGTTCCATCAGAAAATGGTAACAAATATATCATGAATTGAATTGATGACTTTACGAGGATGTGTTGGGTTTATTTATTAAAAGAAAAATCTCAAGATTTTGATACATTCAAAAATTTTCATTTCTGGATTAAAAATGAAGCTCAAATCAATATTGGAACCCGTCTAATTGATAGCGGTGGTGAATATACATCTCAAGATTTTGAAAAATAATTACAGGAGAATGGTATTAAACATCAAACAACTTTTCCTTATAATCCACAACAAAATGGTGTGGCAGAACATATGAATAGGACACTCTTGAATATGGTAGGATCAATGATGTTTTTTAAAAATGTCAAGTTAATGTTTTGGGGAGAGGCAATTCTTTGTGCTATCTACATTAAGAATAGATGTCCTTTCACTGCACTACAAAAAAAAACACCTTATGAAATGTGGCATCCGAGCTTTCAACCATTTTAGAATTTTAGGTTCCACATGTTATGCTTAGATTCCTGAGCAACAAATACATAAATTGGGAG
This sequence comes from Pseudotsuga menziesii, assembly GCA_001517045.1. Taxonomy (NCBI): domain Eukaryota; kingdom Viridiplantae; phylum Streptophyta; class Pinopsida; order Pinales; family Pinaceae; genus Pseudotsuga; species Pseudotsuga menziesii. The sequence goes on along the minus strand of LPNX010028775.1, from coordinate 455,980 downwards.
CAAGAAATCGGAAGTGTATTTTTTGGGGATATTCTAATACTTCTAAAGATTATAGGTTGTATGATGAAGATAACAGGAAGTTTATTGTTTCTAGAGGTGTTATATTTCTTGAATTTGAGAAAGATGCACTTACTATTGATAAACAACTTTCTCATCTTGATAGATTTCATTCTAAAATAATCTATCATGAAATGGATAATGAACTTCCAAATCTTGAAGGGGGGATTCCTGTTCTAAGTCAAATTTTGGAATTTCCTTCTAATGCACAAGTTGATGAAACAGAAGATGAGACAATTGATGATATTTTTAATGGAATGGATAAATTAAGTATCATAGATAATGCAGAACCTTCTCTTAAAGAAGAAACAAATTAAACACCACAACAAGAAGTTTGTAGATTGATACAGACTAAGAGATTTCCTAAAAGGTATGATGATTTTGTAACATTAGACTGTGAATTAAAATTCCATGCATTTGATGAACCTGTATCTTTCCAAGAATCAGTAAATAGTGATGTATGGAAAAGTGCAATGCAAAGAGAGTATGATGCTCTCATAAAAAATGGAACTTGGAGGTTGGTGGACCATCCAATTGGAACCAAACCTATTGGATGCAAGTGGATACATAAGAATAAGTATAAGGCATATGTCTCACTTGAGAAAGACAAAGAGAGACTTGTAGCAAAAGGGTATGCACAGAAAGAAGGTGTTGATTACACTGAAACATGTGCTCCTATAGCTAAATGGGGCACCATTCGAAATTTGTTTTCATTAGCAACACAAAAAGGATGGAAAATACATCATATGGATGTTAAAACCACATTTTTGAATGGAGACTTGAAAGAATATGTCTATATGGATCATCCTGAAGGCTTTGCTATCAAAGGTCAAGAACAAAAGGTATGCAAATTAGTCAAATATTTATATGGTTTGAAGCAAGCACCCGAGCTTGGTATGAAAAGTTAATTGAACATCTTCTCAAATTGAATTATAAGCACTTCAATCTATATGATGCAACTTAATTTGTCAAGAACGTTGGAAGATCGGTTGTATATCTAGTTGTCTATGTGGATGATTTGCTTATCACAAGAAATAATGATGATTATATAGTATCTATCAAAATAGAGTTGAAAAATGTTTTTGATATAACAAATTTGGGATTATTACTTTATTTTTTAGGAATTGAAGTAGATAAAAAACCAAAGCATATTTTCATTTCTCAGAAAAAATATGTTGGAGAGTTATTAAACAAATTTGGTATGCATAATTGTAATCTTGTTTCAACACCAATGGAGCAGAATCTAAAGCTTACTTCAAATGAAGGTAGCACATTTGAAGATCCAACAAAGTACATGAAACTTGTCGGAAGTTTAATTTATCTTACTACTACTTGTCCTGACATACATTTTGTTGTAGGAATACTTTGCAGGTTTATGCATCATCCATGTGAAGGTCATTGGAATGCAACAAAGTGAGTGCTCAAATATTTAAAAGGAACTCAATCTTATGGCATCAAATATTCTAGAGTTTCAAACTTTCATCTCATTGGTTATTCAGATTCAGATTTTGATGGAGATAAAGAGCATGGGGTCTCAACTTCAGGTTATTTGATGAACCTTGGATCAACAGCTATCACATGGAGATCATGAAAGCAATTTGTTCCTACTGATTCTACAACTGAAGCCGAATATGTTACAGCATCTCAAGCCACAAAAGAAATCATTTGGCTTCGTAAAATACTTGAAGACTTGCAGGAGAAACAAGTGGCTTCAATGCCTTTCTTTGTTCACAACACTTCTGCAATTCAATTGGCCAAGAATCCAAAATTTCATGATCGAACCAAACATATTAACACCAAATATCACTTTATTCGACATCATGTTGAGGCCAAAACCATTCATCTGACACGTTGTCCTACTTCTGAACAAATTGCAGTTATCTTTACTAAAGCATTGGGCCATGAAAAATTTGAAAAATTTAGAATGCAGCTTGGCATGTCAGATGTCCCTTCGGATTAAGGGGGGAATGTTGAATAATCCTTCAGGATTACATTGTAAATAATATTTCAGTTATTAGTTAGTAAATTCTATTTAATAATCTTGTTATCTAACTGTAGATAGTGGTTTTGATATCCTTTATATGTAACACTCATATACTTAATAAGATATTGATTTCCTAAGGTTCTTCATGACCTATATCAATTCACTTATAACTTTAGTTCTTTTTGGTAAAATTAGGTGATTGAAAATGGAGAAATGTGTGCTTTCAAATTCTACCATATTTTCACACAATGACCAAAAACATGCATGGCCTTACCAATCTTTTCAGTCATCATTAACTCTTAGTCTATCCTTAACTCTATTAAAAACAAAATTAATTATTTATGTGTTATTTAAAAATCACATCAAACATTATATTTTATTTTTTGTATGTTGAATTAATAATTGTAATGGACCAATCAGATCATATTGGTCATTAACTCCCTTTTCTCAAGAAAATTTGAACAAACTGAAATTGTAAGGGGGTTTGTACTAGTTAATTGATGAGGGATCAAGGATGTAGGACCAAACAAATAAAGGGAAGATGGTTATGATATCTTAGGTTCCTATGCACAATGTACTAGGACCATATAAGTTTTGAACATCATCCAATATAAATTCTACTCAAATGTTCTTGGGCACCCCAACATATGCAAACTAAAACCTTTGCTCATCACTTTCCCAGAAACCAGTGGTGAGGGAACTTGACTCATAGAAGCTTGAAAATATCTGATATGATTTTATATAATAGTAATAATATCTTTATGAAATTTTAGAATATATTTGGAAAGGTTAGAGGGTACCACAAGCAAGACTAGTCTCTAGGACTACATAACAAGCTCAACTTCTAGGCTTCCCAAACACACGAAGGAGGTCACGAATATTCAGTTTCAAGCATGGAAGATATTAATTATCATGTTAGTGAAATTTAAGAATACAAATAAAATAAATTCATTATTCTTAAGCTGACTAATTCACACAAAACTGAAAACTAGTCAATTTCTCATTGAAATCTAGACAAGGTATAAGAATTCTTTATGAAACACAACCAAACTCATTCAAATTGCTGGAATAATTGAAAATATAAATAAATAAATCAAATATAACCATTGGGTGATGAAATGAATCTCATAAGAAGCTCTTAGTTTACATCCATTTTCATAAAACATTATTACATGAAGAAAGAGAGTAAAAATCCTTGGGAATTGGAGTGACAAACTACCAAATATTTGCAAAAGGATTAGTACTTCGCTAGATCTGATATTAAATCCTTCAATTTTCCATCATTAATTTCTGAATGGAATCAATCCTCTCCTATGACTAGAAAAGCAGTAGGGGCACATCTCTCGGTTGTGAATACATCAAATATAACCATTGGGTGATGAAATGAATCTCGCAAGAAGCTCTTAGTTTACATCCATTTTCATAAAACATTATTACATGAAGAAAGAGAGTAAAAATACTTGGGAATTGGAGTGACAAACTACCAAATATCTGCAAAAGGAGTGGTACTTCACTAGATCTGATATTAAATCCTTCAATTTTCCATCATTAATTTCTCAATGGAATCAATCCTCTCCTATGACTAGAAAAGCAGTAGGGGCACATCTCGATAAGTCTAAGAACCTAAATATCTCAATTTGAAAGTATGACTAACCAAAGACGTGATAAGTGTGCTAATACATCATTTTATAGAAGAGGATGCTTGTTTTGCAAGTATCCTTGGCCCATCGGCCCTCATGATTAGATTAGGATGTGCTTGCTTTAAGTTTTTTCTTTGTTCCTGACTTTTACTTCTTTTTCTTGCTTTGTTACTTTTTCCTTTCTTTTCCATTCTTTTCCTACTTTTTCTTGCTTTCTTGCTTTTTCCTTGATTTTCCCATCTTTTCCTGCTTTTCCTTCTTTTCTGCCAGACTTTCCCTACTTTGTCTACTTGCCTTCCTTGCAATAATTTTTCCTTGGAATGCCTGCCTTCCAAATTTCTTCCATTTTTGCAAACTTTCCATAGTGTAGGCATTGTCCCCTATCATAGTGTGTCGTACTAACAACCTCAATTTCTCATTATCAAAATTAACTTATTTATGAGAGATAAAGAAACAAAATTAACTTAGGATTATTTACAAACTATGGTCTAGGAAAAAAAAATATAATCCCAATTAATTGATAATTATCTCCTTATCCCATAGGGATTTAATGGATATAATTTGGTCAAGTGACCACCTTCAGAATATACATGACAATCCTCCCCTCGAAATATTTCTTGTCCCCAAGAAACTGCAATTAGGGATGGTGTAACACCTTCTCTCATTTTTCAAAACTTTGCTTCGAAGCTGCAAATGTAAAACCAACAATTCTAGGATCCCATTGTTTGTACTGCATTCCTCAAACATCAACATTATCATTTTTAACAATACATCATTCGAGAGAATGCCAAGATCCATTGCTTATGCAATAGTCATTAAACATATTGATCACTTGGAACAAATGGTTATTCCAAATGATACCGAGATCCCATAATATTATCTGCATCCTTGCAAACATCAATAACATCAAGAAATATTTACCACCATATGAAATGAAAATGAGGATGAGAAAATCATACTGCCACACTGGAATATCAACATTTCTAGTGCAAATTCTACACTGTGAGGGCCCTGGAAATAATTTATGCAACTCTTCAATGTATGGCCAAAACCTTGTGAGCCTTCTCCTCTAAACATATCCTGATGCACATAAGTAGTGGAGCTCACAACTTTGTTTCTTCAATGACATAGATGTGATTCCCATGTAATAAGAAAACTTTAGGAATCTTCCAATAACCATAGATGCCCATGTTTATCATAGAAGATGTAGGATGTGCCTGTTAAAACTCCATTGGTGTAAGCAAAATGTACACCCTCCAAGGTGCACAAATCCAATAAGTACCTATCCATCCATTCCATGAATAAACAAATACTGTAACTGTTAGGTCCGTATGGAAATATTGTGGCTTTACCAGTATGAATGGAAGAATCCAAGGTATGAAATTGATGCATTTTATGTTGCTGAAAAGGGGATGGTTCTCTCATCAAATCACCAAGGATGAGTGTAGGAGCCTCCTGCTCCTCATGTGGTACCAAGAGAAAGAATACATTCACCTAATTAGCATCCTCTGGTGTTATGGTTGTATTAGAAAGTGCATTGGATGAAAGTTCATGAAACAAATTAAAACTTCTGAAATAATCATCCACCAAGAATGTGGATGGATCCTTGTCTCCTTTTATTGGTTCATAAAATGTACCATCTTATGCCTCCTCAAAAACTATACAAATTCTACTAAGAGACAGGTCCAAGTCTCTCTGAAATAGGGTAAATGCTCGACCTTCATTTTTTTTTTGTGCATCCTTCACAAATACGTACAAATCAAAGCACACCTCATGATCAACCATATTATGAGATTCCTCCTCTAGAAATTGAATGCATTCATTCATTGAATGATTGATTGAAAGAGATAAAGGTGAAAGTGATATTTGCAACTTCTTATGATGTTGCTCACTTTGCATCCGCGATTCTTAAAGGACCATTTGGAAACTCTCCAAAGAATCCTAGGTGGACTTTAGTTATTTTGTGATCTTTTTATTTTCTTCCGTGTCTTTCAAGGTCATTCCATGATACATTTCAACAATCCCTAAAAAATCATCCCTATCAGAAAGCAAACTCAAAATGTTACCTTCAGTGTTGGATATTGATTTTTGGATTTTCTCCATATCCTCCTGTTGCAGCTGCAACCTTTTTTCCCAAATTTTTAAAATTTTGGACCCGAATTTTTTTATTTTATCTTGCCTGGGATTGTTTGGATTGTTGAACCCTTTTTTTCCCTCTGCTACAATTTTGGATTGTTTGAAGTTGAATTGAGGTCAACTATTTTTCTTCTTTTCAGAAAGTTGCTTTTTGTCTGCCAATGCTTTTGACTATGGAACTTGAAGTTTTTGATTTGTGGATGATTTCCTTCATCGCTATCAGAAGTCTATTTATGTTTGAGTCAGAGCTTTAGTTCTCTATGCCACCACTATTTCGGAGGTGAATCGAACTAATTTTATCGGTGCCCAGCCAAAAGTATTTTGAGCACTTAACGCTTTGTTTTTTGATGATTTGATTTTTTCGCTGTCGAAAGTCGTTTGATGAACGAATCGAGGCATTAGTTCTCTATGCCGCCGATGGACAGTCCTATTTTTTCGTGCACTTGACGTGGTATTTTTGGTTTTATTGTTTAAATCCTTTTGACTTTATCACTATCGAATTTCTTTTTGACTTTGATCGGAGGGCTAGTCCTTTGTGTTGCTGACACGGCCACAGCGTTAAGCTCTGACTCGTTGATCCGTTGTCTTTAGTTCTGTCAATCGCTGATGATTTTCTATTGTTGCGGAAGCCGTAGTCAGCCTGTCTCCCACCATTGCATCTGCGTAGTGAACTATCCTACCGATGCATTAGTGGTTCCGATCTCTGACGCTTAACTATCGACAGTTTTAGCATTTGGGAGTGCCAAAAATGCGGAAAGGTTGAGGACTAATTGTCTAACGCATAGTGCTCAGAGCCTCTGATCATCGATGTTATTCTTGTTGTGGAACCCGTTGTCTTTATGCTACCCGTCGTTGCGGCTATTTAGTGGATTATTTTCCCAATGCTTATCTTTTCTTGTTTTCGATTGCCGATAGGGTTTTCCCTCCATTTTGGTGTGTTTTTACACTATCTTATGGAATGGAAGGGATTTCCCGTGGGTGTTGGTCGAGTCGGGTTTTTTCTGAGAAGAAGAGTGTAGCTTGGGGTTTGGCTTTTTGATGAGTGGTGGTGACATTGTCCTAGTTCATGAATTTGATCGGAAGGTTTCGAATTAGTTCAGATGCGTCCTGGATTAAGATGAAGAGTATGTTCTATCGAGATTGTGAGTTTAGTTGGACAGCGAGTTTAGAGGTTTTTCAAACCCATCTTGCAAGATTTTCTTTCCATTATCATGTTTTCTTTTCATGCATTAATATTGTTTATAGTTCATTTTACAGAATGCATGTATTGATATAGTTTGTGTTACTTTATTAAATGCTAAATAGTCTAAAATCTACTATTTTCATGATAGGGTGATTGCTGCTGCAAAGAAGATAGGTCTAGAAGACAAAGTAGAAGAAAGGAGGAAACAATGAAGGAAGAGAAAGAAAATGAAGAAGAAGAGATGATGAAAGCGAAGGAGAAAGCAAGGGTTTGAGATCTCAATAGATCAATGGTAGCAGATGCCCACGATTGGGAAAATTTCATCAGTGACCAAGCTCGTCCCTCTTTATAAAAGTGCTATTAAATTTTAATTCAATGTAATGTATTGTGTAGCACTCACTAAAAGACAAACTTGTCAGATTGAACCATTGCGGGGGAGCCCAAAGGTCACAGGGGGCAGCCCAAAGGTTTTGTTGTTTTGTATAAATGTAGGAGAGTTAGATGTAAGAAAGGACTTTTTCCCAGATATATTTGTTAGAGTATGTTGAAAGAAGAACTATTTCCTTTTGCAATAAAGAATTACAAGTTTCCTATTGGAGAAATCTTGGTGGAATGTTTCAAATGCTTTGCTATGGATCAGTTGAATGTGAACTATTTCATTTTCAGCTTATGTCCATTAACTGTGAGATCGTTCTAACTCTTTGAGCCTATGTTCATGTTATGAATGCACTCTAGTTTATTCTGTGAAATTTCCAGTATGGGTAATGAAGGTTTTCATAAACAATAAGCTATCTTGTTGTTCATTTATCTATTAATGTTCATGTGTTTTGAAATAAGTAACAACTATCTATGATTTTTCTTAATGCATGCGCAAAAATACATTACTCATTGATAAATGATAATCTTCCTCCCTAGGGATAGGTTAGATAGTTAGTTTTATCTTTCTTGCTGTGTGTGATTTAGATGTGAGAGATTTAAGATGAGAGGTAAGAACCTACGCATCACATTGTGATCGCTCCTCGTTATCTCGATCAATCTGCATTTTTAGATAGGCACTTGCACTTCATATTTAAACACAAAAAACTAAAATATACACAGTGGATCGGGTTGTAACTGGTAAAACCTTTAATTTGTTACTTGACCTACGGTAGCCAGACCGTAAACCGAACGGATTCCCCACACCAAACAATAACGAGATAGTTGGGAATGTTTATTGGGGAGAATCCCTGACTATTGTTACCTGTGATTTTCCAGCCCTCAATAGTTTTTGGTGCTAGAAGGAGGGAAGTCAGTGCATGGCTGGCCGAGTAAACCCATTTCCTCGAATTTACTCCACCGGTAACAGTTCTGAGAGCAGTTTGTTTCCCAATCCAATTCCTGAAGTGAAGGGTAAAGAGCATTTATATTCTGTCGATAATGAAGTAGTTGACGATTTGAGAAGAATTACTAGAGCTTATGCAAAGAAGATTAGTGGATTATTGATTATTCCTGCCTTAACCAGAAGGGAATATTAGAAGAAAGACCACCCTATATTAGAAGACACAATGTTGGTTGAATATTTTGAAGAACTAGTAGAAACAGCCTTACAGGAAGTTGTTCAACCTCTGAATCAGTTGGACCCAGATACACCTTACTTTTCACTTGTTCATACCCCTATTCAGTCACCACGTCACTCTCTACCCAAAATCATGGCTAATGTAAACGCAAATCAACCACCAAACCCACCAAATCCACCACCTACTTAGAGGGCTATGCCACCTTTAAACCTAGCACCTCCTTTGCATGATTTGGCTCAAGCTTTTGAGAAAATGTTGCCTAAGTTTGACACAAGTGAAAAATTATGTTAGATGATCATTTTAAAATCTTTTACTTTGCTATAGAAGGACTATGGGCTGGAAAATGTGAATATGTAGTTTGTAGATTGTTTCCACATACCCTGAAAGGAGCAGCAGCCTCATGGTATTTTGCTCTACTTGCAAATTCAATTACAGACTGGGACACATTTGAAAGAATATTTAGAAGTAAATATGTAGTCCAAAAGACTCATGCATCTTTAATGAAAGGGTTATGTGCTTTAAAGAAAGAAAAAAAGTGCATAATTTCACTCAAAGGTTTGCTACTTATCTAAAAAAAAATTCTGCAGCTGATAAGCCATCCGACAAAGTTTTGAGTGAATACTATACTTCAGCTCTAGGGCCCAACTTGGCCATGTTTGCCAAGATGTCAGTCAAACCTACATTATCAGAGACTTATGAAGTAGCTGAGAGGGTATAGGATGAGAAGGAGAGCATAGAAGATTATCCTGTGTAGTCGGAAGAAATTTTTTTTGGTAAGAAAGTCTTATTACTGACTAAGCCTAAGGAGGAGCAGTCACATGACTTTGAAGGAATGTTGAAAATGATGCAGAAGCTATCTAACAGAGTGATAGATTTGGAAAAATAAAAGGAGGCTCATAAATCATATAAGCCTTACTATAAAAGGAGAGAAAACAATAATCAATCTAAACCTCCTCCACACAGTCCTACATCAATGAATTTAACGGAGGTAGGTATGGATAATTTTTGCACCTTTCATCAGCAGCCTTGTTCTGAAAAAAATTTCCCTTAATGGATAAATTCAATGACATTAGTAATGAATCAACTATTGGAATCCAAACTAACAGAAGCTGATTATGAAGAAGGAAAAGGTAATAAATCCATAAAAAAATAAGAAGAGGATGCTCTGGTTTTATGGGACTGTGTCTCACTATTTGATACAGAAGATGAAGGTCCACTGAAACAGGAAGAAACATTAGAAACAAATTTCACAACAATAAGTCAAGGTTTGTTAAATAAATACAATTCAATACTTCCAAAGATTAAGAAATTTCAAGAGAATGTGAAGAAAATATGGAAGAACACCACAGTTGATAAAATTCCTGAATTTACCATTACCAGTCAAGATCTGAAGAAAATCAACATGCCTGTTAAGCCTATTGAAGACAAGGTTGATAATGACAAGAAAAATCTCAAAGCACCTAATATGGGGTATGATATACCTCAAAAAAAAGAAAAATTGTTAAAAGCACTTGAAGTACCAGAGGAAGAGCTTCCCACTAACAACCTACCTGTAGAATAAATTGTTGAAGCAAGTGTGGGAGGTAAGGCTAGGTTTAAAACCTCACCATTCCTCCTAACTTTTGAGATTTTAAACCATAATGTGCACAATTTTTTAGTATACTCAGGGGCAGCAGTCAATGTTATGCCACTTTAATTCTGCAAGAAGATCAATGGACAACCTAAACCCACTACCTGGCATGTTATTCAGCTAGACAGGACCACTATGAAAGTATTCGGGGAAATGGAAGATGTTCTGATTTGCTTATCTGCCAATAAAAAGGTATGCCAGTACATTGATATTGTAGTAGCCGACATCCCTGATGTTTATGGACTTGTTTTGAATCGAGACAGGTCGGTAAGGCTAAATGGATACTTTGCATCAGATTGGTCACATCTATGGTTGCCTCATAAGGGAAGTCCAAATCAGATAAAAATATTAAGAGAGCCCCACATGAAGCACAATATTACTCAATTGGAAGAAAAAAATGAACCAGTGAATTCTGTGTTGGGAAATTATCTAATTGAGCTTGAACCGGGAAACTACCAAGCAGAAGAAGGCAACGGTACACCAGACACCCAACCCGATCTCCTTCGATTTTCACGGGCTGATGAGATTGATTGTAAAATAGTAGACTTAGTAGATGTAGTTTTTTATTCAAGTACAGTAGGATTAGATAATGGGTAGGCCTTTTTAGTCAAGCCTAGCCCCTCCACTTACAAGTTTCTATATTTACAGGGGTGGGCAGAGAACTGACCAGTTAGTGGTTTAGTTCTCAAAAAAAAATATTTTGATTTTTTATTTTCTTGTACATAAATAAATTTATTTGGTTGTTTATTTTTTATTTATTTTATTTTTGTTTGTTTTTAGTTAGATTTTGATTGATTTCAATAAAAGAAGCAAACTTTTGGTTGCATGGAGAGCATCAGAATTCTGCATTAACTAAAATCCTTGATTATAAGATTGTGTACTATTGACTTATCTAAAAGAATTTCTTCTAGTTTAGCATTTTTCATAAATGGCTATGAACACATTGAATTCCTACTTAATCCTTGTAAAATAACTCAGGATCAAAAGGTCTGGAATACTATTTCGAGTCTCCATCCATCTCACAATTAAAATTGTCTTAGGGGGTGACAGGAAAAGACCGATGGAAAGGAAGCAGGGTAAATAGTATATTATATATAAATGATCCCACGCCAAGAATTGAAAGCCAAAAGGCAAATAAAAGTCAAAAAACTTCTAAGAAAGCAATATGTATCAAAACAAAGTATTGAACCATATGAGTACAAAGTTGCCAAAGTTCTTCTCCGTCCATGAGCTGAAAATTAAATACATCTCTCACACAAAAGGACACTATGGATAGAGGAGCCTGAATAAAAAATTCAGAAAGAAAGGCATGCAGGAGGACTCAAAAAGGAAAAAAAAGGTCCAAAAGCAAAAAAGTGAAAAATGACATGGGAATGAGGAACAAACAAATATTTATGTTTACCATATGTTACAATCCTGTGGTGTCCAAGCTGGGAGCTACCTCAAGACAGAGGTAAAAAATGAAATTCATATTCCTGGACTCAAAAGAATTATCTAGACTTTTAAATCTTGGTTCCCATTATCCCTAAATTGGACTATCATGAATGATTAAAAGTACATATATCTGCCATTTGGGAAATCCAAACATCTAGAAGAATTCAGCATGTTGGTATTTATTGTCAAAACAGTCTTTTACTTAAAGAGAAAATTGTCCAGAGATCTGTGTTCACCAGGTAGTCGCCAATTGTTGCAGCTGCAACTTTTTTTCCCAAATTTTTAAAATTTTGGACCCTCCTTTTTTTATTTTATCTTTCATGGGATTGTTTGGATTGTTGAACTCTATTTTTCCCTCAGCTACAATTTTGGATTGTTTGAAGTTGAATTGAGGTCAACTGTTTTTCTTCTTTTTGGAAAGCTTCTTTTTGTCTGCCAATGCTTTTGAATGTGGAACTTGCAGTTTTTTATTTGTGGATGATTTCCTTCATCACTATCGGAAGTCTATTTATGTTTGAGTCAGAGCTTTATTTCTCTATGCCGCCGCTATTTCGGAGGTGAAACGAACTAATTTTATCGCTTTCCAACCGAAAGTCTTTTGAGCACTTAATGCTTTGTTTTTTGATGATTTGATTTTTTCGCTGTCGAAAGTTGTTTGATGAATGAATCGAGGCATTAGTTCTCTATGCCGCCGATGGACAGCCCTATTTTTTTGCGATGCGATTTACATGGTCTTTTTGGTTTTATTGTTTAAATCCTTTTGACTTTATCACTATCAGAATTTTTTTTGACTTTGATAGGAGGGCTAGTCCTTTGTGTTGCCAACATGGTTGCAGCATTAAGCTCTGACTCGCTGATTCGCTGTGGGTGCTGGTCGAGTCGGGTTTTTTCTAAGAAGAAGAGTGCAGCTTGGGGTTTAGTTTTTTGAGGAGTGGTGGTGACATTGTCTTGGTTCATGAATTTGATCGAAGGGTTTCGAATTAGTTTAGATTTGGCCTGGATTAAGATGAAGAGTATGTTCTATCGGGATTGTGATTTTAGGTGGACATCGGTTTTAGAGGATTTTCAAACCCATCTTGCAGGATTTTCTTTGCATTATCATGTTTTCTTTTCATGCATTAATATTTTTTGTAGTTCATTTTATAGAATGCATGTATTGATACAGTTTGTGTTACTTTATTAAACTCTAAATAGTCTAAAATCTGTTATTTTCATGATAGGGTGATTGCTGCTGCAAAGAAGATAGGTCTAGAAAACAAAGCAGAAGAAAGGAGGCAACAATGAAGGAAGAGAAAGAAAATGAAGAAGCAGAGATGATGAAAGTGAAGGAGAAAGTGAGGGTCTAAGATGTCAACAGATCAATGGCAGCAGAGGCCCAGGCTTGGGAAAAGTTCATCAGCGACCAAGCTGGTCCCTCTTTATAAAAGTGCTATTAAATGTTAATTTAATGTAACGTATTATGCAACACTCACTAAAAGACAAACTTCTGAGATTGAATGGTTGGGGGGAGCCCAAAGGTCATAGGGGGCAACCCAAAGGTTTTGTTGTTTTGTATAAATATAGGAGAGTCAGATGTAATAAAGGAATTTTTCCCAGATAGATTTGTGAGAGTATGTTGTAAGAAGAACTATTTCCTTTTGCAATAAAGAATTACAAGGGATCCGTAACCTCTACTTGCAATATTATTTCTACTTCGGCCCCTATACTTGCAAGAGATAGGTGGAATCTCTTTGGCCATTTATATACATCTACTTTTGTTATTTAGGCATGCATAAGTAGAGATAGACTGTAGTGCCCTAGGGTGTCTTATAGTTGGGGCAACTAAGTAAGGCATTGCTCCTCCCATCCGTTCGTTTTCTGGGCTTAAGGAGCAACCTGTCTCGGCCAAGCCCAACCAAGAGTAGAAGGGATGTGTAGGTGTACAAGGTCAGAGCATCAAGAAATAGACAAAGCGTTTGAAAGGCTAGTAATTAGTAATAAGTAAAGAGTATATTCCTTCTTTTGCAAGTAATAGGTTCAAAGTGAGGAGTGAACAAACAATAAGATAATAGGATAGTCCTTAGCTTCATGAATAAATAGTGTATATAAATGTATAGCTAGGTCAGGGTGCTTTTATGGGTTCAACCCCTATAAAAATCGTGTTGTAAGTTCAGCCTAAGGGTTATAAACTACCTATTGAGTCATGAAGTTCCCTCATAAAGGAAATATCATCACCCACCCTATTTGCAATCCAAATAGATATACAAAACCCGTAGCTAGGTCAGTAGCTTACCCTATCTGTTCCCCGTCGCAGCCCAATTGAACAATCTCTACCCAGCTCTAGTCTTTCCATCGTGTCTCCATCCAATCACGGAATCACGGAAAGAATCGCGCTGGTAATGCGCCTGAGACTGGGTCAATTTCATTCTCAACATCAATAAGAGACATAGGTGGAACATCATTTATGCCATGTCAACAAGGACTAAGGATATTGGATCCTATAGTTTAAGGGAAGGCCACACTGGCCTATAGTCTCGAAGTACACCCAGATCCGAGAAGAGCAACTTAGGGCTACACCCCACAATCGTAACTGCATCCCATCAAGGACCTCCTCTTACTAGCTGAAGCAAGAGGTGATCAGTCAGTAAGTGAAAATAAAAGAGCCTATGCAAGTTAAATCATAAAAGGGTGGTTAGTAGCAAGGAACTAACACAATAAACATCTAAAGTTCGTAGAGTGCAGTTGTAATGGATCCGATGGGGTTTAGGAAATCCTGGCCCAACAATAAAGAGATTGCTGAACTACCCACTAAATATTACTGGCTTAAGCAATGGGCAAAACTATATAGCCTAAGGATGAAGGGGAGTAATCAATTAAAAATAAGGTTGGTTGATCAACGATCCGGTCCTGATAAGATTAAATGGCAGTACCCAAATAATGCACTAAGAATTAATTAAGCAAGTGATCTAAGGCTAACAGATCTACTACTAGTAGGTCTGAAGGTGGGTAGTAATAAAGGAAGGTAAAGCTTAGGTAGTCTTAATCCATCCTGATAAGACGGGAATAGTTTTACCTCCTAATATTACTTAAGCCATGTGGTATAAGACTGCTCAAATGTCTAGCTCTTAAGGTAGGCAATAAGTAAGTAAAAACAGAATAAGGAAAGGTTTTTTATTTTTTCCCTTGCAATCTAGTAGAATTGTAATTTATGTGGCCTTAACTTATATAGATTCCAAAGATGTCACCCTTTATTTAAGGGACCAATTTTGAGCATTGAGGATAGCATTTTATTAATTACTTAGGTATTTTAACTCCTTAGCCAACTTATACTTTATTGGCCATCACTTCTGGAATTAGTTGGAATTCCTTACCATTCTCTTCTATCTCTTAACTCCGTTGGACTGTCTCTCGGAAGGTCAACCAAAAGACTGTGGGACGAGGCCCCCTTTCAATCTACACTTGGGGCGCCGGCCAAAATTGATTGAGACAGGGAGAACTTTTCTTTCGAGGTTTAATGACTACTTCGATGCAAGGTGGGATGACTACTTACTTGTAAGATAAAATAGAATCATTATATGTAGGGCTAACTAAGGCTAGGTAGGGCTAAGGCCCCTCCGGTGAAAACAATATGAATGAGGTTCCTGGGTTGGTTGGAGTTAGACTTTGGCACAGTTCCAATGCACAGGAAAAACTACTGCTGTACGTGATCGGTCTCCCTCCTTCCTATTGCTTTCCTCCCTGCTCCGACTCTATTTCCCTTACTCCTGGCAGTGGCTTCACCTATTTCTTCCCCTTGCTCTTGCTAGCTAGCTTGATTTTTTGAAATAAATGGAGGATGTAGAGAGGGAGGGGGATATAAAACTTTTGAGACATCGACATGCATTTTGGGCAGGGCATCTCCTAGCAATGCTGGCTCTCATAATAAATAAAAAGTATCTGAGGGGGTCTGGATGGCACTCAACATAAAGGGAAAGATGCAACTGGGGGACGACAGAAAGATGCGACCGCACCGGCAAGGGAACAACTCGCGCGCTACAGAGCACTAGAATGGTCTTACCTTGAATGGATGGAAAAAGAAATAAAATACGGATTATAAAGAGAGAATAAATAAGAGAGATCGGTTGAATATTCCAAAAGTGTATAATATATTAAATAAGATTCAAAATAGCAGGCGGGTGTCCCAAGTAGTAAAAGTTGGGTTCTCTCTTTCATACCTAACCACAAACTTAGCCGGTCAAAATGGAAGTAAGCATGAGGTTAGATGTTATGAGGATGATATGTAAGTTATTGACATAGATAATCATGTTTAATAAATTAAAATATAATATTATTAATTATATATAATACATAATTTTGTTTTCATGTGGGTC
Organism: Pseudotsuga menziesii; assembly: GCA_001517045.1. NCBI lineage: Eukaryota > Viridiplantae > Streptophyta > Pinopsida > Pinales > Pinaceae > Pseudotsuga > Pseudotsuga menziesii. The sequence goes on along the minus strand of LPNX010028775.1, from coordinate 440,011 downwards.
AAAACTCTTTCGTTTAAGTGGTTGCTACATCTACTGAACTTCCCAACTACACCATGAGGCATGTGGGGAGGCCAAACATTGTTTGAACAAGGGTGTCTCATTTAAAATCCCATCATGTCGTTCATAAAGATTGAGCCTCGATGGTGGGTAGAAAAGTTATCATGGAGTATTTCCAACCACCCAAGCTACATCTAATGGACATGTAATAATAATATATAATAGTATTAATTAATATTTAATATATTATAGATAATATATTACTACCACAACCAAATTTTTAAATGTGATTGATATAATCCTATTGGTGTACATACCAACCATGGCCAAACAATTAAATGTGGTTGATATATATGGATCCACATATATCAACCACTTTTAAATATGTGGTTGTGCTAGTTATTATTAGTTTCACCGAATCCAAATAAATAGACATATACATATACATTACCATATCACCCTATGTTAGAATCAACCCAAATTCAAACTTGGAGTTCATGACACCTAACTTTTAACCGTTGAGGATAAATTAGATACTTGAAGATTTGAAACGAGAAATTCTGGACATATTTGGGATCTACTAGTCTTCAAATGCTTGTAATGAAAGTTCACCTTCAACAAAAACTATAGCTTCTCCTAAACATCATGAAACAAGGTGGGCTGCTAAGCAGCAAGTCCTTGCGCTAAGTTACTGTTCAGTCAAGCTATCGAGCGATGACTCAAAAGAAATAAATATTTAGACCATAAGTAGGCATCCATTATAATCAAGGATTTTTTGTTGTCTACATCTGAAGATCAATTTTCCACACTTGTGAATCTGAGGAGATACTAGTGGTTGTGAAGCAAGTTGAGGTAGTCAGTATTGGTAATGTGCTTATGCAACAAGCAAGTCAAGAGACATAATAGAATCACTAGGAGAGAGATCGGGAGATGGATAGAAATACATGGATAAAAAAAAAGAGCATGAGATAAATAAAGGAATAAGTCTCTATCATCAATCTATAGATATTACTCTTCATCCTCTCCTCTATTGTAGCGTACATATTTCAATCATGCATGGAATCAGAGATTACAGCAATCCTACCCGGTGGTTATGAATTAGCAGCGAAAGGGGTTAAGGTAAGCGGTCGTATTGGACGTGGTATGTGGATATGGGGACGTGATATTGGGAGTCGATGGGGAGTTGCGGACTGTATCAGCATCAATCCCGCCGTGTGTTCTTAGATAAAGTTCACTAGCTCATTTGGGTCTTATACTGTGGACACTTCTCTACGTACAATGGCTGGTCTATACATGCACACGTCTTGACATCCCCCAGCCATAGATTCTCTCACGACTCAAATTCCGGATTGTATCTTTCAAAGTAGATAGAGGGCTGTGCACACGTCTCTACGTCCGCTAGTAAGGTCCATATAATCTAAAACGTATCTAAGAAATACCTTCCTGAGATGAGTCATCCCCCCACCTGGGTATAAATCACATGCATACATTAAAACATTATAAGCATATAACTATTATATTAAAGCATGACTGGAGGAATTATTACCCAATTCCCTTCAGTACTCATGCAACATTGGCATAACCAATTAATATATCCCTCCATGGTTTCCATTAACATCTTTGATGTTACCTAATAAGCTGAGACCCCATGGAAACTCGACATGGTCCCATCACCAACCTCTTTGACGAGCATCTTGTCCTATATTTTATAATAAGGTTTCTTATCACAAGCAGCTGCATAATTGACATCTCCAATCATGTCTTCAACCATATCTTGGTTACGCAACATTTTGAACCTTTTTTTATAAATATGGATGAGAACCCGACTTACAGTTTAAAGTGCATTTATTATATTGTAATAATTGCATTTAACAACTTTCACCCGGATGAGGGGATGGTCCTGCTTAGTTTAAGTGATCGCTACCGTACCACCTTATTTAGTTACCTCAGGAATAGATAGAGTGGTAGCTGCCCTATTTATTAGGCCCCTTAGCAGCTTCTCAGCCCACGAACTCACTAACTATAGATGTTAAAAGGGGAGTAGTTTCACTATTACAGAAATTCCGTTTAGGTTGCACATAAGGGAAGGGTTCGATCCAAATAGATAAAAAAAAGTAACGACCCGATAGGTTAATTTCCCCGAGGTACGAGGGAATGGGTTTGACCTATCAATATTGTATCTTTATACATTTGTTTACACCTACTTCTGCTACAATGCTTACTTTTTATACTTACTTTTGATTGATCGGGATCGCTGGCTCTTACATCCCTGGCTGGCGGCTCTTGCTATTGATTGCAGATATAGTCTTTACTTTCATTCATTCACATCAATCTTGTCTTTGAGATGTAAGAAGTCATTAGGTATTTTGTACCTTTAATATAAACTTGTATTGAGTCATTGTACTTTTCTTTATGCAAGTGAGGAAGGTACTAGGGTTTGTGAGAGGCAATTCCAAGAGAAGACTTTAAGTGGTAGGGTTTACGCAGGGTTTTTGACAAAGAAAACATAGAGAAGACTTTGAGTACTTTACTTGGAGAGCTTGTGCTAGGAAATATTAGTTCAAGTTCAAGATCAAGAGCAGACTTGTTTGTGTTTATGCTAGCTTTTTGTGGAGCCTATAGTGTAGCTATATAGCTTGGTGGGATGCCACACGGAGATGCTTAGGCTGAAGAGTGATCTCCCAGTAACTAAGTGGGAGGTTTTTCAAACCCTCATAAAGTACCAGTTTTCTCCTATTGGATATGAAGAGGACCAATGGATCTGTTGACATTACTTCTAGCAAAAGCAAGCTTAGAGTGTACAAGATTATATCACTGAGTTTAGAAAACAAGTCATTATGTTGGGGAATATATTCCAAGAACCGGATGTACTCCTCAGGTATCTGGGTACTCTCCACAGTCATTTAAGCGGGAAAGTAATGCTCTTTAAACCTAGGACCATTGATGAGGCTTGTGTGCAAGTACAGTGTCTGGTGATGGAAAAGTTTGTACTTTTCTTTTTGGATCATAATCTCGTATATTCCAATAGTGAGGAGGAGTATGAATAATATCTCAAGATGGTTTTACAAGTGCTCAGGGAACATAAGCTCTATGCCAAGCTAAGCAAATGTGAATTTGACCAAAGGAGGGTTAATTACTTAGGCCATATAATTGAAGAAGAAGGGATCTCTATGGATCCATAGAAGATAATTCATAATGGACTGGCCTATTATCAGGAACGTGATAGATGTAAAGTCCTGCATGAGACTTGCTGGTTATTGCACAAAGTTTATGGAAGGATTCTCCAGGATTGTGCATCCAATTACCTCCCTGTAGAAGAAGAGAGTCCAAATTATATGGTCTCAGGGGTGCAAGGACAATTTCCAACTGTTTAAACAACTCCTCACTAGCACCTCATTCTTGAAGATTGTAGACCCAGACAAGAGCTATGTGGTGGGCACTATGTATGCATTGAAATCCTTGGAGGAATTCTCATGCAGGAAGGCTATGTAATCTACTATGAATCGAGGAAGCTAAAGGAGCACGATAAAAAATAGGCCACTCACAATTTAGAGCTTGCTGCCATAGTGCATGTTCTAAAAGTGTAGAAGCATTAGTTTATGGGTAATAACTTTGAACTCAATAAACACCATATCATCCTTAAGTATTTCTTTTACTAGCCTAATCTTATGCCATGCAAGTGAGATGGCTAGAGTTCCTATGTCAATTTGATTTTGGTATTAAGCACATAAAAGACAAGAAGAATAAGGTTACTAATGCACTCAGCAGGAGGAATCATGTGCCAGAAGTAAGTGTATAGAGATCAGACTTGAAGGAAGCTGCAACAAACAAAGTTTTTTTCAATTTACCAAGAACTAGTAAGCTATAGACCTCCCTCTCGGCTGTACTCAATATTATTAAAGGAACAATGGCTGGGCTGATATTGAAACTTCAAAGAATTTTCTTTTTCCAAAAATGAATATCTCCTTTTAGTCCCCTTCCTTATCCGCCCGAGGAATATATAAAGCTGGGCATCTTGCTTGATAGAGGAAAACTCTCATCAACTGGTCCTTATACTTTTCCAAGACTGCTCAACATTGGATATTCTTGCCTAAACGATTACCAATCAATTTCCACTAGATAACATAACTCAATCAAAGCAGCAAGAACATGTACAATCAATTTCTTTGAGGTGGGCCGGTAGGCACCTCACTAAACCAGGGTTCGAGAGAGACTTCTTGGGTTCGGGGAAGAGGAACTCAACTCTCAGAACTAGCTAACTTACTATAGATAGAGGGCAGCAGATCGATGTATCCATCTTAGTCCATCTACCTACGTACGTAGTAGGAAGCAAGCATCCACCTAGCGATCAGCAGGCATGCATTCCATTCATTTTTCCCCTTCATTTCAATCACGAGTAATCCCTTCCTTTCTAGCTAGTGATAAGTTCTTTACTTCGCTTGGAAGGATCCTTACCTGAGCATGAAGGGAGGTTTGGTCTTTTAAGTTAGCCCGCAGTGGCAATAAGAAAGGATGCATGCCGGCAGGCCGGGGATCCATCCTAAGATCCTTCTTGGCTTGGTAATTCCATTCCCACTTCAAATTTAGGGCCGCATTCCTTTAGGGTTAGTACTGTGTGGGCACGCCCCCCCATTTTTCTATCTTAAATTATTTCTATCTTACTTCAATCAAGCCCCTTTTTCGGCCATGCTCCTTGCATTATCTCAAGCTGTGGAAGGGATAAAGAAAGGGATTGCAGAGCGATCGAATGAGAGAGCCAGTGCTTGTACTTACGTATGGCATGGCAGGATTCTATCAAACTAGAATGAAAAGCAAACAGGAGATGTGCTAGAAGGCAGTCAGATGCACCCATTGATAGATAGAGAAATATTAGAGGGTTATTGGCGGCTCCTCTCCTGCTTTCCCTCTCGCCGGAAATGGCCATGGCATACATAGAGGGATCTCGGATCCAGGAGCAAGGGGATAAGCAACGGCAAAAAAATTGGACTGGGGTTGGACACTAAGCTATACCGCTCATATGGGCTCAGAAGAGAAAGCTCCCTCAAGCCCTAACCGATCAGGGCTTGCTGACGGGAAGAGAATAGCGGTGCTGGCTAGCTTTACGGATGGTAATGGTAGCTATTTCTGCTCGATTCTTGGCATGATGGGAATGAATTTGGTGCGGCTAATGATGGGATTGCTGCTACTGGGATTGCTGGGAATGATGCTCCTTCAAATGCTTTTCCAACTGCTTATGGGAAGAATGATTATGCCTTGTGATGCCCGGAATTCAGCTAGTTCTACTGATGAGACAGGGGATGCTGGTGCTTATCATTACTATTTTTATCCCCTTGCTTATTATGAGTATTACATTCGCTTTCTTTATGATCTCTTCTCCTTTTTCTCATGGGAATGCTAGGAATTATGCTGCGATCCTCTGATGGTTCTAATGAAGCTGGCTCTGCTGTTGCTTTGGCTGATGGAATTGATCTTGGTACTGAGGCTGGTGAAACTGGTGAGAGTATGCTAATGTAATTGGCTTAGATTCTTGCTTAGATGCTACTTATCTATACGATGCTATCTATGTGAAGTGCACAACTCAAGCACACATGTGGATAAGGTTGAATCCAAGATTAGAAAGTGCCTCCCTTGTTTCAAAGATAAGGGTATGGCTCCACTGGGTTAAAGAACTCACTTTTTGATTGGTCGGCACTATGACCATTCTATTATAGTTATCAACCTACATGATCGATGTTGGGCACTTGCACTTAAACCATTGGGATATAAGCCTACATTATTAATAGCAGGAAGGATTTTGGATGGGTGGATGGGATGATGGACAACCGTCAGATCGTTGGATCAGAACTCCCTATCAATTAATTACTGCCAGAATAATATAGAGATTGGACGAACGATCTTGGGTCGGCCTTGGTATTGAATTTAGAAGCGCTTACTTTGCCACCTTTCCTACCTTTTCACTTGCATCTGCAGGGTCTACTGCAGGGTCTACTTCAATCGATGCCTTTACCTCCTTCCTACTGCTACTCCCACATCACGCCCCTGAATGAGGAAGGAACAAGCACCAGTTTGGGAATGAGTGCGACTAACGGACCTTTTGATTGAGGAGCCCTAAAGAGGAGGAGCGCTTTTTAAAGAGCCTTGGTTAATGGTTTTGAGAGCCTTGGTTTCAATAAATACGAAATTGCCCTGGTGAATTAGCCTGGTTTCAATAAATAGCCCTGGTTCAAAGAGTGGAAAGAATAGGATCCCTATTGATTGAATGAGCCCCCGTAAAGAAAAGCCCTGTCAAAAAGGAGCCTGGTGCAAATAGAACTGGTTCAATGAGGAACCCTAAAGATAGAAGCCCTGGTTGAAATAGCGGCTTGCTTTCTTAGGTAGGCACTTACACCTTTAGTATTTACTTGGATCAGCCTTTGACTTCCGAGCATGCTATAACTCGGTTTACCATACTTGACTTTTCCAACTTAGGATATAGAGGGAGGAGAGTCCTATCTGCTGCTTCATCTGCTCCTGGAAATGGATATAGAACTGAAGGTCTAAGTGTATATTTTATATAAACTGAACCTGGTTCTGTCTCTATTCTAATGGTTATCGTTCTTATCTATCTACGTATATAGTAGTCTGTTGCTTACTCGACTGCTGCTGGGTCTTGATCTCGAACAGGGCGAAGGGGTAATAAATGAAGTGAACAAACCTCTCCTTTTAGTCGAGACCTCCTTCCGTCGAACCTCACCAAAAACCACTTCTTTATATATGTAATAATGCTATGTTATTCCTTGAGAGATATCCATATTTATATATGTAATAACGCCCTCCTTCCAGAAGAGAAGACCAGGTATAGTAGGATTTGAACATGGACATTGCAGCAATAGGAGAAGATCCTAAGCAGGTCTAGTGGGATTTGTTTCAAGCTTATAACTTCTATTTACAGCTGGGATTAACCTATATTCCATACCTTGCATACCCAACTTTGTTATGCCCACACATGCCTTGCTTCAAGCCAAGAGTTGGGGGACTGCCCAAAATATGAGTAGCATTCTCTTAATGTGGAAGTTCTAGGTCTGAAGGTGGGTAACTATCCGTAGCAGGCAGTATAAGTAGGAGCAGATCCATAGCAGTACCTAGAAGGTTAGATGTAGTACCCAGTAGAATCATTCATTCCCAGTAGTGTTTGATAAAGCAATCAACAGAATGATAGAAGCGAAGGAGGAGGTTATTACTACTGCCCAAAAGAGAAGGTTCCCTATGGTGGGCTTCTTCTAAAGGCACATCCCTTAAGATTTTCCAAGATATGATAATGAGTTCGATTATTCCTTTGGGGCATCGAGTGGCTTCGCCACAAAATATTATATAATAGCTACTTGTGTTCTTTGGTTTAAGTGTTCTCCGGCCTGTCCCAAAATAGAGTATATATAGCAACTAGCATGTTCTCCCTGACTGATGGAATCGATAGAAAAAAAGCAGCGGATTCAAGATAATGTTGTTTTATAGAAACTTGTGTTTCCTGCCTTTCTAGTCTACTTAGCAACTTCTGTTCTGTTACCTCCGTCTCTTGGTTTTATCCGTCTCTTAGCAACTTGTGTCCTCTCTTTTTCTTATGGATCTAATAGCAAAAGTTGAATAGGTCGATTCACTCATTCATCAAGCTGATTGAAACAGAAATCCATCAATGGGATCCTCTACTGTGGGCATAGCCCCACTTAATTAGAGGAACTTAATTACAGTAAGTAATTCCACTCAGCCAATTCATGAATGAACCGGCTCTAGACAACACTTTGCTCCTTTAACCTAAGGGAGAACACCATGGTCTCATATTAGGAATATGGGTCTTTATCCTCTGCTAAATGGACACTGAATATAGGTCTTATCCTCTGAATGGAAACTGATATAATATCCTAAGTGGTGGAGGAATTGGATCAGTATCGGGTGCATCGAAAAATGTCACTACTCATGGCTTCTTGCCCGTGGTAGCGAAGGGTGACCGTCTCAGTCCACGTGAGTACATCGACGAACTGAATAAAGAATTTATCCACTTATCACTATATAAATGCCTCTGGTGTAAGTAAATTTGCATAGTTTCTCTATACCGTTGAGCTTAACGATTTGACAATTTATAGCATAGAGCATTTACCCAAGCCGAAGCATAGAAAACCTAAAGTAGCTCCTCCATGTCTCGTGCATACCATTGAGTTCCATGATCCTCAAGAAGAGAGCTTGATGCTTCTCATAGTGATATGTAATATTTTGGTTCAAATGAAGATTGGGGCATACCGATATCTCACGTCTACCAAACAGCTGAGGAAACCATAAATAGCTAACTACTGAGTGGGAAGAACTGTTGTATCTGATAGAACATTCGAACTGCATCCTTTTGTGACGACGCCTGTGGGTGGAGAATAATACAAGGATATAACTCGGAGAAGTAATCAGATGCTGTGCAATCCCACGAAGGAAAGCCAAAAAGATTGGTTCTATTCTCCAGTTCTATCTAGATATTGAACGTTTTTGGAGCAGAGAGTGAAATGCGAAAATAAGTGATGGAATCAGCAAAGTAAGAACCCTAGTCAATCTATATGGTAGGTCGGGAGGGACAAGTGTTGAGCTCCTCAATAATAAGTTAATGGTCATGGGTAGGTCCTTTATAGGTTCGCCAGTCCAGTACAGTGCTGCGAATAAATATCTATTTATAAGAGTCATAACAGTGTCCAATAAGCTTCCTAAGAGTAACCGTAAGAGATCTGTCCCCTCCTTTATGTCTATTCATGGTAATATCTTAACCTAAAATCTATTTATGTCTCTAAGTATAACAAGCATAACCTCAACTCTAATTAAGAGTCTAACCAGTCTAGTTACGACTAAGCTTAGTATATTTATTGCTATTTGTATTAACAGTTTTCAATACGCATAATCATAGCTTTGTAACGCTTAGCCTAAGAGGTTCGTAATGCTTATGGACATTGCTTAAGAGCTACTCTACTATGTTCTACGCTTATGGACATTGCTTAAGATTTAATATATTATGTTCTCGAGTATTAATAGTAACCCCTAAGCTTCCCACTATCTATTTTATTTCTTACAAATAGATAATATCTATTGCTGAGAGTATAACCCGTTAACAATATGACTAGTAAGAGCTTCGTAACCAAGAAAGCTGGGCTAAGCTAAGGGGGGAGCTGATTAACCCAGACTAGAGCTATCCTAAGGGGCGGAGCCGCTCGACCATAAGGGAGAGGGGTTTTATTCGTTGTGCCCTGTCCCTTGTCTGTCTGCCCTACCCTATAAGTTTTGAGGCTTTCTATTTGTAGCCTTATTTAGCCTGTATCTTGTGCCTTATCCGCCCTGGATGTTCGCGGTCAATAAACGGTCTCCACCTAAACTAAAATAGCCCACTTAATGAAATAGTTTAAAGAATAGGTAATAGTAACTTTTCAAGAGATAGGCTAGGAAATTTTCCTTGGCTATATATGATCTCCGGACCTAACCCATAGGGCATCAACCGGGCTCCTCTATCCAAATCAGAAGAGGAGGAACAACAACAACAGCAGGATTTGCAGGAAGTACAGAAGCTTCAAGCGTGGACGAGTTGACTACCAGGCTTAACGCAACCTTTGCCATGGTGTCATGCCTTTCGACCAACACTGTTTTAGGTGTTGGATGTGATGTTGATTGTGGAGCCTCAAAACATATGACAGGAAACAAATAAGCTTTCTTCAAATTAGAGGAACAAGATACAAACATGTCGATGGAGCTTGGTGATGATGGCAAGTAACTAGGTACTTGGTTGGGTTCTATCTCATTTCGTATGCCAAAAATATAAGTTTTAGAGCTTCACGAGGTATTGTATATTAGATGTTGTAGCAACTCCTCAGTGCAGGAAGCTTTAAGGTTAGAGCACTGTAGTCGGCTGCCAATAGTAAGGAAGAGCTACCGTTAAGCAATGTCTTATCCCTCCTAAGACCCACGCTTTCTCATTCTATGGCTATACTGGTAAAGTATAGGTATTTATGTGACTTAGCTCATTCTATGGTCCGTATTTATGAAGACAAACCAAACGGTCCTTTTTATGGGATAAACAAGTCATATTCCATATTTATGAAGGAAAGCAGTCCTACATGATGCGGGAGAGGATCTCCTTATTGATGAGGGGAAAGGAAATAACGTCTAAATGCTTCATTCTCTGCGAGACACATCGTCGAGAGAGGAAAAGGGCTGAACAAGGTTTATGTCAGATAGAGGTAAGGGGGGGTTGTGGTGCCGAGGGCCTGGCGGAGTATAAAGGAAAGGGTAATAAGGATTTTTAGGTGGGGCCCACCATAATAAGTGTTTAGACCATATGACGAGGAAGTGCCACTACTGGAGGGCTGACCACTGCATGAGGGACCATGCACATGCTGGGAGGCATGAGTCCCTAAGTAGGACGTACAAGCACTCGGATGGGAGGGTAGCGACCCGTCATAAGTAATATTGGGGTTAAAATAGGGCATATTGTAATGTCCATATGAAATGCTAGGTTGGTTGTACAAAGTGCTAGCTCCAACGTAGTGATTTCCATAATGTCTAGTATCAGGGGATAAGTTCATCTTACCCAACTAGTTGGTGACATGTGCAAGGGACCCAATAACACCATCGACAACATGATATGCCCCTGGTGTAAGTTGGTCAAAAGGATGATGCCGAGGGGCATTGGGAATGACTAAGACTAAGTAGAAATACCCTTGCTAGGCATAAATAAGGTCGAAGTGGCCTTCCCCTCCTTTGTCGGGAAAGAGCTACGCACCTTAAGGATGGCCTTATCTTTCAACTGAGGTATGGTGGCGGCCACATCTTTAGCAATAATGGGGAAGAGATAAAAAAAACCAGTCCAAGAGGAAGGGGCCCTTTGAGCTTGATCTTACATAAACTACAACGTCTATGCCACTCATGGATGTGATCCCTTATATGGGTAGCAGTGGCTTGGTGACAACTTGTGAGAATTTTGTCGCCAGTATCGTGACAGAACGATAATTGAAAGAAAGTAAAAAAAGCGTTGGCTATTTACTCAAAGGTGGTGTGATAGCCAGTTGTTTCTTCAATGTACCCTTTTGTATACAACCCAGTGAGGGTGCGTTGAAACAACCTAAGCTGTACATAATCATGCGTGAAGCTATTGGAGGAGCACCATAGATGAAATGTAATAACATAGTTAGATGAATCCTCTCTAGGCTGACCCTTTCACTTGGGAATGTCAGAGGGAAACTTGGTCGGCATGGGTGGCCAACTGAGATCATGCTAGATAGGATCATTAATGAGCTTTGCCAAATCTGGGAGATTTAGGCTAGCCGTGTACGTTAGATTGGGTCCATCCATCCCCAAAAAAAGAAAAGAGAGGACATAGAGCCTTGACCTAGCGATCCCACCAACGCCAGCAAGTCCTAATCCCTTTTACTATTCCTAACCAAAGTAAATAAAAAAAGAAATTAGCTAGTTATTATTAAGAAGAGCTAATAAAAGTGCACACTTAAGTAGAGTTTAAGTGAAAATGAAACTGAATAAATGTGTTAATGCATGTGGACTTTGCATGAAGAGAAAAGAGGGGTCATGCATGTAATTACAAGGGATTCAAAAGAGAGCAAGGGAGTTTCTTGGGGGATTCATTCTTGGATGGATGGATTCATGGATTCATTTTTATGGAGTTTTGAGCATTCATGTGGTGAAGGGAGTTTAGATTTGTTGCTTGAGACGAGGTTATTTGTCTTAAGGTTATGGTGAGGGAGGTGGAGAGACTGGCTGATTGACTGGTAAGTAGTTCGGGGGCTGTCGATCTCTAGATCAAGGGGTTGGTTGGGAGGAGAGTTGTCTCCCAAAATCTGTCCGGAATCTGCGGGTTTTTGGATTGCCGCTTTCGGGTGCGGTTGCTGTTGCTTGCTGGTTGCTGGATAGTGAGCTAGTGCATGGACTGTTGCACACACTTGTAAGTTCAAATCTGCATTTATTACGGGTATGCCTTCACTCATTATATTCATATTTCTGTTGTTGAAAAGGACCATGAATACTTAAGGGGAATCCTTGGTTGTTTTAGATCTAAATGATGCTTATTTCTATTTCAAGTTGATGGTTAAGGCTTGATGAATTTGGTGTCTTAACTGTGATGAGGAATCAAACGATCCTTAACTGCATCCAAGATCATCCACATAGCTTTTATATCCTTCTTTTCATGAGCTCCCAAAGCAGAAAAGAAAGTATTAAACGATGATTATGTAAAGAACGTACACTCTACAAGGAAATTGTAATAGCTCTCCTCTAAAGGGAGCAACACTACCAATCTCCCAGATTGGTACGGTAATTACTCAAACTTTTCCTTGGATCTACTTATTGGTTTTCCCAAGCCATGGGAACCATTTGTCAAGGGATTTTGCACTCGGGAGAATCTCCCAGATTGGTAGAGACTTTGGGATGATTGCATCAAGGAGGATGCTCAGGAGGAGTCAAAAGCAAGCAAGTAGGAAGGTAGTGATGAGAGCTTGGCTCTTGTTAGTAAGACAAGGAAGGGAAAAAGAAAGAGTTCCATCAAGAAGGGTAATAGTGATGGAGGGACATCACAGCCGGGGAGGAAGAAGGACTTGAGTAAAATAAAGTGCTTACTATGCCACAAGAGTGGTAATTATGCATCACAGTGTTTAGAGAAGAAAAAAACAAGGTCCGGAGGGCTTGTCCTTTTGAGGGCAAGGATTAGTTGTTGCACCTGGCTTCGGAGTTACCCTAATAAACCTTTCAGAGTTGACCTAAGTAAGAGCCTACAAAAGGGTGAAAGTGGGCCGGAAGCGCGCTCAAAAGAATTGACTAATTCATTTGTGTCCTCCGGAGGCCTGCCACTACTAGTATCTCTCTATTGCCAATCCAACCTTGCCCCCCTACTTACCCAATTTATAAGGAGCCATACTTCATAAACTCCACTTATCGGGACCACCTCTCTCTTATTCACCCTGATATATATATCTATCTATAAATAGAGAGGGGCCTACTATGCTCTTATCGTCCGGGGATTAAGGGTGCTGCTTCGCTTGCTTATTTGATCCTATCCTTTTTTGGGAATCGGTCTTTTTCCTTTCCTATCCGCTTGATTAGCTTCGCTGGTTTTACTCTAGCTCTTATTTGTGCCGGTTTCTGTCTTCTTCGCTGCCTCCTATTATCCATCATAGGTATGGTTAACTTGAAGCATACAGAGGTCTAAATTAGAATATAGAGGAGGAGGGTTGGTCCATCATTTGTTTGGCCAAAAAAGAAGTCCTATATAAATAGTATGATGCATCCGGGGACAAGTGGCATCTATATAAGGATGGGAAATGGGACGTCTGAATAGCTCATTCAACCACCAATACGAGCATTAAGGGAGGGGTGTCTGCGCTACACCCACCTTTTTGTATATCCGAGCGAACCATCTTTCATTTCTTTCAGGTAGGTTAAGAACATAATTAGAAAATATATATCAAGACTAATTAAACGGAATAAATGGTGCATAGCTCTTTTAGGGTATATATTTAAGGGGCAAAGGAGGGGAAGGAAATGAAATGGGCTAAATAGTGATTAGAATAGTTATTACTAGGTCTTCCTCCCCTAGCATGGATGCTTTGAAACCTAAATGATGGGCATCCTACCCGCCCCCCTCAATATTATAGATTTAAGCTAGTTGTTGTGCCCATAAATCAAAACTGAAGAAAGTTGGCATAGCTTTTATTACCCGGAACTGGCTGGAAACTAATTCATTATTTAGACCAGTAGACAAGTCGGTGAGTTATCTTATTATATGATGCTAGCTTACCAATACTTTCTATTTCTTTATAAATATACTTGTCCAACCCAGGCCTAAAGAACTGATAGAGATACTTGTATTAATCACTTGTCACCTTGCATGGATACTTGAAATGATCTAATTTCAGGGGGAAGGGTACATGGTGGATGAACATCAGGGATTAAAGGGATTCTATCCTTCTTCTTTTATATATATACATACCTTACCTACCAAAAGTCACTCCACTTTGTGATACATTAATGCCTCAGGCATGGGCCTAGTATCAAGACCTGAAACCTGGATTACAACACCGGCCTTTAACCCATTCTCTTATCAATGGTTTCTCAAGCCACCAACATATGGATTAAACACGGTATTTCACTAGGACAAAAACCCGTCTTAGCCCAGGTATTTTTTTAGGTATTTAGTTATCAGGAATAGGCACTATGAGTAGATCGGGTTTCCCTATGAATCATTATCCTGTGGACTACTCAAATTAGCTTGAAGGTGCAACCCAATTTATCACCTTTATTGGCGCTCTTCTTATCTTTCTCTTTAACCTAAAAATAAGATACCATAGGATAAACCTCTTCCTCACTCCAAAGTAGAAAAATTCCTATAAACTAAACATATATAAAAGAGACCTTACCTCCGAAAGGCTAGTATCTAAAGGAGTTATTCCCTGGTTGCTGATATCTCTCTATTTTGAAAGGACCTTGCCCGATGCGGACAAGCGACTTCGTACCTTCTATTTCACTTCAACTCTATAAACTTCAACTTACTAATCCTCCTATTACTATTCCTATTTATATCTCTATTTTTACTTTCTATTTCTTCTTCAAAAAAGGTCCAGAGGGCTTGTCCTTTTGAGGGCAAGGAAGTCGACTCAATTTTATGCTTAGTAAATTTAGTAACAGGAATTTCGTTTATATGAGGCATCTCATCGGGCCAAAGCTTGGAAAGACTAGGTAAGGACAGCGAACTTGCTGCTTTTGGTTAGAGTCAAGCAGCATGTTGAATCAGGTTTATCACTCTTATCCTTTTTTCATAAAAACCACAAGTGAAAAGGCTTTTATCCTTTGACAAAGCCATCCCAACAACCTTGCTTTAAGGCCTTTTTCAACAGGCAAGGAATATTACAAATATATTTGTTAGACCTTAAGGCTCAATTTATTTAGCAAAAACTGCCAATTTGGAATGATGATCCAACTATGCATGTATACCTGCAACTGCAACTTGCAAGCCAGTGAAACCTGTACAATCCTCCCACTGGAAAGATGAACTGAAGTAAACAGCTAGGACAAAGTCACTTGGTCAAATGCTGATAATGAAAACACATGTCAGGCATGAAGAAACCCACAATGAGGCTAATGGGCTCTAAGGTATGTGCACAACCCATCAATGTTAAAAATTATCTGGAGTTCAATATTGATGTAACTCATCTTATAAAGATTAAATAATGCTTAGTCCTGTCGGATGCGAGATGGTTGCCAATAAGGCTAACGACCATCAATGCGCTCTAGCTTCTGAGTCCACCCCAGATGTATGTGTTGTAGTCAATGAGGAATTATTTGTTGCGAGAAAAGGCAATGATGAAAACCCCCTTTTCTAGCATGAAGCATAAAACACAGAAGTACAATGATACGGTGTAATACCCGGCTGGATGAGGAACTCAATTGATCAAGATAAGATGACTCGATAAACCCCTAAAGAGACAAGACAACAAGATGACTTGAGACTTATCCTAATTGTCTCTTCAATTACTACCTCGCCCACCAAACTAAATACTCATGCAATGGAAAGAATAGTGGCCTCGTCCAGGCTTGGGTCAAAATGAAATTGGATGCAGTGCAAGCTGCGCCATGACATAAGACTCAACTTTTTGCTTAAAGATAACAGAAAATGATGCGCTATAAATGAAATGCAAGGAAACAAAAAAACTGAAGGATGTAGGACTACTCACACATGTGCAATACAATTTGTTATGCTTATTGATGAACAGAAAAACGTCTAAGTCTAAAAAATAGGAAAAGCATGAAAAACAACAATATTGAAATAAAAAAAGTAAGTTGGGAATGAACGAAAACGGATAAATGACGAAATAAAACTCTAACTACCTAGGAAACCCCTCTAAACCATTTTTTAACATTCAATGTAACAGTTTAAAGCGCTGCCCATTGACTGGAAACTATTCTCTGTCTCCATCTAGATTTTCCCAATATAATGTGGTGGGACCCACTAATGAATCAATGAGGTATGGTCCCAACCATAAGCTATAAAACTTGCCGTGGTATCCTGCTTTAGCATTCTTTCTGTCCCATGGCAATACTAAGTCTTCCACCTAAAAATATTTGTCTTTAGTCTTGTGATAAAAAACCTTTTTCACCTGACTCTGATAGTCAACCAAATGATCATAGACCATCCGCTGGTCTTGATCAAGCTATGCCAATTGGTCAATGTGAGCGTGAAGTGCTTCCTGATTGGTAGTGAACTCCTCCAATCTATAAACTGACAACTTCAAGTTAACTGGAAAGACCACGTCTAAGCCATAAACTAGCTCAAAATAACTCTTACCAGTAGCACGTTTATTCATAATATGGTCAGCCATAGTGCAAACTTAAGGCAAACCATCCCATGCTCTCTTGTTCTCACCAACTACTTTATTTATTATTTTTATAAGGTTTTTATTGCTAGATTCTGCAAATCTTACAATACTTGTACTGGAAGAAGTCTTCAAGGGCACTGCCTCTACTCATGTGGTTAAGTAGTCTGTAGCTGTAAGTATCCAATTGAACCCATTGCTGGAGTTCTAATGGAACTGACCAATAAAATAAAGCCCCATTGCTAGAAAGGGGCTTTCACTATGACTAGATCAATAGGCAAGGTTGGCAACTTCTATTCATGCCGCTCTAATGAAGAAAACAATGCATTTACCTGAATTACCGGCTGTGAATCATCAATGGTGGCCCTCTGCACAAGCAAAAGAAAAAAAGGCAATTTCCTTACCATAGTCTGGGCTAACCAGAACCGAAGCCTTAAATAAAGCTTGCTTTCTATTTGAAAAGCTTTCTTTGCTTCCTCACCCCATTTTCAATCATGATCTTTCTAGTGATGAAGACGAGGGTTTCTAAACTTAATAAATTATTCCAGCTAGAATAGATTAACCAAGACTGGGGTTCCCAAATCCATGATCGATTCCATTGGCTAAAAAATGGGGACCAACCCACGAAGGCTTTTGAAAAGCCCTTGCTATAAATCGGGGATTCCGAAAGGATAGGGGCCCTTAATACTTTTGAGGGGTGGATAACCAATCAGGAATACATTTAGATGGAGTTTTTTGCCCATTATTATATTGTCTTTCAATCACAAAGAATGAAGAATGCACATAGGGTGGCCATGTAAACTTGTATTGACTTTGTCCCTTCAGACCAATAAATATTGTGTTACTAGGGGTTTACTTTGTCGGAATTAGAAGCCCCAATGGTGATGGCTAATTACAAGTAACCCAGACTAAACGGTTGGTGCCTGCTAATTGAGCGAGTTTAGCAAGGCAAATGAGTTCGGAAACAAATGATGAGCTAGCTATTTTTTTTTATAAACCTTCGCGTTCCTCTCCTGCTAGTCGAGCAGACCAAGAGAGTGTGACCTGAGCGTACCAATAAAATAAGGCTGGACCGAGCCCTACCGAATGCTCTTCTTCTATCTATGCCACATCTCCTATGAACGAAACCAAGAGGGTAATTTATTGTATGTACTAAATAGTGGTTTACCAAGCCTGTACCAATATGGATGAGAGTTGGAATGAACACCATAGGATCTACACCTGCGCTTAGGATAATAATCCGGTCGTTCCTTACAGGGAATAAATACTATTCTATTTCTATTATGGGAAATATATGGGGAATAATTCAATACATAATTGAGAACCCTATTTCTTCCCATTGTATTAGCAGCGTAGCTAGGGGATAGCGGATTAGAGCAGCTCCCTCCCATGGATTATTCCCAACCAATAGGAGAATGAGACTCCTATGGGAGTATCGCCATTGCTTATTCCTCCCAGGAGTCTCCTCTATAGTAGTTTAGGTATGTTCCCGCAGTGCTCCAAATAGTAACCCTACTTATCTGAGTGTGTATGTCATTTTCTCTTATTTAATAGTAAACGATCAACCTAATACAACTCCTCGGAGTTTGGTTATATAGGTAGAAGTATACCCATTTAATAAGGAAGATAGGTCAACATATGGAAATGAAAGAGATGAGCTGTAATATCACTAATCTAACAGACATTCCCTAATCATTAGTGTTCATTACAGAGAAGAGAGATCATTACTATAAGTACGTAACTTATACCAATCTATGAAACAAGTGATATAGAGTTATAAGTAAGCATAGTTAAGCTTAGTACCTATCACTAATGGGTTTCACGGTATCTACATCATTAACATGATATGTGTTCTATTACTAAAATAAGCAAAGATAAGCCCAATCACTCTGGTATATATGTACGAGCTTTATGATTGTGTTACTCTATAAACTAGACCCATTTCAACTAATGGTGATAAGAGACATATGGATAAAGGTTAAGTAAAACCATTACAATATCATAGGGATTCAATGATACTAATTAGCCTAATAAGCTTTATTACGAATAAGTACTGATTGCAACCATACGTATTTGGTTACAATGTAAGTTATTGTTACAGCTTATCTAAACAAGTGTTTAAGGTTATCTATTGAATACTAAGGATAAGCTTAATGTGGTTTGATTCCCATTGATTGATCATATTGGACTAATAGTTAGAAGTCAAAGCACTACTATTACCTATAGATAGAGGTACATTAGGTATCATAAACTCATAGAAGTGAGAGAGTTGTGTAATTTCATGCTATAAACTCGCCTCATTATGGAAGGTAAGCTGGTTCCTAGTTAATTGTGATTATACTAGTAATAGTGGTTGATGGAATACAATGGTCCTTGCTTATTATCTGTAACAAGATTAATAGACTCCATTTTTTATATTATAGCTACAAGATTCTTACTAGCTCATAGGGTAAGTAGATAGAGCCTAATCGTGTTAGCTCATCATGAAATGGGAAACATAGTGATACTGCTTATTATGTATGTTACTAAGAGCTCTACCATTCCTGTGAAAAGTGTTCAATATGGAGATAAGTTACATAGAGCTAGTGTTATCAGAGCAATCACTACGTGTTCTATATATATTAATGGTGTTACTTCTATTAGGATAAGCAAGTACACTCATAGCTATTAGTACATTTTATTACAAGCTTAGATTGATACAGCTTACATGATGCTAAGATTAGTATGAATCCTATCCAAGTGGTCTCTAGTATGATTACCATATATGTAGTATCAGAATTTGAGCTTGAATAGTATTGAAGCTGAGATAAGCTACTACCTATGATGGTAAAGCTAGTTCATTACTGTGGTTTCATTAAACTTGTATTGTATATAGTTGTAATACCCTATATATAACATTGGTTATGATTATTCTTATTCCATAACTAGTATTACATATTTTTTTACGGATAGAACATAGCTGTATTTCCATTGGTTAGATTCCAATAACAAAGAGTTGCAACTTTATTAAAGCTGAGCTATTACACTAGATACGTTAATATGATAGTCTAATCTCCATTCTATTGGTTGTATTAACATAATACGGTGATTACAGGGTATGTATTACTAATAGAGAGTTAATACATTAAGCTAGGTTAGTATTGAGGTTGATGACTGTGATTATATTTATGCTTATGATGTTTTTATATTACGTAAATATGATAGGTATAACAAGCATTAGTTGAATCAGTTCACTACTTGTTCTAAGCTCATGTTTAAGACCTATTCAATAAGCTCTAATATGAGAAATGCTATACCCAATGTACTCTCTTCTCAAACAAGCTGGAACCATTCCCAATCCTATACTTATTAAAATAAGGTAAACAAGATCTTACCACTATGCCGATATCATTGGTTATGGTATTTCTATATCTGTAATATAAGGAGAATTATAGATCTAACAGGTACGTAATCTATTACTATTCAATCTTATGTATCTTTCAATCTTATGTATATACTGCTTCATTATGACTCTAAGCTCTATTCCTGGAACAAAGACTAAGTAACAAATAGAACCTTAGTGTATAAGATAGGATAGCTTACATATATGGAATAGAGTGAAATAGAGCCATATATGAGAATATAAGGTTTAAAAATGTATTTCCACCATTCCAGCTAACGTACATATTATGGTTATACTTGTATTAGACTGATTCCACTGTGAACATGATGAGTACTTTTAGATTCGCTGAACGACCAAACATTGAATGAAATGTTGGCATGGGGGCAATTTACATTCCATTTTTAGTCTTTGAAAATTGAATTGGAAGCCCTTCTCTAATAGGGCTGATCCGTCGGAAAGAAGACAGAACGAATTGGATCGGAGAAAGAAAATCAAAATCGTAAAATTATGCACTAACTTAATGGAATGCATATATTAGGAACCATTACATTTCTGGATTGTAACGGAATAATCTGAAAACTAGAATTTGCAGGAATTCTATTCCATTGGGTTTGAGGAGGACTAGTGAATTCGATGGCAGTGTGCCAGGGAAAGGGCCAAGCTATACAAGAATACCCCCATTAAAGTACCCAAAAAAAGGGTTACACAAGCAAGCTCTTATTCTTGGGATCTCCATTGAGGAGCATAACACCTTAATGAAAGATCTCTCCCCATTAGTAGTAATCATTTTCAAGCCACAAGAAGGGATCCCTAGACTAGAGCTTCTAACAGAGTTGTGTGCTTGATGATTATATCATAGGAACTTTTTAGTGGAGTGTTGTTTTATTGTTTAAGTAGTTGGCCTTAGGTTGAGTCTGCCCTGGTACTTCGTTCATTTATCTTAGCTTCAAAGTGGCTGATCAACTGCTCCACCGGTCTCAGAGAAAAGGACTCTCGAGAGAGAGCATGGAGCCACCTTCCACAAACAATACTGGCCCATGACCAGCTGAGACCACCGAGGAGTTTTCTTCTGCAATGAACAGTCCCGAAAGGGAGAAATTTGTTAGAGAAAACCCTGACTCTAAGGAGTTATGACCAAATAGTCAAGGGAGGTGGACTATGATCGATTCCAGGTTGTGTGTTACAACGTATCTATCCTTGCTCGTATTATTATGCTTTTTATTTATGTTATGAGAGAATAATTCTTATCTTCATGACCGGGAGAAACGTGTCTGGAAATGCTAGTCTTACTATGATCAGAAAATCCAGTTTCTTGACCCAGATGGGATACAAATAGGTTTTAGTATAACAAACTGTAGAATAATACTAAATTCAATTTCTGTTGTACCTACATTTTGAAGCGCAGTAATTTAATCATATAAGAAAAGTGAAATCTCTATGCATTTTAATAAATAGTAGTATATTTTACCTATTTTTGATTGTTTTCAGCTGAAGCCAAAGCAGAATAATCATAGTCTCCATGCACCTAGTAGTATTTTGTTTTATATGGATTATTTAACCTCAATTTAGTAGATCTGGATTTGTTAAAGCTCAATCGGACTATGTGTATAGAATAGAGTATGCTCTGGCTGCTGTTGTGCACGCTGCTTTCGCTCGTGTCTTAGGAGGATCTCTTCTCTGCTGTGTCATTCAGATCTGCGCAATGAAAAGAGCTTCCAGCAATGAGACTAGCTATGACCTCTTGGTAATGACAACAGGAAGTATTCTCAGCAAGTACTCCTAGCTATGTATCGAAAATGAAACCTGGTAATTCTAACTATCTAGGACTACCAGCTACTGTTGGGCATGAAAACCGGGGTACATCTATTTTGGGTATGGAGGGTTTAAAGGGGCCTGCCCTATCCTTTTTATCAGGCATGGAATAGGGGAATTAGAAAGCAAGCGCGAGCAAAGCAAGTTCTTCATATCCAGGGTGATATAAATCCGGCAAGAGAGATAGAGATGGAAAGGTAGCATTTGCTTTCTTTATCGCAGATATTTCCTTGACACCTGAAGACATCAAGCCGTGCTTGTTTACGAGCATATCGATTAGACATGTTGACGCCAGAAAGATTATATTGATTCTGCAATAAACTACCTGGCTCGAAGCAGGCAATAGGGTCGCTTGGTTGGAAATGAATTCACAAAACCACCTCTCCTTTTAGTCGAGCGTGCTCCGCAACCTCATTCGTTGTTTTTGATAAAGAAAATTGCTTTTTTTGGAAACATCCAAGGTTCGGAGGGCTTGTCCTTTTGAGGGAAAGGAAGCGCCTACAAAAGGGTGAAAGTGGGGCTATAACTTAGCTTTGATCATGGAACTGACTGCCATGGTTGGGTTGAGAAAAGAAGGGCAACAACAAATTGTGAGTGAAAAAGGGCCAAATTGTGAGTGCCAAAGGGCTCATTGTTGGGGGCCACCCCCAAACCCCACTTCAAGAACATCGAGGACTTATTCAACAACTATGGCTCCACTATGAAGAGTTAACGACTCCTTCCTGCCCGCTGAGACCACCTAACCCATCCGGGCGAGCTATTCTTAATTGGGGGAAGATAGGTAGAGTTATTGCCTTTCTCTCTTTATAGACTGTCCCTTTAAGGAAAGGATGACTCCCCTATAAGGAAAGCAGGACTTCCCAACAAGCATTGAAGCAACAATTGCCCTTGGCCCCATATGTATTTTGTGGCATGCATCGAATGAAAAGCAATAAGAACTCTGGCATTGGGATGCCTTTTCGGTTGGATGGAAGAATAGGTCTTTGTGTCCCGTTCGGCCAGCTCTGGTAAGCATCGTAATAAATCGAAGTCTAGTTGGTTCAATAGGCATGCTTCCCCGTCCCCTGGCTGGGCAGGTCTATTGTAAAGCAGCATTCTTCCTCCCTTCCTTCCTTCTTTCCTTCTTTCCCTTGGTGGGTCTCTCGTCCAGATGCGTACCAGATGTGTATCGGTAGTTATAACATAGTAAATAATACATATGCAGATCCATAGTTATATAAACGTAATTAATCACTGGCAGGTAGGGTGTCTATGTGTGGTGGCCCTCTCCCTATGTATGTCTGGCAGCTATGATCGGCAATGAAAAAAGGCTATGAGTGGGACTGACCTTCAAGGGATGACTAGCGGCTATCATATATGACAACGGGAAATGACCCTTTGGAAAATATCCTGATCCTAAGCAAATGACTGAAAAGGATCAGCTATGGGAGACCCTATGACTGTGACTCACTCGGCCCCCCCGTACCATAGTACCATGTTGGGTGTCTGTGTCATGTTGTGATAGTGACTCGGGTATCGCATGATAGTGCACTTCAATGAAGTAGCACATTTTATTTAATATATAGCTATGAAAGGTTATCCCTAAAGCACAAGTATCAAACCATTCCCTAGTACTCCCTCTCTTGCTGGTCAACGGTAGGAAGGGAAGTAAAACAATAAACCGTTAGGGGAGGGTGTAAAAAGAAATTGCTAAAAAGAGGGGGGACAACAATCATACAAAGTGAAACTCCCACTCCCAATGCCCGGTATCAAGGTGGCTCACTCTCGCTCAACATAATCCTGCCCAGTATACCTGTCTTTAACTGATCTCCAAAAGTGAACTGAAGATCACTGTCTTCCTCCTAAAATCCTGGGCTGGCTAACTTTTCTTATCCTAAGAGCTAATTGAATAATAGATCTTATATCTAGGCAGCTCACTAAGCTTAACAAACATCCCACCTTGTAGATCTGCCTTTATTGCTATTGGACCTTCTTGCCTTTCTACCTTACTAACATGGTTAACGAATTTATTCAAACAAATCTGGACTGGCTAACTGACCTTCTAAAGCTATTTGTGTCGTCCTCTTTTTAGTGAACTGGCTGCCAGCAATTTGAGGTAGATTTGTAAGTCTTCCAATGTAGTTAACTAATTTTAAGCCAGCACTTCAAATAATAAGCTATTTTTAGGGATACTATATTGGTTATATTTACAAAGATTTATAAGTACAAGACTGCTAGAGGAACAAGGATACTAGGATTTCAGGTTTGAAAATAGAGATAAATGTAACAACATTTAGAGCTTTAGTAGGTAGGGAGCGGGAATGGATGAAGGTGGCGTTGAGTATAAAAAAATACTAGAGCATAAGGAAAATGCCACCACACATAAGATCAATAGCAGGCGGAAGCATGGTAGGATGAGGGACTTCAAATAACAAGCCAAGGGGGGATAAGGCCCTCATTCTAGCCATAAAGGACCTGGTCTACCCAGATAATGCACTCGATCTGCGGGTACATGTCAGTAAGGAGGATCATATGAAAGGATATGTAGAGTTGGGTTATTTGGTGGATTACTATATTCACAACCCTACCTTATTATATAAGTTTTTTCCTGATAAATTATAAGAGCTAAAGGTTCTTTATTGCTCACTCATAAGGGTGAGGAGGAAAGGAAAAAGATTTTCCCATTGTTCAGACCACTGTTCAAATTGGGGATTACCAGTATCTTTCATGTCTTGTTCTTTTCAACTTATCCGACAGTTACGAACCCATTCCATAAGTGCACAACTTGAATTGAATGAATCCACCGTGCTTATTTGGGGTTGTTTTGGTATGGGACATATTTAAAAAACTTTCGTCTCATTTGGGCTCCGCACCTTTGCTTTGTTACAACCTGATTTGAATGGGTTATTGGATGCTAGAAAGAAAGTCTTGATTGATTGCCCACATCTTGAGAGATGGGTTACCACGGATGTAGAATTAGGACTAGCCAGGAGGAATAGCCCGTAGCACAGCCATACATATCAAATCCTCTTCTATAAGAAAAGTCCGGCATTTCTAAAAAGGTAAGTTCTTCAAATCCAAGTTCCTAACCCATTGGAATTCATTGTGTAGGTTGAAGAAGTTAATATCAATGTTTTGAAGTCCTGGCACCAAAGCAAGCTACCCATTCCCTGCCCTTCAAAGATTGTCTGGCTATATTGAATCAAAGAAGGCAGTTCCTCCAATGATCCCACCCACTAAGTCTTCCTGGATTCAGCAATTGGTAAGGGCATCACTCCATCTCCTCTCCTAGGGTGAAGGGAATAATCAAGTCAGGGGTTGGTGGATCCCGTCCATAAAGGGCAGTACCCGCTCCAAGCACAAAGGAATTAATTCATCAAGTGTCTAGGGCAGGTCTAGGTCTTCCGGTGGGTTGTGTGGTACCAAGGGAATAAGGGTCAAGGTTTAGTTGAAAATATCTTGGAATATTTGTCTTCAACTTTGGTTATCTCTTCCGCGCGTACTTCACGGGAATGGCAGGCCGCTGCATTTATTTCGCAAGTAATAAAAGAATATTCCCCCGTGGCCTTCTTATTAGTGACCACTGGCTATCATTTGGCTTACCAGTGGGGGGCATGGATGGAGAGAGAGAATGGATGGAGGGATGGTCAAATTGATCAGAGGAGCCTTACCTTTTTAGAATGCCGGAATAACCACACCAATGAGCCACCATCGTCTTTAGACACTCGATTGTTAAGGAGATTTAAACACTCAACTAATAAGGAGGGGTTCCTACTTTTTACACAATCTGCACACATCTGCAAGGATGTCCTGCTGGAGAAAGCTTGGTAGAATGTTTCAAATGCTTTGCTATGGATCAGTTGAATGTGAACTATTTCGTTTTCATCTTATGTCCATTAACTGCGAGATCGTTCTAACTCTTTGAGCCTATGTTAATGTTATGAATGCACTCTAGTTTATTCTGTGAAATTTCCAGTATGGGTAATGAAGGTTTTCATAAACAATAAGCTATCTTGTTGTTCATTTATCTATTAATGTTCATGTATTATGAAATAAGTAACAACTATCTGTGATTTTTCTTAATGCATGCGCAGAAATACATTACTCATTGATAAATGATAATATTGCTCCCTAGGGATAGGTTAGATAGTTAGTTTTAGTTTTCTTGCTGTGTGTGATTTAGATATGAGAGAGTTAAGATGAGAGGTAAGAAACTGCGCATCACATTGTGACCACTCCTTGTTATCTCTATCAATCCACATTTTTAGATAGGAACTTGCACTTCATACTTAAACACAAAAAAATAAAATATACACTGTGGAATGGGCTATAACTAGTAAAACCTTTATTTCGTTAATTGACCTACGGTAGTCGGACCATAAACCGAACGAATTCCCCACACCAAACAATAATGGGCTTGTTGGGAATGTTTAAAGGGGAGAATCCCTGACTGTTGTTACCTGTGATTTTCTAGGCCTCAACATATCCATGGAATATGTCTCCTCCATCCTCCAACATATTTTTGAAACTAAAGCATGTGTTCCTTGAAAAATATTTAAGGCTTCTTGAATCTTGTGTTCATCCATCTTTAATGACCCTACAATAAAATGGGGTTCTTTCAAATGAACCTCCTCTTCATATTTCATCATAGGATCAACTTCAAGAAGTTCATGTTGTGAAGGTAAAATCAATCTCAGGAGATTTTATTTAGTTCCTACAATTTCTTCATGCTCATAGAAATTTGGTCTTCTGGCAACTTTTTCAAGTGGAATCTCTATGTCACCAACATAGAGAGGTGGACATGCATCAATAGATGTCTCGCTGAAACTTGAGCACCCATTGGTACGTACTCTATCAGCTATGTCTAGAGCGTTACTTATCTCTCTGTATTTTTCTTTTATAGCACTGGTGGTAGGTTCAAGTCAATGGAATCCCCTCTCTTTTGTTGCACAATCCTCATCTGTAAGGATTTCAGTTTTGTCATTTGCTTCATTTCCACTCTCCTATGGGAAACTTGAGACTTATCCACCTTGTCTGCCATGAATATTTTGTCATATGTAGGGTCCACCATGATATTGTTTCCACTTTATTCACATAATTTTGATGTAGAGAACCTTGAGGGCGAGACTTAATGCTGCTGCAATCTTTGCTCCACTTATCTACACACATTATTGCCAATATGGTTTATTATATTCTAATGTGAGTTGTTAAAGGGATCCATTTTCCATAATATTATTCCAACCTCATATTTACATAACTCTTGAAAATACAATAATTCATGTATCTCTTTGCTTAATTATTGATATCTTCGGAGGTACTCAGAAGGATCAACTTCTAGTGGCTTTCCTTCATAGATTACTCTGCCATCAACAACATTAAACTTTGGTGGATTAGGCCTTATGTTTTCTATTCACACATTCTCATATGAAGATTCATCATCATCAATATAAATGGGATCATCATTAGAATAGGATGACGCCTCATCATCCCATTCAAAATCATCACTACCGGGTGCTAGTCTCATGGTTGCAAAAATCTTCTTTGTCAGAAAAGGTGACCTACAATATTATTCAATATAGAGGATACTTTCCACATGCTAGGAAAAGGAAATAGATTGAATACCACTATAATGGACCAATCAAATCATATTGGTCATGGAATCCCTTTTCTCAATAACATTCGAACAAACTGATATGGCAAGGGGGTTTATACTAGGTAATTGATTAGGGATCAAGGAGGTAGGACCAAAATAATAAAGGGAAGAGGGATATGATAGCTCAGGTTTCTATGCACAATGTACTAGGACCATAAATGTTTCTAACATCATCTAGGATAAATTCTACTCCAAGGATCTTGGGCATGCTAGCATATGCAAACTAAAACCTTTGCTTGCCACTTCTCATAAACCAATGGTGAGGGAGCTTGACCTAGGGAAGGTTGTAGATCTCTAATATGATGTTATATAATAGTAATAATATGTTTATGCAATTTTATAATATATTTGGAAAGGTTAAGGTGTCACACAAGCAATACTCATCTTTAGGAATACTGGTACAACCGTATCCAGTTGGACAGCTACGAAGCGAGTCCGACTTCCATCATCAATAATAAAATAATGATATATTGATTGATGATGGATAGAATATTACAATAAAGATCACCTTTATAAGGTGTGAGCATGCATACTGTAGGGTTACGCCCTTTCACCGGTAACTAATAACCTATTTATTTATAAATAATGATATTATTTAAATATTCACAACATTTCCTTCCCCTTTGAAAATATTTGTCCTCAAAGCTTGATTTTTCTAATGGCGTCCTTCATTCTGATTCTGTGTTGGTATTAGAATTAGATGGGACTTATTTTGCAGTGACTTACATTTCCTTTCCATTGATGATTTTGCACTGTATTGTCTGACTGTTCCTACATTTATGGCGTGGGGTCCAATCGTCACTGCATCGATGATGTGTGTTTTTATTCTTTTTTTATTAGGGTGCTCACAAGAAGCTACTACCCAATCATGATACAATGGGAGAGATCTAGTGGAAAAATAATAGGAACGCGCACACATTCCTACTTTGGCAATGGATAACCTCCACATCGAATTGCCAATGTGGAAAATAGGAGCGCACACGTTCCCCTAATGATGTGCACGCATCCCAAGACACACATGCTTGTTTTGAGCATACACATACAGGGACGCATGCACATCCATGTGTTTAAAAAACAAAACAAAATAGTGAACAGTTTTGTTTCATTCACAAATAACCTGTAAGTGCGTAAGCTACCGAAAATGACGTCCAAGGAGGCCAAAACGACACCCACGAAGCCCAAAAGAAGTGTCCATGAAGCCTAAAATGACATCCACGAAGTTGGAGTAAGGTAGATGGAGTATTTGCATTTGTTTTGTTTTTTTTTAATGTTTTTTATTGTTTTTCAAATAAAATATAAAATTAAAAAATTTTGCAAATGAATTGAAATGGAAAAATTTGATATTGCAGATACAAATTACATAAACATAGTGACAAATACCAATGAACCATCCCAACAAAAGAGTGAAACAAACCAATCAGAGGACCCAATAAATAACGAATTAAATGAAGAAAACCCCAAAGATGGATTTGGTGAACCACCACAGAACCCCGAAGATGAACTACATCGGGATTTAAACCAGTTAAAAATATTGAGTGATGAACTGAAGAACACCAGAGAACCCTCTCGGGTTTCCCTTGCCACATCACTACAAAACATAATAGAGTCTATCAACATTTCCCACAATGAGATAACCAATTTGAGCCAATATAGGGCTCGAATGCGAGAACATTGTGCCACTTGTATATCGAAAGAAGATATAAAAAACCTAGATATCACAAAATCCCAACTCTGGAGAAAATTTACAGATCCGAGAATAGGAAAGCCTCCATATTTGTGGAAGAGGTGAGTTTGGATGGACTGGTGTAATTACTAGCCATGGAGAGAAAATTGGAGGAAAATATGGTTCATGGTTTTTGACAAACCTCCATGCAACAATTTCAAGGTCCCATAGTATTTTCCCAAGAAACTGTGGGCAGAGTTTGTGTTATGGTTCCATGTGAACCACTTCGACATCGCCAAGTTCTAGGGCATCGGTTTTGGCTGAGCCCAAGATCAACCTCATGCCCACTGGAACACACTTAGAGGACCTCCTGCACCTAGGCGAGAGCCAAACCCACTTCCTCAACCCCGTGGGTTAGGTAGTGGGATAGATGAGATCCATGAGTTTGTTAGATGTTCCACACAAAACCTTCTTAGGCATAACACATTTGTGGCTATTTCCTCACAGACCGAGCAGGACCACCTCGAGAGACACACTTTTGCATGCTATACTGGTGGTAGGCAAGGGAGAGCAGCTACAGGTGGTAGCCAGGATGATCCATCCAGCTCAACAGGACTAGTGCCACATCATTGTTTTCATTTTGGGAATCCATGCCATGTTCCCACGCAGGAGCATGCCACAGAGGGCTACCTACACCATGTTAGTTATTCTTGTATTTAATGTTCAATTATTGATTATACATTATGGAATATCATAATTTCTAATAAATTTAACTTAGAATCAGATGTTGATGACTTGATTTGTTTTAATGTATAGCTATTCAGTGCTGAGTCTCCAACACCCAAGTGGGAGGATGTTGGTTCTTTCAACCTAGATGGATCCATGATAGCTGTAGAGCACATCATGACACCATACACACAGGTATTTTTCTTTCAGTAATTAAATTTAATGTTAGTAGTTATTCTTTTTGTCCAATGTAGTGAATATTTAGTAATTGAATCTAAATATTTTTGTGTTTGCACAGGTGTCCGTAGGAGTGACTGACCAGCCATCCCCGCTACGGATTAACAGATCCCCTCATGAGCAGGTATCGTGTAATAATGTATAAATTTAATTTCAGTTTTGATGAATTAGCTTTGTATAGCTATATTTTTTATGTACTAATATACGAGGCCGTGAATATGTATGCACGTCTGAGTACAAACGAATATCGGTGTCACTATCTCTCCATTGAGTTCCTTTTTCCCACCGTATATTCTAGGTGTATCCCCTTGCATACATGTCCCTTTCCCTACATCCCTCCCCACCCCGTTCCATTCATCCCTTACCTCCCATTCACCACCACACTTCCATCCAACTCCCCCTTCTTTGTCATAGCCTTTTCTCACTCCCCCTCGGCCCACCCATCCACCCCCTCCCTTGCAATTTCCAATGTTTCCACCCTCCCCCCTCCGACCATGATACACAATCCATCCACATTCACCCATCCCTCCACCCCATCCCAGACCTCATCCCCCTCCCCCATATTCCCTCACCACCCTCATTTCCTCTTCCAAGGTGGCCCATTCTACAGCCAGTTTGGGTTTATCGTCGTACATCACCACTTCACACACTCTAGTCCACGTCCTCTCTCATTGTGCCCCATAGTTTTGTAGCCAACATAGATGTGGCTACATCCTCTGCTATGCCATCCACCCTAGCATCAGAGCAGGTTTTTTAGCCCACTACCCCACCTGCCACCCCACGAGGACCAGCCGAATGCTCCACCTGCCAGCCCCCAGGACCAACCTATTTTTTTCATGGTGAGATTGATTAATTTATGGAAATCTCGTGCAATATTAGCAAAAATTAACATACGTAGTAAATTGTATGACTTATCATACTATTTAAATTTTGCAGGGTGGCATTGCTGAGAGACTTGGATCACGAAGAAGGGTATCCCACTCACCACTTATGGTCTCTTCTAAGGTGAGCTATTTAAAATTTGAAAACTTAATTTTCATTTTTAAATTGTTTTTTATATTTCTATAATTTCCTGTAGGAGTTGACATTTAATTGTTGTCTTTTCAGAGCCCAAGGGAATGTGTTCAAAGCATTCAGAAGAACCGAGCTTCCTCTAGCTTGAAGAAGAGGAAGATTGATTTTGGAGGTGCAGTTGGGAGCTTCGAGGGTGGGAAGAAGGATTGAGAGAACCTCCTACGTACACTAGCCATGATGTGGCATTTTGGCACAAGTTTACATATTTTGTATAGGGAATGAGTTGCCATATTTTGTATAGGGCAAGAGTTTCCATTGTATAGACATTGGGAACAATGTTCCATTTGTCACTACTATTGTATATGATTGGAAATTTATGTATATGAATATATCATTTTCACTTATTTATATTTCTTTTCCTTTGATTACATGTTTGCATACATTATGTCAAATGCAGTAGTAGATTGTAGTTGACGCGCTTGCAATACTTATTGTTAACGAAGCAATAAAGTATGTATGTTCACAATAAAATGCATAAATTTTTTAACACTGTAGGTTAGTTAACAAAAAAATACACAATAGCATAAACGTGTACAATAGAAATGATAATTTTAAATACCAAAGTCCTGATCTTGTAAATCATAGTGCAAATACCTAGCTTGGTCCTTAACCCCTCTACCCTTCCATTTTTGTCTTGGGTTGTCATACCTAGCTTCGCCCTTGTTATTGCAGACCTAAACCCTAAGGACCTAGAACTAACTAGAAAACTAACCTAAAACCCTAGCTTTCTACCCTTCCAAACCCTTCTTCCCTTCTCCATCTCCTAACCTACTCACTTACCTTTCCACCTCTCTTCTCTCATTTCCTAGCCCTAATATTTGAATCTCATAATCCTATCCTTGGCCTATACGATCAGAACATGGCTTTCTTTCAAAATGCATTCTCTAGCCTTAGCATCCCTCCTAGGACTCTTCATATCATTGACATTTCCAACCATACATAATAATTTTTGAGAGTGATCTACAAATACATTTGCACTACTAAAATACCAAAAAGACCTCTAAAAAACATGTACGAGATACCATCTTTGTTGAGGACTATTATAGAGATACTTGTTGGCACTTTTGGCTTGACTGGAAATTACTATTTGGGATAGTCATAGTAAAATTTGTCTTGGCTGGAAAATACATTTAGTTTGATAGTCCCATTCATTGACCAAGTTGGAATTGACAATACTTGTAGTCCACTTGCATTTACTAAACAATTGTCTTCCTAATTGCAAACTTGAACTTGACATGGCTATTGCATCTTTATTTTGACTGGAAGTAACATTCTAGGATAGTCATACTTGGCTGAAAGTTATCATTGGTTTGACAGTATTATTCTTTCTCCAAATTGGAATAGAAAGCACTTGTTTTCCTTTGGCATTTACATAGTAATCATTGTCTCATTTTGCAAGCTAGAAATTGATATTGGAATGATCTTCTCTTACCATTTCATATTATTGATGATTTGAGAACCATATTGAACATGACTGTTGTTGGCTTGCATTTGTTACATCTACCTGGAAAACATTGATTTTGATAAATTTAAAAATTTATATCATTTGAAGATGAAGTTGAAATTTATTACTCTCATTGAATACATACATGTTTGTTATGCTATTGTTGAGCACTTGCAATTTTAATGATCTCTTGTACTTGTTTATTTGGCATAGGGTAACCGAAGTTTAAGGGTTAGAATGCATAACCTAGGGTTTAGAATCAAGGAGGAAACCCCAACCCTAACTAAAATTTGAAGGTTAGCATGCATAACCTAGGGTTTAGAACCAATGAGGAAACCCTACATCCAATGTTATTTGCAATCACCCAACCAACTATAAATAAAATATTGAATCATCCTATAGTGTTTGACCCCGCTCTTTCACAAGAAATATTCATTATGGTTATTGGCTTGCAAGCATATATTCTATGTATATGGTCTATTCTAGGTATATGGTTTATTCTAGCTACATATATTCTAGGTATATGCTCTATTGGTTTCTAGTTAAGTGCGACGAACAAATCTAATTATCTAAACCTAATGAGTTCATAAAACTCTAGTTTGTAGTTATATGTGTAAATGTGTAAACACTATTTTATATATTTTTGGTTTGTAGTTCATGAAACACTATATTTTTTGCTATTTGTTCTTGTAGATTAGGTATAATGTCTAAGTGTATATAAACAAGTGAGACTAACATAGAATTTGATCTCTATGTGTTATCTCCTAAATAAATTAATTTTCAATAGGTTAAACTCAGTCAATTTATTTTTGCATAGTAATGAAGATTTTAGGGTATATTATGAAAGATGTTTGGGTTATTAACAAAATTGGAATGCCTGGTGTTCCGTTTTTCAAGAAATTTGAAAGTTTAGCTTTCAGTGGCTTAGGTGAACTTTTCAACAGTTCATTAGCCACCTAAAAGCCCAGCTTTCGACAGATAACAATTTGGACTCAGGACTACGTTAACCACCGAAATCCTGTGGACTCCATTTTTAATAAAATTTTGGAAAAGGAGCTTTTGGTGGCTTAAGAAAACTTTTCAACAGTTGATTATCCACCGAAAATCCCACGCCCAACACTCACATCTGACCATGTGGGAACACATCCCACAACCCTGTCAGAAAGGCCCAGCACTCACATCCAATCATGCAAGAACACATCCCACAACCCTATCAGAAAGGCTCGACACTTATATCTAGCCATGTGGGAATACATCTTGCAACATTGCTAGAAGGGCTCTACACTCACATCCAACCATGCAGGAACACATCCTGCAACCTTGCTGGAAAGGATCTGCACTTACATCCAACCATGCGGGAACACATCCTACAACCTTGTTGGAAATGATCTGCACTTACATCCAACAATGCGGGAATACATCCTGCAACCTTGCTGGAAAGGCTCTACACTTACATCCAACCATGCGGTAACACATCCTGCAACCTTGCTGGAGAGGCTCTGCGCTTACATCCAACCATGTGGGAACACATCCTGCAACCTTGTTGGAAAATATCTGCACTTACATCCAACCATGCGGGAACACATCCAGCAACCTTGCTGGAAAGGATCTCAACCCCAGGTTGAGGGTTCCTGGTAACTAACCAGGTGCCTCTATTCTCCAAGAGAATGGCATCAGCCCTTATATCTGATCAAGTGGGAACACATCCCTCAATCACATCAAAATGACTATGCACTCATATCTGATCATGTGGGAACACATCCCATAGTCATATCAGAATGGCCCTCAGTCCGAGACTGAGTATTCCTGGTAACAGACCATGCACCTCCATTCTAAGAATGGCAATAGCCCTTATATCTGATCATGTAGGAACCAATCCTATAGTCACATCAGAATGGCTCAGCACTGATATCTGACATGGAAGGAACCAATCCTCTCACCATGACAGAATGCCTCAGCCCTTACATTTGACCATGGAAGGAACCAATCCTCTCACCATGTCAGAATGTCTCACGGACTCATCACTTCCCCTTGGAAGGAACCTTAATCTGGAGAACTGGAAAGCTTCTCCCTAAAGCACTCAAACTTCACTCTGGCTAATGGCTTCATCAACACATCATCTATTTTTTTGTCCATCGTAACATACTGGAGCTTCACTACTCCCCTCTGCACCATATCCCTGACATAGTGATACTTGATCTGGATATGCTTCGACTTGTCATGGAACAATGGGTTCTCCGACAACTTCACACAACTCTGGTTGTCACAATATATACAAGTAGCATCTAAATGGAGATCAAATAAATCACACAGTAGATTCCTCAGCCATACTACATCACAACTAGCTGATCAAGCTACGACATACTCTGCTTCAGTTGTACTCAGTGCCACATAGGATTGCTTCTTGCTAAACCAAGAGATCACACCTAATCCCATACTGAAGCAACACCCTAAAGTGCTCTTCCTATCGATGGCACTGCCTGCCCAATCTAAATCAACATAATCCTCCAGGTTAATCTTTTGATTCTCCTCATGCTTGAGCTCATAATCAACTATACCCCTCAGGCAGCTCAGAATATGCTTTGCAGCAATCAAGTGAACATGTCTCGGACTTGTTAGGAACTGGCTCAAGGTGTTTACAGCAAAGCAAATATTTGTTCTCATGTTCATCAAGTACATCAAGGACCCAATCATCTGATGATACATCATAGCATCAACCGCTTCGGATGAAGCATCACTCAATAGCTTCAAGTTCGATGCCATAGGTGTGGTCATGGCCTTGCAGTCCATCATCTCAAATATCTTCAGGATCTCTACTGTATATTTCCCTTGTCCTAGGGAAATTCCATTTGCATTCTGCCACACTTCCATGCCTAGAAAATAATGCATCATACCCAAGTCCTTCATTTCGAACTCGATAGCAAGCTTCCTCTTCGTATCAGCTATCAACCCATCCATACCTGTTACAAATAGATCATCTACATATAGTAGGAGCATCACTGGATTGCCATCTTCAATCTTGTAGTAAAGGTTGGAATCTGCTTTACTCTTGGTAAAGCCCAAACTGGATAGAAAGCTGTCAATTCTGTCGTACCATGTCATGGGTTCCTATTTCAAACCGTACAAGGATTTCTTCAATCTACATACATGAGACTCCCTGTCATGTGTCTCAAAACCGAGTGGTTGATCCACATACAATTCCTCTTCCACTACACCATTTGAGAAAGCATTCTTGATATCCATATGGTGTATCTTCCATTTCATCACTACAGCTAGAGCAAGTACTGATCTGATGGAAGTTTATCTAGTTACAGGTGCAAAAGTTTCTTCATAGTCTATTCCTTCTTTCTGGGAGAAACCACGAGCAACAAATATTTATTTATATTTTTCTATACTATCATCTTCAGCATGCTTGATCTTGTAGATCCATTTGGAAGTTACAACTGACTTCACTTCTATTCTTGGGACAACATCCCAAACATCATTCTTCATGATCGATTGATACTCTTCAATCATAGCATCCTTCCATTCTTTTCGTTCTGCTTCTTGTTCATAATTGGAAGGTTCTTTATCGATGAAATCACATAATAATGCTACATACCCGAGGGAGGATCTGGTCCTCTTTCTTTCTCTGTGATTCTCTTCTAGAGCCCCATATCTTATTGCACCTTGGATAGCTTCTCGTACCCAAGCATGTTTCCTCTGGTGAGGATTCTTCTCCTGAGGTGGATCTACAGGTTCTTGTGGTTCTTCAAATTCTCGATCTTCTTCTTGAGTTTCTTCGTTCATGGTTGTATCATGAATTCTGGGTGCTTCTGCTTCTTCAGGTTCTCCAGTAGGTCTTTTCCTGGATTTTTTGTAAGCTGATTATTCGTCAAATGTGACATCCCTACTGATGTCGATCTTCTTGAATCTTAGGAAGTATATTCTATAAGCCTTTGAGCTTTCATAGTATCCCACAAATATACCCTTCTTTCCTGAAGGATCTAATTTTGTCCTCTTCTCTTTTGGAATGTGTATGTACACTGGACAGCCGAATATTCTGAGATGGATGACTTCTGGTTTCTTGCCATAAAAGACTTCTTCAGGTGTCTTGTTCTTGAGTACTCTATGTGGAGTACGGTTCTGTACATACACCATTGTTCTGGCATCTTCTGCCCATAGATGCATAGGAAGATCTTGATCATGAAGCATTTCTCTTGCAGCTTCCATGATAGTTCTATTCTTCCTTTCTACAATCCCATTCTGTTGTGTATTATATGGAGTGGACAACTCCCTCTTAATCCTCGAGTCTTTGCATAACTCTTTGAATTGACTTGATGTGAATTCTCTGCCATTATTTGATCGAAAAGTCTTGATCTTCTTTTCAGTGTGGTTCTCGATCAAGGCTTTGAATTCCTTGAACTTTCTGAAGACTTCATCTGTGTTCTTCATGAAGTAAATCCATGTCTTCCTAGAAAAATAATCAATAAAGGAAACATAGTATACATACCCACTTAGTTAACTTGACGACATTGGACCGCATACATCGGAGTGGATGATTTCCAAGATTCCTTTTGCTTTGCTCTTGCTACTTGGAAATGTCTTCCTTGTGTTCTTTCCTTTCACACATCCTTCGCAAACTCCATCATGTTTTTCTTGAATTTCTGGAAGACCGTCAACAACTTTTCTTGCAAGTGGTAGTGCTATGTAATGCACATGTGCAAGCATTCTATGCCAAAGTTCATTTGTCTCTACTGTGTCATGGACCAAGGCTTGTTCTGGATGGCCCTTCAATTTGTATAGACCTCCTTCTTGTTCTCCAATCACTACTGCATCATTAATAGTCTTTCCCTTTTGCCACATGATAACTTGGCCATCTATAAATGCAACCCTCATTCCTTTTTCATCTAATGCGGATATGGAGAGGAGTTTATTCTTTAGTCCTAGTGCAAACAATACTTCCTTCATCGTCATATACTTTCCAGAGTCTAGCTTATAGGAGGATTCCCCACTACCTTTTATTGGATACTGGTAGTCATCCCCAAGTTTCACCTTGTGAGGTGAGTCATGTTCAGATAGTTTCACAAATGATTCCTTGAATCCTATCATATGCTTGGTAGCCCCACTGTCTATAAGCCAATCATTGCTTCCATGAGTAATGTTTCCCATGAGAGCGGAAATCAAAGCATATTCTTCATCACTTGAAGAATCTTCACTTTCATATATGGTTCTCTTTGTGGAAGGTTCATCATCCTCTGCACCATGAACATGATTTCTTCTCTTGTTTCCCTTCTTATTATGGGAGTTAATCTTGTTTCTAGGACAGTCTTTGGAAAAGTGTCCTCTTTCATCACATGTATAGAATCTTAATTTAAATAAGTATTTTCTAGTGTTATCTTTCTGGTGGAAGGTCTTACCTTTGGAGTGATGAGAGTTTCTTCTACTTTTCTTAGAGTGAACTGTGAGAGCTTGATCTTCACTTCCCATCTTCTCTTCTCAAGATATTATCCGAGCTTCTTCTTGAGAGCATTCTTCACATAGTCTGTTGAACTTGACTAACTTCTTTTTGGCACAGATTCCTTGACTAAAGGAGTCCCATGATCTAGGGAGACCATTCAAGGTGGTCATTACAATCTCTGCATTTTCCACTTCTTCATCTATTGCTTCTAGTTGTTCCTTGATCTGTGAGACCCCTGTAAAGTAAGACTGGATGGTCTTTGCATTCTGGTTCTTTACATTCTTCAGTTGGTTTCTCAGAGTCATCTTCCAATTGATGTTCTTCCCTTCAAACAATTTTGTTAGGGCATCAAACATAGCTTTATGTGTCTTTAGGGAGGACACCTGTGGTATGAGGTGATCCTTGATTGAATCAACAATAATCCTCTTTTCCATAACCAACTTCTTCTTGTGTAAGGCCTTAGCCTCATCTCCCTCTGGAACTGGAACCCCCTCAGTGATATAGGAGTCCAACTCAATTTCTTCCAGGACCAGGAAGTTATCAGCTCCCTCAAGCTTTTCTTCAAGCTTGGTATGATGAGACATATTAACTCACAACCTTAAATGGAAATACAAAAGATTTAGATCTTGCCAGGTCAAGATGTCGGATTTGGATTTGGAGCTGAAATTCTACAGTGCTAGTTCAGGAGCAGATTAGGGTTACTTTTCTAGAGTTTTGTCCAACCAAATGCTTTGATATTGATATCTAAACTTCAATTTTGAGGAGGAGATCAATCTAGGCCTAGGATCACTTAAAAATTCCATTTCTGTGGAAATCCCTAATTTTCGGCAGCAGTGTCGGGTCCAAAACTGAAAAACCTCAGAATTGGATTCTTCTTTGACAGAAAGATGCGCCTTAGAGAGGAGAGTTAATCCAACCTTCCTTTGCTGAAAATATGTGGAGATATATCTACAAAGTAGGAAGCCCTAGTTTCCGCAACTGCATAGTGTCTTCTTCTTAGGTTAGCTCTGATACCATGTTAGATTTTTAACATTAAGCTAGAATTATGTTGGGATATTTAACTGAGAGAATAAAAAGTAAAACAATCAAACACAAGAGACAATGAACACAGTGTTTTTCCTCGGGGAAACCATAAATGGAGAAAACCCCACAAATTTCTCAAAGATAGAATCAACACCAAAAGTAAAACCCTGAAACAGTAAGATGATCTCTCGACAGTCGCTAACCTCTTTCTTCCTAGCCCTAATGTCTTCTTCTTCCTCAGCTATGTGCTACAACTAAGTGTGACTGAGTGTGTGATAAATAGAGAGGCTAGCTCTCTATTTATACTAATTCCCAACTTGACAAAACCCTACTAGGGCTGACTTCTCTAGGAGACTCTAATAACCCTAGCACCCCGGAACTGCGGGGACTTTAACCCTTGATGAATAGGAGGGTTAGCCACAATGAATTGACATGACTTATTTACATTATAGAACCTCTCGATAGGAACATCGAGGAATGACATGACTCAAGTACATTACAAACAAATCTTGGAATAAACATCGGGGTACAATACATAAGATATACAAGTGAATACATTCCAAAGTTACAATTACATCAACATGATCCACATATTTCAATACATAAGTGTATAAATAACACCGCAAAAGAATGTTCGGTTTATGGGAAGTGAGCTTTGAGAAGAAAAATTGTTCGGGTAATATTAGGCATGTAGAATGGAGCTCTTAGGTGTGAAATAATATATATGATATGAAGTTTGTTGAAGACATATATATATTTGTGTGTGTGTGTGTGTGTATGTATTTTTGTATATGTATGTATATATATATTGGGTATTGACTTAATCTATATATGTGATGGCTACGCAAGTATAGAAAGAAGATGAATGTCAAAAAATAATAATCAAAATTGCAGTTCTGAAATAGCTAATCCAACACAACGAAAACATTCAAAGTCTGGAAGAATCGTAAAATCCTGGAAGCAATGTTGATAGTCGAAAGGGTAAGAAGAGTTAGAAGTTGGAAGATTTGGGAGTTCAGAGTCAAAAGTTGAAAACGTGGTAAAGAACAGTTTATTAATTAATAGCCCCACATCGACATCGAAAGTCAAAAGTTGAAAAAGTCAAAAGTCAAAAGGCTTAGAAGTCAAAAGAGTTGGGAGTTAGGAGTTGGAAGTTGAAAATGTTCTAAATATTAGTTTTAAAGTACTAATACCGTAACGACATTGGAAGTTAGAAGAGTCAAAAATAGGAATATTCAGGAGTTGAGAGTCAGAAGAAAGAAAATGGTTTCGAGATCAATTCCAAAGTATAAATTCAATAGAGATATCAAAAGATGGAATTCAGAAGTTGAAAGTGTTGGAGGTTAGGAAACAAACGTTGAATTGGTAAAATTTGAAAATGTAAAACAATAATAAACAAAAGCAATTGGGATGTAGGATGGTGAAAGGACATGTTGAGGCTTGTGATTTCAAGGGGTTGAAACTCCCTTCATGTTGGCATTGGTGAATTAGGTATTTTGAACTTCCTTCAGGTTGGAGCTTGTAAATGAGGGCGTTAGGGTCTCGTTCTAATTTCTTAGAGGAAAGAGGTGAGTTGGATCTTCCTTGTAGTTGGATTTGGTAAACATATGTTAATGTAATTTTGACATGACATAAGCCAAGCATTTTGTGATTTTTCACCCGTTTAGGATTCCACATTAAATATCTTGTGTATTGTGTATGGTTTTGTTGACGGGCTTGGTGACCATGCACACAACCGGGGAGAAAACCCAGACCGGGATCCTTAAAGCAGGCTCCCAGATTATTGGGATGGTTGTTCCCAACAGGTTTAAAGGCTCTGTTAGCCTAAAGGTTTTAACTGTATAAAAATCTAAGAGATAGATCTAACACTGCTAGTTATTTATCAGTTATGTATCTATGTCTGTACAAATTAATGAGTGTTATTAATTATAGTCTTAATCGACTAAGTTAAATCAGTTTATAAATATAGAAAATTAAATAACTATTAACAAGCTTAATTATTAACAAAAATGCATTATATACATCTATACATAATCAATAATGAAAAGAATAACCAGTATATGATATGCATATAAAAATCTGTTTCCAATAGATTTTTTAACAATAAAATTAACCGAAAATAAAAAAACATATTATCCTAACCTACGTACTATTTTGATCAGGAGCAATGTGAAATTTAAACTGAAATCATATCTGCTAACAGGACTATCAATAATCTTGAAACTCTTCGAAATAAATTTAGAAGTCACCAAGATCACGCAATAGACGTATAAACCACGTACGTAACAATGTCAGTCACCAATTTACAACATGGCATCCATTAACAGATCGATATCAACATAAGTCAATAGCCAAAACATAATACATTTGCACAATTTCATAAAAGAGATTATGACAAACATGCATAATATGGAAAAACAGTAACAAGACTAAGGATAGCATACACATTGGCTAAGCATAAAACTGTAAACATATATATAATTTATCACCAATTTAAAGATTGTATCTGCTGACAGGAAGTTGTCTCCAGTTACAAAAAATCAAACCGCAGTCTTCTTATCTCTGTTCCCCAAACTATCGACCCTCTCCCCTACATGCAATCTCCCCTTAAATACATGTAATCTCAAAAGAGAAACCGTCCTAAAAACTAGAGATAGCAAAATCGAACCCTCTAACCAATTTCCCTTTAAAAATGACAATAAGACATGTCATTTTTCCATATACGTAAAAACACCAAGAAATGGTAAGATTCGATCCATAAAAATCGAAAATCTCAACAACGAAACAACACCTGGAAAGTTTGATAGTCGTTTTGTTTCCGATCATGTGGGGGATCATCCAAAAACAGACAGTCATCAAAACTCGCAGCAAGAACAACAACCATATCGCCTGCAATGCAACACACGAAAATAAATTAAATAACACACATACAAAAATCCAAATGACGAAAACTATGCAATAAACAAAAATCAAACAAATCAGTACCTGTATAGAGATAACCTGATCGTTAATCCATCAAAACTTCAAAATATGAAACTGATAGCAAATACACCCAAAGACATTACAAATTTACAAGTGCATTTAAGACTTGGATGTTCACACCACTCGACTGACTTGGCGACTGACCCTTAAACTGCATAAGCGCAACCTGAGCATTAAGCTCCCGAAGCTTTTCCTCATTCTTATCATTCTCACTCTGTAATTTAAGAACCCTTCTAATCAGTTTGTTCTTATGGTTTTTCAGACGTACGAGATGCTTGTCACTCAATTCCACTTTCTCCTTTAACTTCAGATTATCAGCCTCCATCAAATTGCTATTGGCTACTAATTCATTTACCCTTTCCTCCATCCTGCGTATCTTGTCTAAGAGACAGTTAATGAACAGAGGATGCATCATATCCCCCACGTAAATAAAATCAGGCAAGCTTGTACCCACAGGCTTTTCTTTTGCTGGAGAATCGATAACAGGATCCTCCCAAACGCCTTTATCAAACACAGGAATATCTTTACCAATCACAGGAGGACTCTCATCAACAAGGTTCGAAACAAACTCAGGCTGAACAATATTATCATTAACAGGAAGAGGGAGATTCAATTCCTCATCATCTAAGATTACAGTCTCAACCTGAACATTGTCAGTCATGGGGGTTTTAACAGCATTGGATTTTGCCATGCTCTTGGTAAATCTACCTACCAACTTGGCTTTCGGTCTGTCTCATCCACGATTGCAAATTTTATCTGTATTGTTTTGTGGCGTAATCGGTGACAGAGATGAAAATCCCCTCACGCGTTTAGAACCCAGGGGAGTATCAGCGCTCCTCACTGGAGTAGACACTGGATCATGGCAAGGTTCAGGACTCATAGGGCCAGGGTTAGACAGGGGTTTACGTAAAGAAGGAACCGAAACCAGACTCGACTTTTTATGCTTATTGCATTCCTCAGGTTTGTAAAACTAGAAATGGAAGAAAGAGGGAAAGCCATTGGACTTGATGAACTCGTCCCAGGACCGATTTGACTTTTGAAGCTCCTTATCAATTAACATACGGACTAAGCCATGGTGAAAGAGACTATGACTAACATTCTTAGGACCCTTTTTAATGGAAGCAGACATCTTAAACAGACTTTGCAAAAAATAATAG
Organism: Pseudotsuga menziesii; assembly: GCA_001517045.1. NCBI lineage: Eukaryota > Viridiplantae > Streptophyta > Pinopsida > Pinales > Pinaceae > Pseudotsuga > Pseudotsuga menziesii. Next base: position 397,072 of record LPNX010028775.1, on the reverse strand, counting down.
GGTAAGTTTAGCGGGAAACCTATAAATGCAGACATGAGCCTGAGATGATAGACGTACGCTGAAGACAAGTGGCCTTCGCAAGTCAGGTATCTATGGATCAAATCCAGAACAGGACGCCACTCCTTTTTGAAATACTTGCGAGCTACTCTACTGCGGAATGATACTTCTTGACCAGGGTTCTTTAGGAGCTGGCGCCACTCAGTAATATCCATCCTCTTGTATTTAAACCATCTCTCACCGGTCAGTGACAGACCAGTGGCAACCGCCACTGATCACTCGTCTACCCGAAAATGGAGATCACCTACTTCAGCCTGAAAATCAACCAGGGAGAGAGCGAAAACCCTTGTGACTTCGGGGTACAAATCAGAGAATTTACTTATAAATGGAATCCACCCAATAGCCTGAACCTTTGCCGACAACTGAGGGTTCGAATCCAGCAATGTCATTTCGCAGGGCTCAACCCTCACCACTGGCGCCATCACTGACTGCATCAAGGCACGTAACCACACACAAAACAAATACCAAAGCTCAGCACAAGACAACAAATTAGAGAACGAGCACTCTGGGTAAAGACTGAGCAAGAACAGGTAATGAAATTTCACCTTGTGATAAGCCGAATAAGCCATGCATAAACGCAGACTATACCCCTGCAAGTTCGGCATAAACGAAAGCATTATCGCTCAGAGAGGCAATCAATTAATGAGGAATGATGGTCGAAGACTCCAGATAACTCATGTTATCATTATTTAACTGGCATTAATGATATGAGGCCCTTCGCTGTACACAGAACAAGTGTTCCATTGACAGGCAGCCACGATGGAGGACAAGTACTAAGACTTAAACGTGATGGACAGGGTTCAGTACCAGTGTCATGATAGCATATCGACTTCGCAACAGGTGGATCAGGATGGAGGCTATGACATAAATTGATCTGACGATAAACCATAATACATATCCCCCTACCATAGATTCGACTTACCCTTCAAAGGTGGCGGACAATAGAACATAATTACAAACCATCACGTCGAAACTAGACTTTGCAATACAAACCATATTATAATGATCAGCATAAACAACTGTGGTAATATCAACCATGGTTTGTAAACTTAGGATATGGTGGATATGGCACGTAAAGCATTTGGCCTTCGTGCTCTAGGATTTTATCAAAATCATAACATACCGACCATTGATAACCATTAATCAACTCACAAATGAAATCCATAATAACGTGACAAACCATACCAAGATCAACTATTCAAATATTGTGAGCTTATAAATAGTTATAGTAACGAAATCAACCAATAAAATAAATTTATAATGTTTTGGATAAGATGCAAGACTAGGCTGATGATAACAAATATAGGAATCATTAATACCCATCCACCCAAAATAATAACTTCATAGTAGTGATTTCGCTAATCTAATATAGTTCACAAAGGTTGTTTAAAAATATGGAATTTCACTGAATCAGTAGCTCAACGAAGGCCACTGTTTTAGTAGCTAGTAATTCATTGGATTTGCCCCTTTAAAATTTGAACATTTCATCAAAACAAAATGGGATTTTGTTTGATGAAATATGTTTTTTTTTAAAGGCTATTGAGCAGGGGCACAACAGATGGCGACTTGCTGGGCGGAACAGTTATCTCTGTACTTTGACCTAAAATCATGCGAACAAAGAAATTAAATCCTTAATATGAGCCATTATACAGAGATCACTATTTTAACAACTCAAATAGATTCAAGTATTTCACAGTTCTAAAAATTACCAAAAAATTACAGTTTCGTTCATTTATTTGATAAAAACCAGGTTTGTAACAAAAATCAGTCCTTAAAGAGTAAGACAGTAAAATGTCTTAGTCTTAAAGAATAAAATCTCAATACCACAAGCATGGCCCTGCTACCAGTAGGCATCCATAGCCTCTACAGGGTTGCTTCAAAACCCACAGAATGCCAGTATCCCATCTGCTAGTTATAAATATACAATTCTGGTCGGGGTGAACTGTTACCATTATATTCCTTTTAATTTTATTATTCATGAAGGCCATGGTTTAGGCTTGGTAACCAAATAGTAACCATGTCAGTCACCAATCTGCATTACAGTAAAATGAACCGGCTCGTGATGAGGCCTTTCACCCCTCAAAGTTTTCTGTCCAAGGGCCATTTCCTAGGCTTGGTGACTGGAGACGACAATGTTACTGGATGCAAACCTATTATCCTGAGCAGATCAGCTCGTTATGAGACCTTCTGTCCTTCAGATTGTTTTTGCAAATGATCCAGTCCATCGTTATCCAGAACGTAACTATTGTTAATCTCAAATGAGATTATTTTAGCAGATGGGGAGGCAAATCTGATCCTTTTTATGAGAAGGGATGGCGTAAAATATTTAAATAGATAACTTTACCAAGTACCGCCTTAATCCCTTTGGGAAAATATTTGCAGAGACTGATATAATTAATTAATATTAACATGGTTTAAGACTTTCTGATAAAATCTAGAACGATGAAAAAACCATTCTCTGTTCAAGAAGTAAAACAGAATGACAGTTTCCAGGATACTAATGTCTTCGTGCACGATTTACAGATCAATTACAGAACTTGAAATCAGTCATCAGTTTGAGGTTTGATAAATTTATCAGGTTCACAACACACAAATAAAACAACAAATAAATCAAAAAGAAAACGAAATAAAATCCATCAAGCAAGCACACCACACAGTTACATACAAGATAATCCCTTGAGGGGGATCAGCAAAAATATATCTTAATCAGGTGACCATTTACTGGAAGGTTGTCAATGTCAACTTCCAATGTTTGCAAACTGAAAGTGCTAGGACTAAGTTTTTCTGTAATAATAAATGGTCCCAGCCACAGGCATTGGAACTTCATATGTTTTCCTTTATCTTCGTGCTCCTTGTCCCATTTCAGGACTAAGTCACCTACTTCCAAATCCCGACTGACTGACTTTCTGAGGTCAAACAAACGCTTCACGGTCTATTGGTGTTTTTCAAACTTTTTCCTAGCCAATTCCCTATCTTCGTCCAGTTTATGCAAGGTGTTAATTTGATGCTCCATGGCAGAACATGGTGTCTCTTGCACTGACAGGGAAAGCTGTAAAGAGGGTAAGAACAAATGAGGAGGCAAAATAGCTTCCTTTCCATAAACCAGGAAAAAGGGAGAGTTTCCTATAGCAGCTTTGGGAGTCACTCTATCAGCCCACAAGGCATTCGATAAGGTGTTATGCCAATTCCTCTGATGATTTACCACCGTATGTTTCAGAATCTTGATTAAATTTTTATTAGAAGATTCAGCTAACCCATTACCCTGGGGATAATAATTAGCTGAATACTTTAATTTTATTCCCTTTTCCAATGCATATTCAGTTAATTTAACAGAAGAGAAATAATTTGCATTGTCAAAAATTAGAGATTCAGGAACACCGAATCTAGTGATAATAAAAGAATCAAGGAAAGATATCACCTGTTCCGAATTAACTACTCGCAAAGGGATGGATGCAACCCATCTGGTGAAGTAGTCTGTGGCTGTCAAAATGTATTTATGCTACTGTGAATAAGCTGGTGTGATTGGGCCAACGATATCCAGACCCCATTGCTAAAATGGGACTTCGATAATAACCAGCTGGAGGGGTAACGTTGCCTTCTTCAGTCTGCCTCCTGCTCTCTGACACTCTTGGCACTTCCTGGTGAAAGCATATGCGTCTTTGAACAACGTGGGCCAATAGTAACCAGCTTTAAGTATCTTATGGGAAGTAGTTTCTCCGCTAAAGTGTCCTCCAGCTGGTCCTGCATGTAGTTGCGATAACACATTATCAGCCTCATGTCTTTCTAGACAACGAAGGAGAACTCCTTCGAAATTCTTTCTAAACAAAATGTTATCAATAAGCTGATAAGGTGCAGATCTCAATCTCAAAGCTCTTTTATGACGTGGGTATAAATTTTCAGGGGCATTCCCATGCAATAAAAAGAACTTAATATCATCATACCAAGAATCAGGAGGATTAGAGATCGAAAAAACTTCCCTTTCAAATAAAGATGGTTCACTAAAGAAGTGCAGATCAGTTTCAGAACTGTCCGCAGACCCAGTTGCTAGCTTGTAGAGTCCTTGTCCCCTGACAATCTTTAAAGGTTTTATTTCCAGGTCATATTCCTGAAGTGCTGTGACCCAATGTGCTCGTTTTTCACCAAGGTCCTTTTGTACCAAGATATTTCTAACTGCAGAATATGGTACAATGACCTTGGTGTGGTACTTCAGCAAGTAAGGCCTGAAATGTTTGATAGATTTGAAAACAACGAAAGCTTGCTTGACTACTTCTGGGTAATTTAATTCTGCACCGTTCAAACCAGAACTCGTAAAAGCGATA
>LPNX010028775.1:353533-390806 GCA_001517045.1 Pseudotsuga menziesii | reverse complement strand
ATCAGTTACAGTCAGTTAAGGCGCCTCCATGCATTAAATATATTATTTAATCATTATTTATTGATTATTTTATTATTATTTAATGAACTGGAGTGAACTTGGCGCTTTCACCAACTTCTGATGGTCAGTTCAGATTCAGTTAACCTCATCAAGGTTTATTGGAGTCATGCAGTACTAGCACTTGATGGTTGGTTGCTATCACATGTGTTTGATCTCCTTCAGTTGAGATTAAGTCATTTATTGCACTCCAACTTCAGTTAGGATTGGTGAGTCAATTAAGGTTTTTTGTCAAGTGGTTAACTGAGTGGTATTGCATGGCAAAGAGTCAGTTAAGCTAGACTCATGCATGGGAATTTGAATTGTCCCTTAGTTATTCGAATTCTTCATTGAGTTAAGCTATGGCTCATGCAGGGAATTGTAATCCTTTATTGTTTATATAATATACAGAGAGGAAACTTATTTGGTTCCTGAAAATTTCCAATTCATGAGTAATTGTTAATAATTCTTTGATGAGATTGAATCTTAGTTCCTATATCATGTGCAAAAATTAATAGATAGGACCTTCATTATTTTCCTGGTTTTTCTGTGTCAGAACAGCAGCATATGAAGAATCAGAAGCAAACGTATACAAAATGAAAGGTTTGGAAAAATCTGGGCTAGTCAGAGTAGGAGCTTCAGCAATAGCTTTTAAGATGTCATGAAAAGATTGCTTCTCATCAGTAGACCATTTAAAATCAGCATCTTTCTTGATCATTTTCTGAAGCGGCCTAACAATTTCCGTGAACCCAGGAATGAATCTAGAAACAAAATTTATCTTTCCAAGAAACGACTGCATAGACTTTTTTGAGCAAGGCATCGAAATCTATGATATAGCACGGGTATGTTCTGGGTCAATATTGATGCCTTGCTTACAAACAACAAAACCCAGCAACTTACCTTCTGTGACTGAAAAGATAGATTTCTTAGGATTTAGAGAAATCCCATACTTCCTGCAATGCTCAAAAACTCTCCTGAGATGAGTTAAATGATCAGTTCTATTTTTTGAAAAGACAGTAATATCATCAAGATAAATAACAACAAACTCACCTCTCAGACCTCTGAAGGCGATATCCATTTCCCTATGAAATGTTGCTCTGGTATTTATGAGACCAAATGGCGTCTTCCTATATGCATCGGTTCCCCAAGGAGTCCTAAAAGTTGTTTTCAACTGGTCAGCTTTGGATACTAACACTTGGTTGTACCCTGAGAAACCATCTAGAAGTGAAAAGATTTCAGATCCGGAGACCTGTTGCAATATTTTCTCCATTGGAGGAACAGGATAATTTTCCTTATCTGAAACCTTATTCAGGTTTCAGAAATCAACACACAACCTGATGTCACCACTTTTCTTTCTCACGGGTACAAGATTCGCTACCCACTGTGCATGCCGAATCGAGAAAATTATTCTGGCGGCAAGGAGTTTATTCAGCTCCTTCTTGACAACTAGTTCTAGGCTGGGATGCATTTTCCTCATTTTTTGTTGAAAAGGTTTAGCCTCTGGTTTCATAGGAATGACATGTTGCATTATATTAGGGTCAAATGTTTTCAGGTCGTCATACGTCCATGCAAATATGTCCTTGAACTCATTGAAGAGTTTAATGAAGGCTATTTTTTCCTGGGCAGTACATGTACTACCCAGATTTACACATTGAGGGTTGTGTTCAGTACCTAGATTTACAATGTCAGATTGCATGATGGAGATATTAGTTTTACAATTCCTTGCAGCTTTAAATTTATCCTTCAAGTCATAGATTTTCTCAAGTTTGATTACTAATCTGGGAAGAGCACTAACCTGATTGAGAGATTCCTGAATTGAGCAAGGCCTATGGATTACCAAAAAATTATATAGATCCTCATCGTGAGTCATTTCTTCAATGACCGCATCCTTAAAAGTATCCTTCAAAGTTAGCAAATCAATCAACTGCTCGTCGTTGTCGAAGACTCTCCAATTTGCTATGTTGTCAGGTATAGAAGGTCTGAAAAGCAATTCAACCAAGAAAGAATCAGTAAGCATTCTTTCAGATGGAATTAATCTTGAAGCAACATTAGCTAAAATATCAGCTTCCTGATTTAGATAACGAGGGATGGAACTTATGTTAAATGCTTCAAATGCTAATAGTAAATTCCATACCTCTGCCTGATAATTTCTCAGGTGCCCAGCAATGCAGTGTATGGTGTTACGTACCTGTCTGACAATTATCTCAGAGTCCCCTAACACTACCAAAGCTTTGGCTCCCAGATCAATTGATTTTTTCAGCCCTTGAATCAAAGCTTCGTATTCAGCCACGTTGTTGGTGCATTCGAATTCTAACCTACAGGCAATGAAATATCTTTTCCCATAGGGGTCTATCAGCAAGCAACCTGCACCAGCCCCTTCTTTTGACTTAGATCTGTTGAAATATAAAGACCAAAGACCATTGTTCAGATCTAAGTGTGCCTCATTTGGGGCTGGAATCTCATCTGTAATTTGCGAAAAATGGCAAATTTCAGACTGCTGTTCTGCACCGGTTATTGATGAAGTTTCAGCTTCAAAATCCCCAAAGAAAGAATCTGCCATATAGTTTCCCATTATGGTATCGATGAATAATACCGGTTCATTCGAATCATCCAATTCAGTGACGGTATGCTTCATGTAGCGTTCCCGATCAATCCTGATTTTATTTGGGCGACCATTATGAGATATCCATAAGTGTGACCAATCAGTAGTAAAATATCCCTTCAGTTTCTTAGACCAATCTCTACTGAGAAATAGACCATATGCTTCTGGGATGTCTGCTACGATTATATCAATAATAAAATGGACTTGGGGATTCGAAGATAACCTTATCAGCACCTCTTTCAACTTACCTATTACTTTTACGTTTGAACGATCAAGCTATACAATACTTGTATCACAAGGCACAGGGACAGCATTAAGTTTTTTACATACAGAGTATGGCATTACATTCTTGGAGGCCCCTGAGTTTATCATGCAATTATGTACTTTACGATTGCATATTTCAAATGTAAGTAAAAAAGGTGGAGTTGAAAAATCAGATTTCTTGCCTATGGATGATGCATTGACTGAAGATTTTGTTGGGTTATCTTTAGTGTTAGCAGAGCTGTTTTGACTTGAAGGAGTTTTTGCACTCTTACTTGGAGAGAACCCTTGCATCATTTTGTCCCTAATCACTGGTAACTTAAGTAGTTCATAGATGGAGATATTGGCCCTGATTTCCTTTAAATCTTCAATCAGATCGTATTCCAAATCAAGAGAGGGTGCAGATTTACTATTTGTAGATTGAGTTTTTGTTTGTGCAGCTGAACTATTATCTGTAGCAACTGTAGAAGGTTTTCCTAAGGGTTGATCTTTCTTGCTTCTAGTTTTATACTGATGCCGATTTACATTAACTACACCTACATCTTCATCATCAGTCAATTCTGAAGTATCCCAGAAATGGCTGATAACTTTAGGAGGTTTATCTTCTGTGTCATTATCTTTATCTTGGGTGCCTTCAGAACTCTGTCCTAAAGATTGAGTTTCATTTTCAGATGATGTTTCTAGACCTGAAACTAATAGCTTGAGGAAACTGTTAATTTCATCAACACTATTAGCTTCAGACGGTGGAGTCTATCTAGGAGCTGTATTCGGGAATGGCCTTCTGAAAGGTTGTCTAGGTGGTTCTTTAGGAGGAGTGTTTTCAGAAGTGACTTTCTTTAAATCAATGATTTCATTAGATAGTTTTTTAATAACTCTCTGTAGGCTATCTAGGTCTAATGAATCCTGACCTTTTTTCTCAGGGTTTATGTTTTTGGTAGGACTATCAGTCTTCTTACGAGAAGAAGATGCAGCATATGTGTCTACTCCAGGATTTGTCTTTATGGCAGACATATCTTTCTCAACCTTAATTGCTTCTTCAAAGTTTTCAACAAGGGTAAGTTTGGCCTTTTGTCTGACAAAAATTTCCATTGACACAAGCAAGGCTTAAATGTAAAATTCAACGGTGACATCCTCAGCTGGTCTTGACGCAGTAGGGATCCTATTTCTTAGAGTAAGGAATCGTTGGTTGAAATCTTTAACCTTTTCCTTGGTTTCAATGCGAATTCTAGACAGTTCTAGCACCAAGGTTGCTGGAGTCTTGTCATCTCCAAATTTGTTCATGAAAGCGAGGTCGAATTCGTTCCAGCTTGTAATGGAACCAGCTGTAAGAGAAAAATACCATGTCGATGCCTTTCCCTCAAATGTATAAGGGAAAAGCCGACAGACTACATCTTCATGTTCAACATCCAGGAGCCGAACAGCTAACATAAACTTCTTGACATGATCTTCCACTGGCTCTTTCGACTCAGGGTTGAACTTGGGGAACAACTTCTCAGGATGCTTAGGTAAAAGATGTTGAACACCTGGGACAGCCATTGCATCGTGAGATCACCATGGCATATTAGCATTGGGGTTTGGGGGATTTACACCTGCCATGTTTCTTGGAGTTGGAGGCGGTGAAGGTGGTGTTTGAAGAATACGAGGAGGCAAATGAGACGGTGATGGTGGTTGAACAGACCCTCCTGAAGCAGGTGGTCCTGAAGAAGAGGAAGGCTGATTGGTGCCTATTGGATATTGTTTTATTTGAAGATCGGGAATGGCACCTAAAGGCTTCTCTTGTTCTCCCGAAGCAGATTCAGGATGACAAGTATGAGGACGGGTAATCTACGGAAGAGGTAATTCAGTGGGCTAACGCCCAGTGAGATTCGAATAAGCCCTTGTTAAAATTCTATGAGATTCGTTTATGGCTTGCTCGTACTGGTCAATTTCTTCAGGTAGGTGAATACCGGGAGAGTTGAACTGAGAGATCAGATTTCGAACAGAGTCGCTCACTGGGGTTTCATTCACTCGTGATGAACGGTGAGAGCGTGGTTGTGTAGTTGACTGTATTTGAGGAGTGATAGGCTAATTAACTTTGTTTACAGGATTTTCTTCATTAGCCATTTTCCTAGGCTGGCCCTCCTTCTAGCGCCATTGTTGAAGGGCTTAGTGACGATGCACGCAATGGGGGAGACAACCCAGACCAGGATCCTTAAAGCAGGCTCCAAGCTGTTTGGGATGGTTGTTCCCGACAGGTTTAAAGGCTCTGTTAGCCTAAAGGTTTTAACTGTATAAAAATCTAAGAGATAGATCTAACACTACTGGTTATTTATCAGTTATGTATCTATGTCTGTACAAATTAATGAGTGTTATTAATTACAGTATTAATCGACTAAGTTAAATCAGTTTATAAATATACAAAATTAAATAACTATTAACAAGCTTAATTATTAACAAAGATGCATTATATATGTCTATACATAATCAATAATGAAAAGAATAACTAGTATATAATATGCATATAAACATCTGTTTCCAATAGATTTTTTAACAATAAAATTAACCGAAAATAAAAAAAAACATATTATCCTAACCTACATACTATCCTGATCAGGAGCAATGCGAAAATTAAACTGAAATCATATCTGCTAACAGGGCTATCAATAATCTTGAAACTCTTCGAAATAAATTTAGAAGTCACCAAGATCACGCAATAGACGTACAAACCACGTACGTAATGATGTCAGTCACCAATTTACAACATGGCATCTATTAACAGATCGATATCAGCATAAGTCAATAGCCAAAACATAATACATTTGCACAATTTCATAAAAGAGATTATGACAAACATGCATAATATGGAAAAACAGTAACAAGACTAAGGATAGCATACACATGTGCTAAGCATAAAAATGTAAACATATATATAATTTATCACCAATTTAAAGATTGTATCTGCTGACAGGAAGCTGTCTCCAGTTACAAAAAATCAAACCACAGTCTTGTTATCTCTGTTCCCCAAACTATCGAGCCTCTCCCCTACATGAAATCTCCCCTTAAATACATGTAATCTCAAAACAGAAACAGTACTAACAACTAGAGATAGGAAAATCGAACCCTCTAACCAATTTCCTTTTAAAAATGACAATAATACATGTCATTTTTCCATATACGTAAAAACGCCAAGAAATGGTAAGATTCGATCCATAAAAATCAAAAATATCAACAACGAAACAACACCTGGAAAGTTTGATAGTTGTTTTGTTTCCGATCATGTGGGGGATCATCCAAAAACAGACAGTCATCAAAACCCGTAGCAAGAACAGCAACCATATCACCTGCAATGCAACACACGAAAATAAATTAAATAACACACATACAAAAATCCAAATGACGAAAACTATGCAATAAACAAAAATCAAACTAATCAGTACATGTATAGAGATAACCTGATCGTTAATCTATCAAAACTTCAAAATATGAAACTGATAGCAAATACACCCAAAGACATTACAAATTTACTGGCGCATTGAAGACTTGGATGTTCACACCACTTGACTGACTTGGCGACTGACCCTTAAATTGCATAAGCGCAACCTGAGCATTAAGCTCCCGAAGCTTTTCCTCATTCTTATCATTCTCACTCTGTAATTTAAGAACCCTTCTAATCAGTTTTTTCTTATGGTTTTTCAGATGTATGAGATGCTTTTCACTCAAGCCCACTTTCTCCTTTAACTTTAGATTATCAGCCTCCATCAAATCGCGATTGGCTACTACTTCATTTACCCTTTCCTCCATCCTGCGTGTTTGTGTCAGAAATTGTCACTAAGGCTAGGGTAACAAGCCAACACAATCTCAAGAGAAAAAACTCAATTCAAACTAGGTTTTAGGGTATTGTTTATGTGTTTTTGGTTGTAAGTTTCAAGATCATGCAGGGAATACATTCAGTAAATAAGCAACAACTAAATCAAACACATATAACTGATAAAGATGCATGTATATCACAAAAATCCAACAAACAGCCTGTATTGAAGTTCACACATAATGGACAAGAAACACCAGAAAATACACATTAACCAGCACTGAATTTGTCAATTAAGAAGCTAAACAAGCTCACAATAAAGCCAACACAGACCAAATGAAGGGGAAAGAGTCATATATTCATAGTTTCATCAGTAAATGCATATAAGAGTACAGTACCTATCACTGAATAAGCATGAAAGTATAATCAACTAGCAGACCTCCTGATGCTCCCAAAAAATCCAGAACCCTAACAATGTCTTGCTAGCTCATTTAAATAAGAAAGTTCTCCCAAAATTAGTTAGGTTTCATTTCCTAACTACCTCCATCGAGTCACTAAGTAGGTAAAGTAAAAAGTTACTTTTACAAAATTACATGATTGCTAAAAATAGCAAATGCTTAACAAAAAGTGTTTATCAAAAACAATCACTAACTAAAAAACAGTTTCATATCTTCTTAGCTGCCTCAACAAGAAGAGATATTCCATCTAGGCTTCGAATCCTTTTCTTAGCTCTTTTGTCCTTTTTCTCCATGTCAATTAACCTTTTCTGCAAGTCTTCATTTTCCTGTTGCAAATGATCAACAATCTTCTCCAGCTTTGCACAGTACCTGTCAGCAACCCTTTTCCTGCTAAGGAATTCTTTGGATACCTCTGCTAGTTCTTGGAAATGACCTTTAACCTCCAGTAATTCTTCTACAATCCCTTTATTAACTTTGAATAATCCCTCATTGGTTTCTTGTAGGTGCTTCATGTGTCTCCTGTATCTCTGAACACTTTCCTGTACGTTCTCTTCATCAAAATTTGGGATCTCTGATATATTGTCATACTGCATTAAAAGATCTGAAAAATCAACATGAACACCTAAATATCCTGCTTGCTTGAGAATAACTAGATCTTCTTCATCCAATTCATGATCTTTAAGAGTATCTGCCTTTGCTTTATCCTCTTCCTGCTGCTTGGTAAGTCTATCTTTAATTTCAGCAATTATTTCAAATAATTCAGACCTAGGCTGTTCAATTTCTCCTACTAACTATGATCTTTTTGTCCTTGCAGGTTGGGAAGAGGAGGAAGGCATGGCAGTTCTCTTTTCCTTACCTTTACTGCTCTTTTTAACCATTTCTGTTTTTTCACTAGAGGAAGAACTAATCACCACAGCTTCCTGTCTGGACTCTAGTTTGGGGTTAAGTAGCTTTTTCATGTTCCATCTCAACTTGTTAGTAGGTCTGGTTTGAGGCCTTTTGTATGACCTTCTGTATGAAGCTACCTTCTTCCTTTTCTTTTTCTTAGATTTGGCTGATTTTACCCTTGAGGTAGGAAAGTCTCCACATGCTTCTGTACTTGAATCTGTCTCAACAATCTGCTGTTCATCCTCCAATAAATAACCTTCATCTTCAGATAATATGGTAAGAGGACTCCTTTGTTTAGTTTGTAATTCCTCTTCAGGAGTAGCAGCTCTCTCTTTATCAATAGTCCTAGCTTGTTCAGAATGTGCTATTGGTGGTAATTTCAAACAAGGCTGCACTTCTTCACCTGCAAACAATGAGTACTTGTTTCTCATGGAATCTGAAGCCACTTTGAGCTGAATGTCATCCTTTACTTGTTCTGCTACATGCTCTGTCACCTTCTTGGCTTTAACCTCATCTTTACTTGTAGATTTGACTGAGTGACCCAACTTTTCGATCATTACCTTCCCCTTATCAGTCTGCCTTTTAAACTGCTGGTCTTCTTTTTGAGGATGAACATCTGACCAAAACAAAAAGAAATCCCAAGTCCTTCCCTCATGCTGCAGCACAGTGGTGATAATCAGTTTGATAAGGCCATGGTGAAAAAGTGACTGGGAGGTGTGATCATCCTGCTGCTTTATCTTGCTTGACATCTTCTGCAGGCTTTTTAAGAAAAAGAAGGGCAAGTTCATTTTAGAAACTCCTACTATGTGCTGCAGGAACCTGAAGTGGTATTTAAAGACAAATGAATATCTGCCTTCACAGGTCACATAAATTTGAAGTATCCTTATGGGATCAATCCACTCCTTCCTGAAATTTTGAATGAGGATACCCTTGCTCCAGTCAGGAGTCACATTAGGCAATAAGTATCTTTGGGGTTCAAACTCAAAAGGTGATTTTTTAAACCAGTGCTCTCCCTCATTGCTGATCTCAGTAGCTTCTGCTATTAACTCCACAGTTAGCTTGAATTTCAAAGCATCCATCATGATCATATCTTCTTTAAGTCCCTTGGCAAACTTACAGGACACCTGAGCATTGAAACCATCAATCTTCTTGAAAAAATTCAACCAACCTGCCTGCTGAAACAGTTCTGCACAGTCAGGAAGTTTCTGAACCCAGGTTAGGTCTGTGGGCTCAGCCTTGTTGACCTTTCAAGTTTTTCCCATATTCTCCTTTCAGCAGATAGAAACAATCTGGCTTGAGGTTTCAGAAATGTTTTAAAACCGGTTTGCTGTTATTTGAACTCCTTTTCAATCTGCTATGTACCCTTGTATAAGCCTGCAATGTCTATTTTCCCTTGTCTCAACCATAGAATTAGGTTTCTGGATAGACACACTGTGAGACCGGATCAAACATACATGAAAACTGTCATAAGAACAATATGGCTCTGCTTAAACTTCAAACTGCACCATCAGGCACAATGTCGAACTGTTTTAGAATATCAGTCACTCAAATTCCTCGTTTTAGGGTTTAGGAAAAATAGTATGATGTGTCTTCAAACATAAACTCCATCCTTATTATAAACTGGTTTGAAACATTCAAAACAGCACTGCAATGTCCAGAATATTCAATGCCATGGAAAACTGTCAGTAAATATGGCTGTTTTATATCAATGTTTCACTTAAATCTCTGCATCAAAACAGCATCAAAACAGCTTCAATCCTCAAACCTAAATCTTCCACTGCTTCAGATTTGCAACATAACATCACCATAGGCTCATTAGACCAAGTAGAGACTGACAGCATGAAAGGAGAGAACAAAAACACCAGTGTTTGCAAGATATTCACCCTAGCCACAAAATATCATCAAATCCTGTACATAACAGTCAACATGTCCTCCAGTCATTTGAACATTGTTTTCCAAGCGAGTGATTTCACAAGTCATGACAATTACAACAGTTTTTCAAACCACTCGAATAAATCACAAAACACCTTCTGCGTGAAACATGAGCATAACCAGCCAATCTATAAATCTTCTGCATGTTGTTTCCTGTAATTTCTGGTTTATACTGGCATTAGGTCAGAGAAAAACTCCATTCAATTAGCTCATTACAATCACCATGCATCATCACCAGAGTTTCGAATGTATGGGAGAACAAATTATATACTATCTTTGTTCAAACAGTCACTAAAATTTCACAGGCTACATGCTTTAAGTTCAAAGCCTCTTTGCTGCTCTGTTCCTGCAAATTCCTTACAATAGCTTCTGATAACTATTTCTGTGGTGAGGAAGTTATTTTATGTCCCATTCTATCATCTTAACCAGGCAATTTCTCCAGATAATCGCGCAGCAAGAAAAACCCAAATTTTTGTGTTATAAGGGTTTTGAAGCAAAGAACCTACCAATTTTTTAACTATCGTGGCTTAAAGCTCTGTTTTAAGGTAGCAACGGTCTCTCCTCAGGTATACAAGAGTCTCCAGATCATCTTCTTAACCGCAAACGAGAGAATTAAGATGCCCTAATTTTTTGCTGACATTAAAAATGCTGTCTTCTCTTCACAGGAACACGATCCACTTCTTTAGCATTTTGACTCTTCTCCACGAACTCTCCTCTCCTATAATAATGCATGTAGAACGCGAAACTTGATAGTTTCAGCCGAGATTTGCTGATCTTGTCCAACTGATTCCACGTTTTTAGCAATGATGAACTTGCTTTGGCTGCGTGACTGATAACTGCTAAAATACGTGTCTAAACTGCAGTCACATGTGTTAAAACACCTTGCAAAATACAATCAATCACTTCCACATGAAAACCATGATAAAAATCTGCAAAAATATCGGAAAAACAAAGGGCTGCGATATTCTTGTAGCGCGCCCTTTGTTAAATTTTCCACCAGCGCTACAAGAATAATTGCTAAGCTGAATTTTCACAGTTTTGCAACTTTTTGCCAATTTGTCGAAGGTTTTGAAAGCTGCTAGGTTTAAAAAATAGGTTTAACTAGTCTCTCAACACATTAATGAATCAACCTTTGAACATAAGACCTTCTTTACCCCTTTTAAAACATAAAAAGACCATCAAAAATCAAATAAAATCTAAAAAGATTGTGTTCAAAACCTATTCAATCACCAATAGAGTTTCTAAGGAGACCAAAACTGAAAATTAAAACCAAAAATTTAACTGAGGTAGATTGAAAAACAAACTAAAACTGGAGAAAATAAACCAAAAATTGAAGGAAAAATTTACTGACTCAACACTGCGTATCTTGTCTAAGAGACAGTTAATGAACAGAGGATGCATCATATCCCCCACGTAATGAAAATCGGGTGGGCTTGTACCCACATGCTTTTCTTTTGCTGGAGAATCGATAACAGGATCCTCCCGAACGCCTTTATCAAACACAGGAATATATTTACCAATCACAGGAGGAATCTCATCAACAAGGTTCAAAATGAACTCAGGCTAAACAATATTATCATTAACAGGCAGAGGGAGATTTGATTCCTTATCATCTAATACCACAGTCTCAACCTGAACATTGTCAGTCACGGGGGTTTTAACAGCATTGCCTTTTTCCATGCTCCTGGTAAATCTACCTACCAACTTGGCTTTCGGTCTGTCTTGTCCACGATTGCAAATTTTATCTGTGTTGTCTTGTGGCATAATCGGTGACAGAGATGAAAATCCCCTCATGCGTTTAGAACCCAGGGGAGTATCAACGCTTCTCACTGGAGTAGACACTGGATCATGGCAAGGTTGAGGACTCATATGTCCAGGCTTAGACAGGGGTTTACGTAAAGAAGGAACCGAAACAGGACTCGAATCCTTATGCTTATTGCATTCCTCAGGGTTGTCAAACTGGCAATGGCAGAAAGAGGAAAATCCATTGGACTCGATGAACTTGTCCCAGGACCGATTTGACTTCTGAAGCTCCTTATCAATTAACATGCGGACTAAGCCATGGTGAAAGAGACTATGACTAACATTCTTAGGACCCTTTTTAATGGAAGTAGACATCTTAAATAGACTTTGCAACAAATAATAGGGTAAGTTTAGAGGGAAACCTATAAATGCAGACATGAGCCTGAGATGATAGACGTACGCTGAAGACAAGCGACCTTCGCAAGTCAGGTATCTGTGGATCAAATCCAGAACAGGACACCACTCCTTTTTGAAGTACTTCCAAGCTACTCCACTACGGAATGATACTTCTTGACCAGGGTTCTTTAGGAGTTGGCGTCACTTAGTAATATCCATCCTCTTGTATTTAAACCATCTCTCACCGGTCAGTGACAGACCAGTGGAAACCACCACTGATCGCTCGTCTACTTGAAAATGGAGATCACCTACTTCAGCCTGAAAATCAACCAGGGAGAGAGAGAAAACCCTTGTGACTTCGGGGTTCGAATCAGAGAATTTACTTATAAATGGCATCCACCCAATAGCTTGAACCTTTGCCGACAGCTGAGGGTTCGAATCCAGCAATGTCATTTTGCAGGGCTCAACCCTCACTACTGGCGCCATCACTAACTACGTCAAGGCATGTAACTGCACACAAAAAAAATACCACAGCTCGGCACAAGACAAAAAATTAGAGGAAAAGCACTCCGGGTAAAGACTGAGCAAGAACAGGTAATGAAATTTCACCTTGTGATAAGTTGAATAAGCCATGCATAAACGCAGACTATACCCCTGCAAGTTCGGCATAAACGAAAGCATTATTGCTCAGAGAGGCAATCGATTAATGATGAATGACATTCGAAGACTCCAGATAACTCATGTTTTCATTATTTAATTGGCATTAATGATATGAGGCCCTTCGCTGTACACAGAACAAGTGTTCCATTGACAGGAAGCCACGATGGAGGACAAGTACTAAGACTTAAACGTGATGGATAGGGTTAAGTACCAGTGTCATGATAGCATATCGACTTCGCAATAGGTGGATCAGGATGGAGGCTACGACATAAATTGATCTGACGATAAACCATAATACATATCCCCCTACCATAGATTCGACTTACCCTTCAAAGGTGGCGGACAATAGAACATAATTACAAACCATCACGTCGAAACTAGACTTTGCAATACAAACCATATTATAATGATCAGCATAAACAGCTGTGGTAATATCAACCATGGTTTGTAAACTTAGGATATGGTGGATATGGCACGTAAAACATTTGGCCTTTGTGCTCTAGGATTTTATCAAAATCATAACATACCGACCATTGATAACCATTAATCAACTCACAAATGAAATCCATAATAACATGACAAACCATACCAAGATCAACTATTCAAATATCGTGAGCTTATAAATAGTTATAGTAACGAAATCAACCAATAAAATAAATTTATAATGTTTTGGATAAGATGCAAGACTAGTCTGACGATAACAAATATAGGAATCATTAATACTCATCCACCCAAAATAATAACTTCATAGTAGTGATTTCGCTAATCTAATATAGTTCACAAAGGTTGTTTAAAAATATGGAATTTCACTGAATCAGTAGCTCAACGAAGGCCACCCTTTCAGTAGCTTGTAATTCATTGGATTTGCCCCTTTAAAATTTGAACATTTCATCAAAACAAAATGGGATTTTGTTTGATGAAATATGTTTTTTTTTTAAAGGTTGTTAATCAGGGGCACAACAGGTTTATAATAATATTGTTAATGGTTACTAACATTTAAACTGGTAAATACTATGAAATACGTAGTCACCCCCCTCTTAGTGTTTCAAACATTTGTAGTTAGAGAGGAAGAGGCTCCTTTGAAAGCATAAGTAAGGTCATAAGAATTAGAAATGGTAGAGGCTACAATTTCATCCATTGATTTAGATGAAATTGAATGCAGAAAACCAACACCAATGGAAAGAGAGGATGAAAAAATAGATGAATCATGTCATTTTCAGTAGTAGCAACAAAGATAGGAGAAAAATACCATAAGAGGAAGCGAGAAACCATTGAAAATACCTTACAATCTGGTTTGAAAATACCTTACAATCTGGTTCTAGTCATTCTAACAAATAGAACAAGGTTTCATATCATTGTGTAGGTGGATAGGGGGCTCTTCCCTCCTCAACTTGTATTTTCTGTCCTCATCATATAACTACTTTAACTCTTGGATCCATTTTTTAAATTCTCCAATACTAGAAAATTCCTATTTCCACCTTTACCAGCTAAAACTTTAGCATAAACACTAATATTTATTGAAACTACTAGATGAACAATGGCCTATGCTAATGAACACAAGGATTCTTGGAAATGTGTTCGTTAATACTTTATGTATGGCTTCGACATGGCCATGATTTTTATTGTAATTTGGATCAAGTTGCATTGTTTGAATGTGTTCATATAGGTGCACTATTTCAATGTGGAAATGTATGGTCCAAATTGTTAAATTAGGATGTGGATCTCTCTTGAGTTGTATGTATCTTGGCTCTCCTAGTGGTCGTACACACTTGATATCTCTTAGTTTCAGTATCAACCAATAAGGGATTTGACGAGTGCGCTTGCCACAACATCTCCCTATAAATGCATACCCTAGCACTTGTAAAATACTATTATCTGAATCTTGAAATCGATTAAAACTAACAATTAAATTATGTAATAAACATTTAATAAATGTAAATCTAGTGTTTGCATTTAGGATAGTTAGTCTACAAATATTTCTAGATATCTTCATATTTGTTGCACTTCATTTAATTTGTGGTTAGTAATTGTACTGGGCATTTACTTAGTGACAACTTTCTATATTGTTTCTCTTATGGTCCAATGGGGTATTATTTGTTGGCATATTTACCATTAGGGACAAATACTAAACAAATCTTAGTTATATGATAACTAATATTATAGCTTTATTACCATTATATCAATATCCCTAACAAGAATTAATATTTCTATGGGTATATATGATATTAATTAGTATGATGTATTTGAAGAAACCTTGCCACATAATGTAGAAACATGGAGATGGCACGTGATTTGTCATGTTATCTAGTTGTCGATGCCATTTTTTCCACTATTCTTCATTTTCCTTATGGATCGACAAGACGTATTTTCCTTTCCATCCAAATTCAAAATATTTCGCAATAATATTTTTTTTAATGTAAGAACATTGTAAGAATATCTAGAAAGAGATTTTGGAGAATTTTTTTACTAAACTATTTCTCAATTGACAATTTGGGTAAACAATTTCCCAATTTCAAAATTTTCACACAGATATTGAATGCGGTCTACTAAATAACAATAATTTAAATTTTTCTCAGAGATATCGAGTGAAGTATTTAGTAGAAATAGTTAGATTGAATACTTACCCTTAAAATGTCCCATATACTGTTCAAAACAGTCAACTACCCTACCAAACTAATAATACTAGAATTTACTAACTACAATCATCTCTTCTATTTGGAGTCTCTCGGTGTAATCATTATACATTACTAATCATTCATTCACCGAAATATACCAAAATAAGAAAACTATTTGCATCCCAAAAATCAAAGATACTTTGATCTCTGAGGGCCATTATAGATACTTAAGGAAAACAAAATTTAACTCACGTAATATCAATGAGTTGGATTGATACTGTTAGAAACAATAAACTAGTTAACCATACTGCAAGAAAAAAATGGAAAAGACCAAAGCAACCTCTTAAATGTAAAATGAATTGTCATTGTATTTATAAACATTTGTCACCACTTTTAAGTCTATGAGTTATTTTTCTTTCCAAGCATATCAATTTAGTTAAATAAATCATTCTCTTCAATTTTGTTTTTTACTTTTGAAGGGGACTTATTGCTTTTCAGCTGTCTCTGTTCAATTATGGTTGTATTATGTTGTATGGGTTGTTGATAGGTTTAAGGGAAATTTTTTATGTACCTTCATAAGAGGATTTTATAGAAATTCTAAAACCTTGATGGCATAAGGAATTTCATAAACAAGCTAAGAATCTAGGCACAAAATTAACCTCATAGAGAATTGTAGAGAATTAGCATAAGGAGAGAAGAAGAAGAATTAATGAACACACATTAATGAATGATAAATAAATGATAATTGATATTATTACATAGGTAATACATCCTTATAAGGGAAAATAAAGTTGCTAGAAGATAACTCAAGCTAGCGCATAAAGCAGGATTAATAATTATGATAAACCCCATACTTGGCTAAAGCACTTTCCAATCTACCAAGCACCTCACGAATTAGAAATAGAATGTGTGAGTGATGAGTGAGTGAAGTAAAGACTTGCTAATCCTAGAATATGGAGAGAAAATAATGGAGGATGGGTTGGAAAAAAATCTACCAGTTTCCTAGTTTACTAGCTTTACCTTATCCATAGAAAAGCAAGATAAAGCAGATAAAGCAGAATAAAGTAGAATCTGTTGTAAAGCACAGTTACCAATTACGGATGGCCATAAAGTGGTCAAGATCAACCCAGAATCAGAAATAAATCATTCCTAGGATATATATGGCAATTTTTGACTCTAAGGTGCAAGTGGATGCCAACTATCTAAGCTAGTGGGTAGGAAATTAATCAAATAATGATTAATTATTTTATGAGTGGGTTTATGATATTCCAACACCCCCGTTTAAGCTTGACTTTATGGTGATATCTTTGAACTAATCTAAAATATATATGCATATAGGGTCCAACAACAAGGATATTGTCACTATTTTACAATTTATCTTGTCCAAAGAAATGAGGAAAGAGGAAAAACCACAAGGGGAAAATCATCCCTCAAGAAATGACATGAAAATAAATACCAAAAATGATGAACTCCTAGATTTGTTGCTGCTCCAAACTAAATTCCGATGTATGGAGGAATATTCTTCTTTGGAAGAAGATAAATCTTCTCACCTAGATCAAAACATAAACAACTGCAAGATGGATACTAGGACCATGTAGAACAACTGAGATCCAATGATGTGAAGCCAATTCTGAAGGATCTTGAGACTTGTAATCAGCTCCAAGATGATGAGATGACTTCAAATTCAAACCAATAGAGATGAAATGAGCTCGCGCTATGTGAAACAACTGTCCAAGTGAATGTAATGTCTCCATCTTAATTTACGCAGAGAGGATGTGTGCAAGTGAACTTGTAGGAACATAGAGAAGGCATAGGATCAAAGAGTGTGAATACATGGGATCCATGGGTTGATATAGCTTCCAAAGAATCCAAGAGATCAGAAATAAGAACAACAGTAGACTCATGGGAATATACTGGTAAATAATACTCTATGGAAGAAGTATGAGAGGAGGAAAGATAGTGATATTCAAAATCTTCAAGGAGGCTCTGAGAATGAGTGCCAAGAACAAAGGAGGATATGCAGAAGTGCATGGGATCAAGTATGGTAAGTGGTAAGACACTAAACGAACTTGATTTAGATATGCAAAAATCCTGGAAGTCACTGGGTTGCACACCGTCAAGAAGAGAGGCATGCATAAAGTGTGAGAGGTTTGGCATATGGATCTCTGAATCCATGATAGAAGACATAGAGAACACTGAATGTGTGAGTGAATCACAAATAGAAATAACATCTCCATTAGTCACTTCCTTTTCATCAACATCATCATAATAATATGAATCAATATCTTCTACTTCAAGAGACACATAAAAATATGGATCTTCAATATTTGCTTCTTGATTGACAGAGGAAGCATTCGAATCAAGGAGAGTAGTACCAACAGGAACTGTATGAGAAACTTCTTCTTCATGATCAACTTCATCAAAGACTATAGAGGTTGAGACATATTGAGAGAGAGAGAAGTCATTGAGGAGCTAGAGGCACTATCCACATAGCTAGAAGGATCCTCATTGTCCTTTCCCAAAACTCTATCCAATGTTGTCCAGAGATCCTTTGGGTATTCAATAGAATCAATAAGGTAGTGCATTCTTGGAGAGATAGCTATACAAATAGCTCCAATTTATCTATCACAGTCATTCAAACAAACACTTGGATCTTCATAAGACTCTTCACCAGCTCGAATAGATATAAAATTATCTTCAATTTCCACTATGAATAGCTTGTGAATGGAGAAACAAGAGGAACTGATACTCTTGAATCCATTCAAAGTTGAACCTACAAATATAAAAAGGAGGATTAATTAATGAACTCTCAAAGATTTGATATCTATATCTTTGATATCCTGTGCTCTGATACCATGTAGAAATTCAAAAGCCTTGATGGCATAAGGAATTTCATAAACAAGCTAAGGATCTAGGCACATAATTAATCTCATAGAGAATTGTAGATAATTAGCATAAGGAGAGAAGAAGAAGAATTAATGAACACACATTAATGAATGATCAATAAATGATAATTGATATTATTACATAGGTAATACATTCTTGTAAAGAAAAATAGAGTTGCTAGAAGACAAATCAAGCTAGCTGATAAAGCATGCTTACTAATTATGATAAACCCCATAGATGGCTAAAGCACATTCCAATCTACCAAGCACCCCACGAATTAGAAATAGCATGTGTGCGTGATGATGATTGAAGGAAAGATTTGCTAATCCTAGAATATGGAGATAAAATAATGGAGGATGGGTTGGCAACAAACGCTTCCAGTTTCCTAGTTGACTAGCTTTACCTTATCCACAGAAAAGAAGGATAAAGTAGAATAAAGTAGAATATGTTGTAAAGCACATTCACCAATTCTGGATGTCCATAAAGTGGTCAATATCAACCCAGAATCGGAAATAAATAATTCATGGGATATAGATGACAAGTGTTGACTCTAAGGTGCAAGTGGATGCCAACTATCTAAGCTAGTGGGTAGGAAATTAATCCAGTAATTATTAATTATTATGATGAGTGGGTTTATGATATTCCAACATTTTTTAGGTATCTTTTATAAAAGAAAATTTTGATTATATATGGTTTCATTATCATATCCTAGACATTATTATTTTTAAATCAAGTTAGTAATTTTTACAATTTTGAAAGAAATTTATCTTAATTGCTTTTACACACATTCACTTATAAGTTTTTTTTTTTTGGTAAAATTAGGTGATTGAAAATGGAAAAATGTGTGCTTTCAAATTCTACCATATTTTCACACAATGACCAAAAAACTGCGTGGCCTTACCAATCTTTTAAGTCATCTTTAACTCATAATCAATCCTTTACTCTCTTTAAAAATAAAATAAAATTCAATTATTTATGTAATTTAGAAATCAAATCAAACATTTATTTTATTCTCTATATGTTGAACAAATAATTGTAATGGACCAATCGAATCATATTGGTCATTAACTCCCTTTTCTCAAGAAAAATTGAACAAACTGAAACTGCAAGGGGGTTTGTACTAGTTAATTGATCAGGGATCAAGGAGGTAGGACCACACAAACAAAGGGAAGTGGGTTATTATATCTTAGGTTCCTATGCACAATGTACTAGGACCATTTATGTTTTGAACATCATCCAAGATAAAGTCTACTTTAATGTTCCTGGGCACCCCAACATATGCAAACTAAAACATTTGCTTGTCACTTCCCAAAAACTAGTGGTGAGGGAACTTGACTCACATAAGCTTGAAAATATATGATATGATTTTATATAATACTAAATATGTTTATGAAAATTTATAACATATTTGGAAAGGTTAGGAAGTCCCACTAGTAAGACTAGTCTCTAGGACTACACAATATGCTCAACTTCTAGGATTCCTAAACATGGAAAGGAGGTCACAAATCTTCAGTTTCAAGAATGGAAGATATTCATTATCATGTTAATGAAATTTAAGAATAGAAATAAAAGAAATTCAATGTTATGCTTAATATGACTAATTCACACAAAACTAAAAACTAGTTAATTTCTCATTGAAATCTAGATAGGGTATAAGAAATCTTTATGAAACACAACCAAACTGATTCAAATTTCTGGAATAATTGAAAATATCAATAAATAGATCAAATATAACCACTAGGGGATGAAATGAATCTTGCACAAAGATCATAGTTTACATCCACTATGATAAAACATTATTACATCAAGAAAGAGACTGGAAATCCTTGGGAATTGGAGTGACAAACTATCAAAGATCTACAAAAGGACTGGTACTTCGCTAGATCGAATATTAAATTCTGGAATATTCCACCATTAATGGTTGAATGAAATCAATCCTCTCCTATGAATAGAAAAACAGTAGGGGCACATCTCTCAGTTCTGACTAGGGGCACACATCGCTAAGTCAAAGAATCTAAATATCTCAATTTGAAAGTATGACTAACCAAATATGTGAGAAGTGTGCAAACACATCATTTTATAGAAGAGGGTGCTTCTTGTGCAAATAATATTGGCCCATCGGCCCTCATGACTAGATTAGGATGCGCTTTGTTTTTGTTTTTTCTTTGTTCTTGACTTTTACTTCTTTTTCTTTATTTGTTACGTTTTCCTTGTTTTTCCTACTTTTTCTTGATTCGTTTCATTTTCCTTGATTTTCTCTTATTTTCCTTCTTCTCTAAATTTTGTATGCTTTATCTTGCTTCATTTCTTTTTCTTTCTTTTCCTTCTTTTCTGCCGGACTTTCCTTGCCTTGTCTACTTGCCTGCTTTGCAATAATTTTTCCTTGGCACACCCTCCTTCCAGCTTTCTTCTCCTTTTGGCAAACTTTTTATAGTGTAGACATTATCCCTTGTCATAGTGTGCCCTCCTAGCAACCTCAAGTTCACATTATCCAAATTAACTTATTTATGAGAGATAAAGAAACAAAATTAATTTAGGATTATTTACAAACTATGGTCTAGGAATATATATATATATATATATATATATATATATATAATCCCAATTAATTAATAATTCTCTCCTCAACCTATAGGGATTTTATGGATAGGATTTGGTCAAGTGACCACCTAAGGAAGGGACATGACAATCCTCCCCTCCCAATATTGTTTGTCCCCAAGCAACTGCATTCAAGGATGGTGTAACACCTGCTCTCCTTCCTCAACATTTTGCTTCCAAGCTGCAAATGTAAAACCAACAATGCTAGGACCCCATTATTTTTACTACATTCCTCCAACATCAACATTATCATTATTTAAAAATATTCCATTCCATAGAATGCCAGGATACCATTGGTTATGCAATAGTCATTAAATAACTTGATCACTTGGAACCGATGGTCATTTTAAATTATATTGGCATCATATAATCTTATTTGCATCATTGGAAACATTCGTAATAACAAGAACTATTTACCACCTTAAAAAAATGAAAACAGGGAGGAGAAAATCATACTACCACAATGGAAGATTAATATTTCCAGTGCAAAATCGACACTGTGAGGGCCCTGAAAATAATTTATGAAACTCTTTAATGTATGGCCAAAACCTTGTGAGCCTTCTCCTCTAAGCATAGATTGATTCACATAAGTATTGGATCTGACAACTTTATTTCTGCAATAACGTAGATGTTAGTCCCATGTACGAAGAAAACTTTAGGCATCTTCCAATAACCGTAGATGCCTATGTTTCTCATAGAAGATGTAGGAGGTGTCCATTGAAACTCCACTGGTGTAAGAAAAATGCACAGCCTCCAAGGTGCACAACTCCAATAAGTACATATCCATCCATTCCATGGATGAACAAATATTGCAACGGTTAGGTTCATATGGAAATATTGTGGATTTCTCATGTATACACTCCCAATGGATCAACTCTTTACCATTGGCCATGCAATCACCACTATTAATGGAAGAAACCAAGGTAGAAAATTGATTCCTTTTCTACTATTGAGAAGGGGATGGTTCTCTCATCAAATAACCATGGATGAGTGGGGGAGCCTCCTGCTCCTCATGTGGCACCAAGAGAAAGAATCCCTTCACATAATTATCATCCTCATGTGTTATGTTTGTAGTATAAAGTGCATTGGATGAAAGGTCATGAGACAAATTGAAACTTCTGAAATACTCATCCACCAATAATGTGGATGGATCCTTGTCTCCCTTTATTGTTTCATAAAATGTACCATATTGTTCCTTCTAAAAAACTATACAACCTCTACTAAGAGGAAGCTCCATGTCTCTCTAAAATAGTGCAAATGTTTGGCCTTCATTTTGTTTACATGCAACCTTCTCAAATACCTACAAATCAAATCATAACTCATGATCAACCATCTCATGTGATTCCTCCTCTATAACTTGAATGGATTCATCCATTGGATGACTGACTGAAAGAAAGGAAGTTGAAAGTGATATTTGCAACTTCTTATGGAGCTGCTCATTTTGCATCCGTGATTCTTAAAGGGAATTTTGGAAACTCTATAAAGGATCCTGGGTGGAATTTAGTTATTTTGTGAGTTTTTCATTTTATTGTGCATATTTTAAGGTCAATCCACGATACATTTCAATAAGCTACAACAAATAATCCCTATCAAAATAAAACTCAAAATGTTACCTTTAGTGTTGGATATTGATTTTTGGATTTTCTCCATATCCTCCATGCTCCAACATATTTTTGAAACAAAAGCATGTGTTCCTTGGAAAATCTTGAGGACCTCTTGAATATTTTGTTCATCCATATTTAATGAACCTACAATAAAATGGGGTTCTTGTAGATGAACCTCCTCTTCATATTTCATCACAAGATCAACTTCAATAAGTTCATTTTGCAAAGCTGAAATTGATCCTAGGACCTTTTCTTCATCTCCTATAATGTCTTCATGCTCATAGAAATTTGGTCTTGTAACAACTTCTTCAAGTGGAATATCTATGTCACCAACATAGAGAGGTGGGCATGAATCAATATATGTCTGACTGGAAATTGAGCACACATCAATAGGTACTCTATCATTTGTGCCTAGAGTGTCACTTGTCTCTCTGGATTTTTCTTTTATAGCACTGGTAGTAGGGTCAAGTGAATGGAATCCCTTCTCTTTTGTTGAAAAATCCTTGTAAGTAAGGATTTTAGTTATGTCATTTGCTTAATTTCCATTCTCCTTTAATAAACTTGAGACTTCTTGTAATGTCCCAAAAAATCAAATTTTTTATTTATTTATTAGGCTAGTAAAAACTACCTATTCATAACATTATTTTCCTTCTGGAAATAGATCTTACACTACATGTACCACTGTTTAGTCGTAAGTAGTTCCTACGTTTTGTCATTTACTTTCAGTCAACATTATTAGTCTACTTTACTTAAGATGTCATGGATCTGATCACTACTTGATTCTTATGGCTGCTCTTTGTTGTGTATGTGCTAGTTACTGTGTTTATATACTAGGCTCATTTCTGCGTAAGGTTACTAATTATTTGCAAAGTCCTAACCTATATTTGTTTGTGGAAACAAAGTGGGAAAAGTGGCAGGACTCGTCTCCCATGACGGTCTCAGAGGTAAAGTGTTTACTTGTCCGCAGGCTTACTTAGTTCTTTGAACTAAGGCACCTCTTTTATCTTATTTGTAGATTTAACATAGCGACGGAGACTTATTTAAAGAGCACTGAATATCTTGATCTTTGATACTATACCTATTGTTTGTTACTAAGGTCTCTTTCCAACTCAGATTAAAACGAGGTAATTACTACTTCCATTATTTATTTAACATAGTTAAATTATCTATGTTGTACTTTCAGTATGTATTTATATATCATGTCTATTTTACTACAGCTATTAACATAGCTCTTGTTTCTATTGGCAGGTTATAACTTGGGTAAAAATAAAACTTGGGTCTTATGTTACCATCAATACCATGGCATATTTCATATGCCATGGTTACTAAGAATTAAGCTTAGGGAAGACACATTGTAATAAGCATTTAAGCCTAATGTTTAAACGTTACATATCTTATGTTCTACTTGGCACATGGTGCAAGGACTTTGGGTTGGCACATAATATTACCTAGCACAAACATTACACTATTCATTACATTGTAAAATTCTTTGGGGTGGTGCATTAACACATGGTTGAGCCATATAAGATTGGGGTTTAAGGCATCACATGGAATGGAGACCAATATTAACAAATCATTTGCAAACTATAGGAATGTGGGTTTTAGTTTGATAGTGGACACCAAACTGGCACCATTAATGCTCCTTGGGGATCATGGAAGACTCAACATAGGGTTTGTCTCTCATGATGGTTGTCATTTCACTTGGTTGTTGGTTGATTTTGGGCTTGGATCTGCATAGGAGATGAAGTTGACACCCTGGTTCACGAAGGTAAGCACTGTTGGTTTTGTGACAGCATTGATGTTTATCTTGTTGCTTGTAGATATTCCATACTTCTCATCCTTGTTTTGTTTGGTGGTTTGCAGGTGCCAAGGTTGGCGAAGCGCAGCGTGGCTCAAAGATTCATTGCTGGTACGTAGGTGGTCCCAAGGTGTAAGGTAAGCCTACAACACAACCCTACGCTTGTATCTCTCGACATGTCTACGTTTTCATCTTCGTTCATTTGGGTTGGGGCTTCTTTATGGGGTTTTGATGCGCCTTCGGTCCTGTGTTAACATACTTGGTTTTTTATTTTTTGTGAGGCATTTTGTCCATGGAGTGAATTTTAATTCCCTTATAGGATCTATGTATATATTATGTTATTTGTAATACATAACTTGGAAATGGGGATTTCATGCTTGGGAAGCTCCATTGCTTGCAATGGTGCCATAACCCTTGGCACGTCTAAATAATACTTAACTTGAGTTATTGGCATCCCTATACATAATATATACTGTGTTTGATGAAAATGAAATGGTATTTATATTTACTATGTATGTGTTGAATTTATGCTGCGCTATTTTTTTTATTACTGTGGTTATATGTGTCATTCGTCTTCATTGATGGACTGTGTATTAAGTGTTTTTATTTAGATGTAATTGTTGCATCATTTGGGTTGAGGCCTTGCCATGAGTGGCATGAGCCTTCCCCAAAGTTGTTGCGATAGATTTTGATGGTTACATTACTATAATTATTTCATTGATTAGAAAATAATATGGATTGTGAAGGAGCCATGGGTGTAAACCCACGAAGGCCTTCATCGCTGTAAACTGACTTTTAAGGGACTGTGTGTTTTGATTAATTTGGTCGTGGTCGTGATTACAGCGCAGCGACATAGATTAAGTCTTATTACTTAGCTTAGTGTAAATGCTTGTTATTAACAATATTGAGTTTGTTAGAATAATCAACCCATAGTTTACCCATTTAGACATTAATTTAATTATTTCTGTCTTATTAGCCTAGTTCATGTGTCCCACCTTGTGCAAGTTGTTTATTACCTATCCATAATGGTCAAACTTTCCTTATTTGAATCATGTAGCGCATGGGAAAGCCCAAGGAATCAAATCTACTTTATTCCTGGCCTCCTAGGCACCCTTCTGCTTTTTCTTCTTTATTGCCTGCTTTTTCAGTGTTTTTGGGCAAAAGGAAAAGCTAGACTAGGTGAGGTTGACTAGTTTTTTGTTCTACACATCCTCCTCTCTTTTCTCCATGAAAAAGCATGTATGAGCTGCCATTCCACCACTCTTTATCTTTCCTAATCCTTTTTGCTAATTCGTGAGCTCCATGACATATTTGGGATCATCTTTTTACACCTATGGGGGATTTGCTTATTTTTGGTAAGCCTGATTTATGCTAGATTCAAATTGCTCCTCATGCATTTGAATCCCTGATATATGTTACTTATTCACCAACCTATGTTATTACAGGGTTGGCTATTGTACACTGATTTAATACAGTTTAGTGTTCAGCTCCAATTTTCAGTTTCTTTGTGAGTGATTTTGCATGGTCAATTGTTAATTGTTGTGAGTAAAATTAATCTATCACCTGGTTCAATTTCCACATGGTATCAGAGCCATTTTAGATTGTTTCTCTCCTTCAAAAATTGTTTTGCAGGTTCAACATCAGTGACTGGGATCCTTCTACTGACAGTCGGGACAGATTTCTAAGCTATGGATCAATCACAGAAAACTATCTTGACTCCTTTCAATTTATTTGAATGGAAAGCAGAGATGGAGATACTGTTGAGATATAAATGCCTCTACAGGGTGACTATGGAAACAGAAGCAGAGCCCAATGCAGCTGCAAAGAAGATAAAATGGCACAACAGGAGGGATGAGGCTTATGGCCTCCTGTGTCTGAGTATTTCCAGAGACCTCCTTTTCCATCTTGATGGATTGACATCACCGAATGAAGTATGGGAGAAGCTTTCTTATCTTTTTGGAAAGACAGATGAGATGAGGGGACATCAAATCGAAAATGAGCGGATTTCTCTGAGTCCAACGAGCTTTGAATCCCTGCAGATATATTTCTCCAAGTTCAAAGCACTAGTTTTGCAGCTGAAACGGTGTGGTATTGAAAAGAAAGATGATCATCTCATACTGGACATCCTCTCGAAGCTGGGCCCAGATTATTTAGTGTTTGTTTCGATCTTCTATGCCACAAAACTGACAGCTCGAACCTGGAAGATTCCTAGCCTTGCAGATTTCATGGAATCTCTCACACAAGAACATGACAAGCTGGTGATGATGGGAACCATCAAACCATCCAAAGATCAAGCTTTGATTGCTGGAGATTTGAGGGTGGATTCAAAAATAAAAAAATAAATCTAAAAATCCACCTGAGTAAAAGAGAGACAAGAAATAGTCTTTGGAGGATCAACAAGGTCCCAAGAAGAATTACCAGAAGAAGAAGAACAAAGGTGAAATGAGCAAGTGCGCATACTGCAATAAGGGAAATCACTTTGAAATCTCTTGTATGAAAAAGCAGATAGACATGCTGACCCAACTCCTGGAGAAGAATGGAATCTCCCTTCCAGAAAGCTCAAAGAAGAGAGAAGGAGGATCAAGTTCAGATGACAGAGAGAGAGTTCATGCTCTAGTTGCTGGCACATCAAGCTCACCTAGTTTTATCATTGATTCCAGAGATTCAAGACACATGGTTTCGACTAAGGAGGCCTTCTCCTCACTGGATATGTCGAAAGGACCATCTATTGTACTGGGAGACGATTCTCTCACTGAAAGTAAAGGCAAAGGAAGGATAGATCTTGATCATGGTCAGTTCAGCAATGTGCTGTATGTGCTTGGTCTCGCCTCCAACCTCCTGTCAGTGTACCAGATGACCCACACTGGGTCTCCTAAGAAGGTCATATTCTCCCCTGATGAAGTTGAGATCACAGAGATTTCAACTGGTAGAGTCATTGCAAAAGGAGTTACAAATCATGCTCAAAAGGTATACATGTTCTCACACTTCCTACCTCACTCAAACCCCTCTGCTCTTCTCATTCATGCTAATGAATCCAACAAGCCATGGCATGAAATATTTGGCCACCTAAATTACAAGTATCTTTTTTATCTTAGTGAAAAAGAGATGGTCATAAGGTTTCCCAAGATAAAATTTTCCAAAGGAGTCTGCCAAGGTTGTATCCTAGGAAAACACCCAGAGCACAAATTTGAGAGAGCTAGTCATGAGAGAACCTCTGCACCCCTCGAGCTGATCCACAGTGATGTTGCTGGTCCATTTCCTCATATGTATATGAGTCAGGAAAAATATGCATTTACTTTCATTGATGACTTTTCCAGGTATTGCTGGGTTCACTTCCTAAAACACAAGTCTGAAGTTTTTGGCCTATTCAAAGCCTTTAAGGCTTTGGTTGAAAACCAGTCTGGAAGGAAACTCAAGGCCCTCAGATCTGAAAATGGTGGTGAGTATGTCAAGTCCGAGTTTATTAATTATTGTGCAGATGCAGGTATTCAGATGCAGCATTCTATCCCTTACACACCATAGCAAAATGGTGTTGCTGAGAGGAAGAACATATCACTGAAGGAGATGGCAACATGCATGATGGAGGCCAAAAATTTGCCACCAAAGTACTGGGACAAATCTACCAACTATGCAGCCTATATTCAGAATAGGGTGCCTCACAAACAGCTTGATGGCGTGACTCCCTTTGAAGCATGGAGTGGGCACAAGCCAGATGTGACCCATTTCAGGATTTTTGGCTCAAAGGCTTGGGCTAGAATCCCGACAGAGAAGAGGAAGGCTTTGCAGCCCCAAATCCAAGAGTGTATTTTTGTTGGATACTCTGAATATTCAAAAGGGTACAAGTTGATAAATTTGAGCACAAACAAAGCCTTCATTGAAAGGTGTGTTCAGTTTGAAGAAGAACCCCTTGCAGCAGTGGAAGTTGGTGAAGCCTCTTCACCACCTGAACCTAAAGAAGTAAGTAAAGAGTTTGTTTAACATGCTGATTCTGATTTTTCTAATGGATATGAGTTTATTGCAGACCCTAACAGCCCCATAAGGCCAAAATGGGCAGCCAAGACACTACATGCAGCAGGTGAGCTAGCTAGGGATCCCAATGACCCAAGAAGGACTAGATCTCAGTTTGAGAGTGGTCTGTGCATGAAGGATCCTATGTTTGATGAAAAATTCTATTTGATGGTTGATTCTGATCCTCAAACATATGAATAAGTAGCAGGAGATCCAAGATGGAAAACAGCCATGAAGGAGGAGTTCAGCTCACTCCAAAAGAGCAACACATGGGAGCTAGCGGATCTTCCTCCAGGAAGAAAGTTAGTCCAGTGTAAGTGGGTCTATAAGACCAAATTTGCTGCTGATGGTTCACCACTAAAGTACAAGGCCAGATTGGTAGCCAAGGGATACTCACAGGTTCATGGCATAGATTACAATGAGACCTTTTCCCCAATGGCAAAGATGGATTCCATCAGGCTAGCTCTACCCATTGCAGCCTCAAGCCAATGGGAGGTACATCACATGGATGTAAAATGTGCCTTACTGAATGGATATCTCATTGAAGATATATATATGCAGCATCCTCAAGGTTTTTCTACTAACCCTTCTCTTATGTGCAGGTTGAGAAAGTTATTGTATGGGATAAAGCAAGCCCTCATGGCTTGGTATGCCAAGATCGATAGCTTTCTGCTATCACTGAATTTTGTTCGGTGCAAATCAGATCCAAATGTCTATTTGAAGTTATTTAATGGTTCATTAATGATCATTGTGTTATATGTTGATGACCTCCTCATTACAGGAAGCTCAAAGGCTGAGATTGATTCCTTAAAAGGAGCTATGAACCAAGCCTTCTCCATGACAGATTTGGGGCTCTTAAGTCAATTTTTGGGGCTTGAGATTGGTCAAAACAAAGCTGGAATTAAGGTGCACCAGTCCAAATATGCCTTGAAATTGCTGAACAAATTCAAAATGAAGGATTTCAAAGCAAGCAAAACTCCTTTCCTTTCAGGAGTGAAGCTGGAAGAAGTTGATTAATCACCGATGGTAAACAATACACTGTATAGGCAATTGATTGGATGTTTGTTGTATCTGACACATACTAGACCTGATCTTTGTTATGCATTAAGTGTGGCTTCTAGATTCATGGATCAGCCCCAAGAGGTCCATTGGAAAGCAGCCAAAAGGATCCTTAACTTTGTTCAAGGAACAAGGACACATGGGATCTTCTATAAAGCAAAATCTGATCTTGATTTGATTGGATTTACTGACAGTGATTGGGCAGGTGATAGCACAGACAGAAAGTCCACTTTAGGATATGTGTTCATGCTTGTAGAAGGTCCAATCAGCTGGTCAAGCAAGAAATAGACTGCCATTGCACTCTCATCTACAAAAGCAGAGTACAGAGGAGTTGTTAATGCAACAAATCAATGTTTATGGTTGCAGGGTTTACTTGGAGAGTGTGGTTTCGAAACAGAGTACTCAACTACCATCTACTGTGATAACCAGAGTACCATTCAAATCTGCAAAGATCCAGTTCAGAACTAGAGAACCAAACACATTGAGATCCATATGCACTACATCAGAGAACTTATGCATGCTGGCACCATTCACCTACTCTTCTGTTCATCTTCAGAACAAGTAGCTAATATCTTCACCAAAGCATTTTGTGAGAAGACCTTTAGTAGTCTCAAATCACTGCTGGGTATTGCTGATCATGCTGTGCAAGCATGAGTGAAGACAAGATTCTACAATCTTGTTTACAGTCCATGTTTAAGGGAGGATTTTCCCAAGTTGGTTTTGCCTCTTTCCTTGTTTAAATGGACATGCAGTATGTAAAGGGTGACTAAGCCTTGTTGCTAGGCCATATAATTTTCTGATATATTACTCATAAGTCAGGCTTAAGGGGGGGTGTTAGAATAATCAACCCATATTTTACCCATTTAGACATTAATTTAATTATTTATGTCTTATTAGCCTAGTTCATGTGTCCCACCTTGTGCAAGTTGTTTATTACCTATCCATAATGGTCAAACTTGCCTTATTTGACTCATGTAGTGCATGGAAAATCCCAATGAATCAAATATTATTTATTCGTGGCCTCCTAGGTGCCCTTTTGCTTTTTCTGCTTTATTGCCTGCTTTTTCAGTGTTTTTGGGCAAAAGGAAAAGCTAGACTAGGTGAGGTTGACTAGTTTTTTTTCCTACACATCCTCCTCTCTTTTCTCCATGAAAAAGCATGTATGAGCTGCCATTCCACCACTCTTTAGCTTACCTAATCCTTTTTTCTGATTCGTGAGCTCCATGACAGATTTGGGATCATCTTTTTACACCTATGGGGGATTTGCTTATTTTTGGTAAGCCTGCTTTATGCTAGATTCGAATTGCTCCTCATGCATTCAAATCCATGATGTATGTTATTGATTCAGAAACCTATGTTATTACAGGGTTGGCTATTGTACACTGATTTAATACATTTTAGTGTTCAGCTCCAATTTTCAGTCTCTTTGTGAGTGATTTTGCATGATCAATTGTTAATTGTTGTGAGTAAAATTAATCTATCACCTGGTTCAATTTCCATAGAGTTTAAATACTAACGTATGCCACATACTATGTATGTATAGAGTGGCCATGATTTATTGTAAACAAAAAACCCACAGGTTTCAAATCCTGATCGTGGTTTGATGTAACGAGTTGTATTTTTATGTGGATGCGAAATGGGGGTTGAAGGCCCACAGGATTCAATTCCTATCCACCCTTGTAATTAATTAGAACTGTGTAGATATTTCTATATGGTTTATAAAATGGAAATGATTCCTGTGTATGAATTTATATTGGGGTTTTTAATATGACGGTTTCACGGTTATGTAAATGATTACTGTGTAGTATTTTATGTGGTGGTTTTATTAAGCCAATGAGTTGTCTTTTGTAACCCACAGGTGTTGATACCATGACCTTTGGATAACTTAGGGTTTAATTTAATGGTTGAAATGTTTTTTTAATGGATAATCATTATGTAATGGCTGAGAGTAGTATTAGGTAGGAATTAATGATTTATGCATGTGATTTACGATAACATTTATTTAAGATTTATACTGTATATTTAATTATTAAAAGAGACTCAAACTTGGACCCAATGAATGGTCATGATTCTTCTCCATTCATTTGATTATGATGATGTTATTCTATATGGAATGATTTAGTAATTATCTTGTATTTAATATACAGACCTTGAAAGGTCTTTCTCGGTTTATTTATTTTACCTTTTAAGTAGAACATTAATTTTGTACTTTAGTTTATAAATACTGTATTTATTAGATTGGATTCATAATTCTATTTAATCTCTGATTTGCATATATATTTATATATACCTATAGTAGTTCAGTTTGTAGTTAAGAACTTGGTTTATCTAGGCTATAAGTTTAAACATAAATGTATTTAAAACTTACTTCTAAGATTAATCTATTTAAATCTAAAATATGCCTCTACTGACAAATGGAATATATCAGTAGAGTATAAAGATCAAATGAATAAATAACAACAGATCTGAAATAAACTTAGTTTGTACTTAACCCAATTTCATCAGTAAAACTAATACATGAATTAAAAGTAGGGTGAAAAACCCTTGATGAACATTTGTAAATAATTGACCTTGCAGAAGTAAACTAATGAATAAAACCTCGGTAAACCTTGTATAGAAAATTACTTACATCCTAGGGTTAATATTTTAAAATGCAAACCCTAGCATATTTAAACAAAGAAACATATACATTGGGTTAGGAAAAACAATGAATTCATTTTCCAAACATAGCTAGCATTTATTCTAGGAAAGTAGAATAAAAAGTCTAAAGCTTCATACCTGTAACTTGAATCTCTATTAATGGATGAACCTACACACTTAAATAACCAGTATTAAGAATTCAAGGCAGATCTGACCTCTGTTTTTGATGACCAAGTCACTTTGGAACTACCACGTTCCACCCAACCATGACCCGGAACCGTTCCTGGTTTTAATCCGGATCCCTTCGAGCTGGACTCCAACATGCAAGTAGCTTAGATCTCCTAAGATAGGGTTTCCTATCTGCTATATTAGATCTGAATCAATTCTCCTTTCTCCTTCCAGGAGAATGTTCTCCAAGAATTACTTGAGAGAAAAGAGGCAGAAAGTGACTCCTCTAATGATAGATCTGAACCCCAAGCCTTTCCTTGGCTTGAGTCTTTATAGACAGACTTTTTAGTCAAAGGGATAGTTAAATCAAGAAGCCTTGGTTTCTTGATTTAACCATTTTCAATTACTTTGGGTAACTATTAATACTTTAACTTAGGAACTTTCAACTAGTTCCTAATTAGACTTTGTAGGTTTTGGACTATTTATTATCTTTCCATAATAAATATTAATGGATGGAACTTTTCTTTATTTATTTCATAANTATATAGATATATATATATATCATCAACAATTGGCTTACGCACAATATATAAAACAAATCATCATGTTCATATGCAGTTGGGTCCTTGACCCAATATATCAAAATAAAATATCAAGTAAACATCATAATCAATAGGCACATGCCTATAAGTGTTAGGTCCAAAATTTGGGATATTACATCTCTCCCTACTTAGAACAACACCGTGCCTGGTGTTCTAGGGACTTGGAATGACATCATGAAATGAGGTAGGGTAAACCTTTCTCATGGTGGATTTATTCTCCTAAGTAGCCTCATCAGCCTCAAAGTGCTTCCATTGCACTTTCAACTAGACTACAATGCTCTTCCGAAGCTGCACATCTCTCTTGTCCAGTATATGAATAGGATCAGGGGAAAACTCTCCTTCAGGTTCCACTTGTAATAGGAACCAATCAACAACATGTTTAGTATCATAAACATATTTCTTTAACAAAGATGCATGGAAAACATTATGGACTCTTTTATTCCTGGGTAACACTAGTTCATATGCCATCAGCCCTTTCTTGGATAGTATTTCAAAAGGTCCACAAAAGATAGGTGCTAACTTACCACACCTACCCAAGCTCAACGAGCTTCGTTTGGCTTTTACTTTCAAGTAAACATGATCGCCTATTTGGAAGTCTTGATCTTTTCTTTCCTGATCCACGTAACTTTTCTAGCGGTCTTGTGCTTCTTTAAGGTTCACCTAGACCTTGGTAACCAACTGTTCCAATTCAATCAACAAATCAGGCCCTAACATGAGCCGATCCACCAGGATATCCCAAGTAACCAGTGTTCTACACTTCCCTCCATAGAGTACCTCAAAGGAACTCATCTTGGCATAATTATGATAACCATTGTTATATGCAAACTCTGCGAGATGCAGGTAATCCTCCCACTTCATGGGGTTGTTCATGACATACATACGAAGCATGTCTTCAACAATCTGATTTACTCTTTATGTCTTCCCCTCTGTCTACGAGTGATATGCAGTGCTAAATTTCAACTGCATCTCCAATTCGGAGAATAAAGATCTCCAAAAATTTTCTATAAAATTAACATCTTGATACGAGATGATTGCCTTGGATATCACATGCAAACTAAATATCTCCTTCAAGAAAATATTAGCAATGTTCATTGCTTTGTAGGTCTACTTCACAGAAATGAAGTGTGTCGCTTTCAAAAACTTGTCGATGACCACAAAAATAGAATCATTTTTCTTCTTACTTTTCGGTAACCGGTGATGAAATCCATACTAATGACCTCCCACTTCCATTCTGGAATGGGTAATAGCTGCAACAATCCCGCAGGATGCTGATGCTCAGCTTTGACTAGCTGACATTCCTGACATTTAGCAATAAACATTGCAATGTTGGCCTTTAACTTAGGATAGAAAACATGTCTCTTGATGGTGGATATCATCTTTTGATATCCCGGGTTCCCAGAGTAGGGTTCCTGATGAAATTCCATGAGGATGTTTGACCAAAGGTCGCCTCCTTTTGGAACATACAAATGATTCTTGGACCATAGTAGTCCGGATTTGTCTACCTTGTATTCTTTTTGTTGTTGAAATATCCTGTCCTCTTGGAATTTCTTGAGGATTTCCACATAGAAGGGGTCAACTCTATTGGCCGCTCTAATCCTCTCATGAAAATATGCATTGGTTTGACTCAAAGTCACCTCATATAGCATATGAGTTCGTTGGCTCAAAGCATTGGAAACCTTATTCTCTTTTCGCTTAATGTGATTTAGCTTGAAATGGTACTCACTAAGGAAATCCAACCATCGGGCTTTCCTTGCATTCATATCTGGTTGATCAAATAAATATTTTAGACTCATGTTTCCTGTCTTCATAAGGAACTTCCTTCCCATGAGGTAGTGCCTCCACATCCTCAAATCCTGGATGATGGAAGCTAACTCAAGATCATGCATGGGGTAATTCTGCTCATGATAGTTCATGATTCATAACAGACCACGTGATCATTCTACAAGAGGACTCCTCCAAGTCCTTCCTTGCTTGCATCTGTCCAAACAACGAAATCCCCATTGGGATCTGCAATTTGTAACACTAGTGCGGTCATAAAAAGCTTCTTAAGATTCTTAAAATTTGCTTCGAACTTGTTAGTCCATAACAACATATTTTCTTTCTTTTGCAAAGAAGTCATGGGGCAAGTGATTCTCGAGAAGTTCACAATGAACTTTAGATAATATCCTGCTAATCCCAAAAAGTACCTAATGTTAGTGACACTAGTAGGGGTAGGACCAATCCTTTATGGCCTTAATATTTTTCGGGTCCACGACTATCCCTATCACGGAGATAATGTGACCTAAATACTGAATCGGTGGTTTGTAAAAATCACATTTTCTAAACTTAGCGTAAAGCTGGTGTTCTGTCAACACTTGTAGTACTATGCAAAGGTGTTCTTCATGTTCTTATTTATTATTCGAATAAAACAATATGTTACCTATAAATACCAAGACAAACTCATCCAAATACCTACCGAATATGTTGTTCATCATACACATAAAGTTTGCGGGTGCATTGGTCAACCCGAACGGAATCACTACAAACTCATAGTGCCCATACCTTGTACTAAAGGTGGTTTTGTGAATATCCTTGTCATGAATCTGTACCTGATGGTAGCTAGATCAAGTCAATGTTTGAAAATATTATGGCTCCTCCCACCTGATCGAACAAGTCATCGATCCGAGGGAGTAGATAATGGTTCTTGATAGTCATTTTGTTCAACTAATAGTAATCAATGCACATCTACATCATTTCGTCCTTCTTCTTTATGAACAATATCGGTGCTCCCCAAGGATACACATTGGATCAGATATACCCTTTCTCTATCAACTCCTGCAGTTGTATTTTGAGTTCCACCAACTCA
This sequence comes from Pseudotsuga menziesii, assembly GCA_001517045.1. Taxonomy (NCBI): domain Eukaryota; kingdom Viridiplantae; phylum Streptophyta; class Pinopsida; order Pinales; family Pinaceae; genus Pseudotsuga; species Pseudotsuga menziesii. Next base: position 355,223 of record LPNX010028775.1, on the reverse strand, counting down.
GGTGCACTCATGCGGTAAGGGGCTTTGGAAGCCGGAACTGATCCTGGGGTCAGTTTGATGAAAATTATAGGTCTCTTTTCGGAGGTAATCCTGGGATTTCCTCAGGAAACACATCCTTGAATTCTTCAAGAACGGGAAAGTATTCTATGCATTACTCTCTATCAGACTCCATCTCTCGAATGCTCACTGCAAACAACTTGCATCCCTTCTTGACGCATCTCTTTGCTTGTAAGGAAGATATTATCCTTACAGAAACTTTCTTTGGAATTCCCTAAACCCTCACTTGGTTCCCTTGGCTATCAGTACACAATATAGAATTGTGTACGCAATCGAGCATGACATGATGCTATTCTAGTCAGTCCATGCCAATAAGTACATTGTGAAATCCTAAAGGTAGGATGTCTAGGTTTACTTTTGTAGGAAAACCATTCAGGTTTTCCTCACATTCTTTAACAATTTCTGAAACTTTTCATTTAGTACCTATGGCTAATTGAACCAACCAAGGTTTATCATGTTTTACTTTGCCTAGTTTTCATTCATCAACAATTTTAGGTGAAACATATCTCTGACAAGCACCGAGATCAATAAGTATTGAAATAGAAGTGTTCAAGATCTTACCTTCTATTTCAACCATTGTAGCTTGATGATCTACCTGTCGGCCATCTAATATTGCATAGATCCACGATGTTCCAACTATGTACTCAATAGTTGGTTCTTCTTGTAAGTTGTGCAAGACCCCACTAGTCTTGTTCTTACAATCTTGGGCATACTGAGGCCTTTTGCATTTCCAACATTCATCTGTAGTGGGCTAGCATTGGATCCATGTAATGTCTCGAATTTTGGCCCTACCATTTATAGGCAAAAGCCTATTGATCATGATTATTATATTGATGTTTTATTTTTGGGTCGAAGACCCCACTGCATATGAACATGATGATTTGTTTTGTATATTGGCCATAAGCCAATTGTTGATGATATATAGGTATATATATCTTTTGTGTTGGGCGTGGACCCTGAAGCACATGATTGATGAAATGTTTATGTTGGGCATGGACCCTGAAGCACATGATCGATGAGATGTTTTGTGTTGAGCAAGAGGCTCTGGAACACATGAGTACTTACGTTTGTGTTGAGCATAAAGCTCTACAACAAAATGAAAATATAATTGGAAATGTTGGGAATAAGCTCTGGAGCATTCCATGTTGGTGTTGAGCATATTAAGCTCTAGAGCATCAGATATTTGGACATTGTATCCCTAGGTGTATCGTACAAGTACATCCTAGCATTTAGTATTGAGCAAGAGCTATGAAATTGCACTATGTTTGTAACTCCCTGTTATAATCATTGAGTATGGGCTCTGGTAAGCGCTAGGGGTTACTGAAAAGATTAAAATCACCTCCGACCGAAAATGACTCGAGGAATAATATTTATCTCATCATACTTATTTTTAAATGATTAAATGAAATTTCAAATTTATGTATTCTCATCAAGTATTGAAGAACTACAATGTTATACGAGGGATATCCAACATGCAAGGATGTTTAGAGTTGCCTAGCCTAGTAGACCTGATCCATCTATCTACTTGACCTTCATAAAGAAGTGTCGTTAAGTCTAGGGATCATGACACATGATGCATGAAGACAAGTGTTAACAAGTATTTTAATACTATGTATTTTATACATAGAACGTA
>LPNX010028775.1:225941-347582 GCA_001517045.1 Pseudotsuga menziesii | reverse complement strand
GAGAAGCTCCACCAATTATTATTTATTATTAAAAGATTAATAAATAGTGAAATATCTATGAAAGACTAACTAGGAACTAGTTAAAAGTTCCTAGGTTAAGAAATGGAAATTACCCCAGTAAATTAAAAAGGGTTAAATCAAGAAATCAAGGATTTCTTGATTTAACTGCCCCTTTGATTGAAAAGTCTGTCTATAAAGACTCAAGCCAAGCAAAGGATTGGGGTTCTAATTCTTTTTAGGAGAATCATTATTCTGCCTCTTTTGCTCTCAAGTGTTTTCTTGAAGAACTTTTCTTGCAAGGAAAAGAGGATTGATCCAGAACTAAGTTCGAGTTAGGAAACCCTACCTTAGGAGCTCTAAGCTACTTGCATATTGGAGTCCAGCTCGGGGGATCTGGATTAGAACCAAGAATGGTTTTGGGTCATGGTCTGGAGGAACGTGGTAGTTCCCAAGTGATTTGGTCATCAAATAGAGGTCAGATCTGCATTGAATTGTTAACACTAGTTTTTAAGTGTGCAGGTGCAGCCATTAACAAAGCTTCAATTTTCAGGTATGAAACCCTTGAAGGCCTATTATGTTTCTTTCCAAAGTTTCATTATTGTTTGTGTTAAGTAATGGCTGCAATGAAATTTCTAACCCTAATGGTTATGTCTGATGGTTAAAAAAATATGCTAGGGTTTGTATCTGTAATTTACTAATCATAGGTTATTTATGTTTAGGGTTGTGTCTCTCATAAATGTTCCTATATTAACTAGGTTTGATCTTGGTATTATGTTATTACCTTGTCCTCTATATTTAATACTCTGCTGACATATTCCATTTGTCAGCAGAGGGTTGTTTTTAAATTCAATTTTAGTTCAGGAGTATAGGTTAAAGATTTATAGATATAGAATTACATATATATATCAGTCTTAAAATAGTTTTATAATTTATGTACTATTTTGATTTATTATAAACTAAAGAACAAAATTCATATAATAAACAAGCTAACAAATTATTAAATACCTTATAAGGTCTACTCTACTTAATCACGTAAAAAAAAATTAAATATAATCACATTTCATTTTAATAAACATAATAAAAATTAACCAAACAGAGAAGGCATCATGACCATCCATGTGGTCCATTATCAAACTCTGTATTGCTATATAAAATACACAATCGAAATCATATCCCTTAACATGGCTCGAATGTTTAAATTTACAGTCCTATTATTACGATCATCCTTTATAAACACATAAGGGTTTTAAAAGCCGCAGTTAAAATCTATACATAACCAAACATCTTATTAACCATTTGAAACATTTAAAACCCATTGAATCGAATCGAATCGTGTAGATGTCCAGACCCATTTTAATAACACTAATAAAACCATACGTATTTTCTTATACAATCAGTAAGCCATCGCATAACCTTTCTCTATAGTCCATGCTATATATCTAGTATGTGCAGGCTATGCTTAAAATCTATGCCACAAATCCAAACAATGCGTACACTAACAAGGAGGTCGTAAAGACCCTAGTTACAGCCTTGGCCAAGTTTCAACTAAACAAACAGTCACGTTTTTTATAAAAACCAATCGATATCATGGGTTGTCATAACCCTAGCTATTACAGCCAAATCTTTCCAAGTAAACAGAGCGTGGTGGTAAGCCAATGGGCTACGACACCATTGTTACAATGGTGCATCCCATGGCATAACGCCTAAGCTCTATAAGCTCCCTACTTAAAATTTAAACCAAACTATAACTATGCAAACAGAGTGTTGTGCATACGACCATAACCCAAAACAATAATAATTATATGCATATAATTATTTCTACAGGCTGTAAGGCCACAATCGATTCCATTAAAAACCACATAAAACACAAAGAGTAAATAACCATACAAAACCAAATTTTACACAGTATTTAAACGTTGGAGGAAATCGTATTAATTTCATATCAAATCTTTTACAACCTTCATATTAAAACCAACATGTACTAAAATTACACTGGGAGGCACGAACCCTCTCTACCTTTAGTCAAAGTATTAAAACATAATGGCAAGCTTTGAGCTATGGCACCATTACAAGTAATGGTATAGCCACCGCCCAAACAAATGCCAAATATCTCAACTAGAGTCTATCAAAACCAGAGCAAGCTATATCCTAAAACCTCGAAGGTAGAGTCAACAAGTGTCACATGAAACCCCAACCTAGTAACGATGTTCCAACTAAGGAATTCCAGAATGAGAGGAGGAAAGGAAAATTGCTAACAGGCTTACCTCGGGCCATGAGGAAGAAATCCAAAATCGACAAGTGCAGCCTGTGCAAACCCCAGAGCGCCTTCACATGCACCTACAGACAAAACACGATGGCATGAGGAGCATGACCATGCCATAAATAAAACCAAACAAAGAAATGCATGTACAAAGAGCCGGATGAGCTTATCTGTGAATCGTTGGGGTCTACTCCATTCTCTAGACACATAGAGGCTTCACTACACCACAATGCCCATACCATAATGCACTTACAACAAGTCCTAAGACCTTTTCCAAGGGTTTTCAGCAACCCCGATGGAATTAATGGCACTAGCTAGTGGCTATTAACACCACCATAAACCCCAACCATAAGATCATGGACCAACATCATATCAAGCTTTCCATATTATAAACCCTCTATACTATGGTTTCGCCACCCCTTAAAAAGTTAGCGCAGGCTCAATACTATTGATATGGTATGTATACCATAGTCTCAACCTTCTGATATGCGTAGCCTTAACACTATCCTATAGTGTTACAATGTTTCCCTTAAACATTATCTTATAATGTTATAATGTGTTCTCTTAGCATAGGATTATAGTGATATCACTTTCCCTTTGTGCTAGCTCATATAGGTAGTGTATGCGTTGAATTCATAGGTCTAGGTTGTAGCATTTAGGAATAATGTCAAACATAGTATGCCATGGTGTCCTCACCAGGAAGAACAAGCGTAAGTCTACAAGCTCATCACCAAGGTAAAACTTGCAAAATAGCAAGAAAAGACGAGTAAGTAACTAAACAAGAGATAGATAATAAAAATGAAAGGACATTAATATAGATTCATAAGCATTTAGTAAATTAACAAATAAAGATTGATAACAAACATAGGGCATACCTGAGTCATAAAACAGATCAGTAAAAAAAGTGCAAGATAGAACGGGAAGTACAACTAAGAACTTAGTTGTGTCAAGTAACCAATAATCCTGATGTCGCAAGAGTAACCTGTGAATCAATGAATAAGTTGCCTTAGTTCGAATGAACTAATTAAGCCTTCCTAATGAAGAATAATATTACCTCTCAGATCATCATGGGAGAATGAGTCCTGCCACTCCATCACTTTGTTCCCATCAATAAAGTTAAGTTAGTTTTCATTAAATAAACACAGTATACATGTGCAGGAGTAAAAGAATGATCTAAATAACTCATTAATTCACTGACAATAGTAACTATGATAGATCGACAGTTTAAATAACAGAATTGAGACATAAGAAGTAAATGAACTAATAGTAATGGAGTGGATAAGAGATTTACAAGAAAACGGGAAGAATCCAAAGAGGTTGAAAGTGTAAGGAGCATCTATGTTTCAGCATGAGTACTAATGACCCCTTTTGGGCAGTTTTCACTAGCCTATAATTTTATTTTATTTTTTTTAAATTTTGGGGACATCACAAGTGGTATCAGAGCCTAGTTTCAATACTGAGAGACTTGTGGGTGCACCAAGCATTCATGCAAAGAAAATAAAGTATGATAAGTAATGTTTGTTACTAACATAAAAATTTTGCTGCTATTAAAAAATTTTGTGTTACAGGAAAAATTTTACAGCACTGTTCAGTTTATGAACACTGAGGAAGAAAATAGCCGGTAGGAAGAAATGACCACCCCCACTCCAGAAGTGAACTTGGTGGTCGAGCTAAACTCTTATGTGCTGAGAACTTTGCATAGTCTTCAAGCTGAACTAAAGAGTTTTAGAGAGGACATTCTAAATGAAAGAAATGAATAACAAGATATAAATGAAGCATTATTGTGTAACATAATGGGAGGGAGCTTGTAAGGTAAACCTACCCATTCCACCAACAGGTCCAAAAGAGAACCATACCATCAGTGGGCTAGCATTGCAAGAGAAGTAGAAAAAGAAGGTACACCTAAAGCAACTAAAGGAGATCATCACAATCATACTAGTGATGACTCACTTTCCCCATGGAGAAAGAGGCAAAGAAGTGATGACAGTCTTCGAGGGGGGGAGGTTTTGAAAAATAAGAGCCCTGAACTATGAAGGTGAAGTAAATATGGGAGAAAATGCTGAAGAATGGTTGCTGGGAATTGAGTAAGTATTTACAGGTTCATAACTATTCAAGTGTGATGCAGGCTAGGCTTTCCATCTACAACTTGAATGGTAAGGCAGCAAGATGGTGGCGCGATTTAAAGCACACCAAGAAAGATGAGCTGCGAGAAAAAAGCTGGGAAAAATTCCAAAAGATTTTCCAAGAAAAATACATGTCGAAAAGGTTCTTTGACTGCAAGGTAAAAGAATTCCATGAATTGCACATGGGGTCCATGACTATGGACGCATTTATAAACAGATTTCTAGATCTGCTGCATTATGTACCGTATATGTGAGAAGAAAAGGTGAATATCCAGCAACTCCTAGGATGTCTTCCTCCTAGTTTTCAGGACAAGATTGACTTCGACATGCCAAAGAATCTGGATATTGCACTACACAAGGCCCGAATCTACTATGAGCATGGGTAGTTACAGAAAGAAAACGAGAAACAAAACATAGAAAAGTCTAGAAACTTTTCTGATAACCACAATCCTGGGTCAAACCCGTAGCCTTATAGAAAGCAAAATAATAGCTTTCCAGTGAACAAGAACTTCAACAAAACTCGTACGAAGCCTTATGTACCAGCTCCAAATGGTAATAAGCAAGTGGCAAGTGGAGCCAATGCTACCCCTTTAGCGATCAAGTGTTGAAAATGCAACGGGCCACATTATGCCCGAGATTGTAAGAACAAGAACAATGGAGTCTTGCATAACCTGCAAGAAGAACCTACCATTGAGGACATAGCAGGAACCCCACAAATCTATGCAGCATTAGATGATTGACAGGCAGAAAATCAAGCTACAATGGTCGAGATCAAAGGTAAGATCTTGAACACCTCTGTTTCAATACTTATTGATATTGGTGCTTGCCGGAGCTATGTTGCACCTAATATTGTTGATTTATGCAAGTTAGGAAAAGTAAAGCATGATAAACCGTGGCTGGTACAGTTAGCCACCGGTATGAAGTGGAAGGTTTCAGAGATTGTTAAAGAATGTGAAGTAAACCTGAATGGTTTCTTTACTAAGGTAAACCTGAACATCCTACCTTTAGGATCATATGATATTCTTATCGGCATGGACTGGTTGGAACAAAACCATCTCATGCTCGATTCTCTACACAAGTCTATCTTGTGTACTGATGGCCAAGGGAACCAAGTGAAGGTTCAAGGCATCCCGAAGAAAGTTTCTGTAAGACAAATATCTTCGTTACAAGAAAAGAAGTGTGTTAGGAAGGGCTACAAGTTATTTGCAGTGAACATCCGATACGTAGAGTCTGATAGAGAACAATACACTGAAGACTTCCCTGTTCTTGAAAATTTCAAGGATGTGTTTCCTAAGGAAATCCTCAGATTACCTCTGAAATGAGACCTAGAATTTTCCATCGAACTGACCCCAGGATCCGTTCCGGCTTCCAAATCCCCTTACTGCATGAGTGCACCGTAATTGGTGGAACTCAAACTACAGTTGTAGGAATTAATAGAGATGGGTATATCCGACCCAGTGTGTCCCCTTCAGGAGTACCATTTTTTTTTGTAAATAATAAGGATGGTATGATGCGGATGTGCATTGATTACCTTCAGTTGAACAAAATAACTATAAAGAACCGTTACCCGCTCCCTAGGATCGATAATTTGTTCGACCAGGTGGGAGGATCCAAAATATTTTCAAAGATTGACCTACAATCTAGGTACAATCAGGTATGGATCCGAGATGAAGATATCCCCAAGACCACCTTTTGTACGAGGTACGAGCACTATGAGTTTGTAGTGATTCCGTTTGGGTTGACCAATGCACCTGCAAACTTTATGTGTATGATGAACAACATATTCAGTAAATATCTGGATAAGTTTGTACTAGTCTTTATTGACGACATTATGGTTTATTCCAAAAATAATGAGGAACACGAAGAACACCTTCGTGTAGTACTTCGGGTGTTGAGAGAACACCAGCTCTATGGTAAGTTTAGTAAATGTGATTTTTACCAACCACAAATACAGTACCTAGGTCACATCATATCTGAGGCAGGGATAACTGTGGACATGAAAAAGATTCGAGCTATAAAGGATTGGCCTACCTCGACTAGTGTCACTGACATTAGGTCCTTTTTGGGTTTAGCCGGGTATTATCAAAAGTTCATTGAGAAATTCTCAAGAATCGCTTGTCCCATGATGACCTTGTAGAAGAAAGTGAACAAGTTATTATGGACTGAAAAGTGTGAAGAAAGTTTTCAAAAGATTAAGCAGTTTTTTATGACTACACCAGTGTTGCGGATTGCAGATCCCGATGAGGATTTCGTTGTATGCACAGATGCAAGCAAGGAAGGACTTAGAGGAGTCCTTTTGCAAAATTATCATGCGATCTGTTATGAATCGTGGAAATTAAAAGAGCATGAACATAATTATCCTACGCACAATCTTGAGCTAGCAACCATTATCCATGCTCTGAAGATGTGGAGGCACTACCTCATGGGAAGGAAGTTCCTTCTAAAGACTAACAATATGAGTCTAAAATATTTATTTGATCAACCTGATCTTAATGTGACAGGAGCCAAATGGTTATATTTCTTGAGTGAGTATCACTTTGAACTAAAGCACATTAAGGGCAAAGAGAACAAAGTTGCCGATGCTTTGAGTCGATGGACTCATATGATATATGAGAGGTGACCCTAAGTCAAATTGATGCATATTTGCATGAGAATATTAGAACAGCCAACAAGGTTGACCCGTTCGATGTGGAGATCCTCAAGAAGGTCCAAGAGGACTAGTTGTTTCAACAACAGAAGGAATACAAGGTGGATGAATCCGGATTACTATGGTCCAAAGATATATTTTATGTTCCAATTGGAGGGGACATTTGGTCCAGCATCCTCATAGAATTTCATAGGGCACCCTACTTGGGGCACCCAGGATATCAAAAGGTTATATATTTCGTCAAGAGACACTTCTTTTGGCCTAATTTAAAGGTCGACATTGCAATGTTTGTTGCGAAATGTCAAGAATGCCTTCTATTTAAAGCTGAGCACCAACATGCTTCAGGGTTACTTTAGCCATTACCCATTCCGGAATGGAAGTGCAAGGTTATCGGTATGGATTTTATTACTGGCTTACCCAAAATTAAGAAGCAAAATCATTCCATATTCGTAGTCATTGACAAGTTGCCAAAGGGGGCACACTTCATCCCCATATAATCGGCCTACAAGGCCATGAACATTGCCAATATCTTCCTGAAAGAGACATTTAGATTTCATGGGATACCCAAAGTGATTATCTCATATAAATATGTTAAGTTTACAGGAAAATTTTGGAGATATTTATTCTCTGGATTAGAGATGCAGTTGAACTTTAGCACTACTTATCACACACATATGGAAGGGAAGATTGAAAGAGTGAACCAAATTGTTGAAGACATGCTTCGAATGTATGTCATGAACAATGCCACCAAGTGGGAGGATTATCTGCACCTTGCAGAGTTTGCATATAACAACGGGCATCGGGATTCTGCCAAGATGAGTCCTTTTGAGGTACTATATGGATGAAAGTGTAGGACCACAGTTACTTGGGATAGTATAGTGGATTGGCTCATGTTAGGGCCTGACCTTTATTGGACTTGGAATAGTTAGTTACCAAAGTCTAGGGAAACCTTAAAGAGGCACAAGACCGTTAGAAAGGCTATGCGGATAAGAAAAGAAAATATAAAGACTATCAAGTAGGTGAGCATGTCTACTTGAAAGTGAAAGCAAAACGGATCCCGTTGAGCTTAGGTAGGTGTTGTAAGTTGGAACCTATGTTTTTTGCCCCTTTTGAAATTATGGCCAAGAAAGGACCAGTGGCTTATGAATTAGCATTACTTGTGCACATAAGAGTTCATAATGTATTCCATGCATCTTTATTAAAGAAATATGTTTATGACACTAAGCATGTCATTGATTGGTCCTTATTATAGGTGAAACCTGAGGGGGAATTTTCCCCTGAGCCTTTGAATATATTGGACAAGAGAGAAGTACAGCTTCAGTGCACTGTGGTCCAATTGAAAGTGTAGTGAAAGCACTTTGAGGTAGATGAGGCTACCTGGGAGAATGAGGCCACCATGAGAAAGGATTACCCTGCCTTATTTCATGATATCATTCAGAGTCCCTAGAACTCTAGGGATGGTGTTATAGTAAGCGGGGAGGGATGTAATGTCCCAAATTTTGGACCTACGATTTATAGGAATAAGCATATTGATCATGATGATTATATTGATGTTTTGTTTTTGAGTCAAAGACCCCACTGCATATGAACAAGATGATTTGTTTTGTATATTGGGCGTAAGCCAATTGTTGATGATATATAGGTATATATATGTTTTGTGTTGGGGGTGGACCTAAAGCACATGATTGATGAAATGTTTGTGTTGGGCATGGACCCTGAAGCACATGATCGGTGAGATGTTTTGTGTTGAGGAAGAGGCTCTGGAACACATGAGTACTTACATTTGTGTTGAGCATAAAGCTCTAGAACACATGAAAATATAATTGGAAATGTTGGGCATAAGATCTGAAGCATTCCATGTTGGTGTTGAGCATAAGCTATGGAGCATCGGATATTTGGCCATTGTATCCCTAGGTGTATCGTACAAGTACATCATAGCATTTAGTGTTGAGTGAGAGCTATGGAATTGCACTATGTTTGTAACTCCTTGTTATAAGTGTTGAGTATGGGCTCTAGTAAGCGCTAGGGGTTACTGAAAAGATTAAAATCACCTCCAAGTGAAAACGAATCGAGGAATGATATTGATCTCATCATACTTATTTTTAAATGATCAAATGAAATTTCAAATTTCTGTATTCTCATCGAGTACTAAAGAACTACCACGTTATACAAGGGAAATCCAACATGCAAGGATGTCTAGAGTTTCATATCCTAGTATACCTGAGCCATCTATCTACTTGACCTTCATAAAGAAGTGTCGTTAAGTCTAGGGATCATGACACATGATGCCCGAAGACAAGTGTTAACAAGTATTTTAATACTATGTATTTTATAGATAGTATGTATAAAGATTTAATTATGATTAATTATATAATTGAATAAAGAAAGAAGAGAAGCTCCACCAATTATGATTTATTATTAAAGGATTAATAAATAGTGAAATATCTATGAAAGACTAATTAGGAACTAGTTAAAAGTTCCTACGTTAAGAATTGAAAATTACCCAGTAAATTAAAAAGGGTTAAATCAAGAAATCAAGGATTTCTTGATTTAACTGCCCCTTTGACTGAAAAGTCTGTATATAAATACTCAAGCCAAGCAAAGGCTTGGGGTTCTGATTTTTTTTAGCAGAATCATTATTTTTCTTGTTTTTCTCTCAAGTGTTTTCTTGAAGAACTTTTCCTGCAAGGAAAAGAGGATTGATCCAGAATTGATTTCCAATTAGGAAACCCTACTTTAGGAGCTTTAAGCTACTTGCATGTTGGATTCCATCTCAGGGGGATCTCGATTAGAACCAGGAATGGTTCCGGGTCATGGTTGGGAGGAACGTGGTAGTTCCCAAGTGATTTCGTCATTAAACAGAGGCCAGATCTGCATTGAGTTGTTAACACTGGTTATTTAAGTGTGCAGGTCCAGCCATTGACAAAGCTTCAATTTTCAGGCATGAAACCCTTGAAGGCATATTCTGTTTCTTTTCAAAGTTTCATTATTGTTTGTGTTAAGTAATGGCTGCAATGAAATATCTAACCCTAATGGTTATGTCTTATGGTTAAAAAAATCTGCTAGGGTTTGTATCTGTAATTTACTAATCATGGGTTATTTATGTTTAGGGTTGCATCTTTCATAAATGTTCCTATATTAACTAGGTTTGATCTTGGTATTATGTGTTTACCTTGTCCTCTGTATTTAATACTCTATTGACATATTCCATTTCTCAGCAAAGGGTTGTTTTTAAATTCAAGTTTAGTTCAGGAGTATAGGTTAAAGATTTATAGATATAGAATTATATATATATATATATCAATATTCAAATAGTTTTGTAATTTATGTACTATTTTGATTTATTATAAACTAAATAACAAAATTCATATAATAAAAAAGCTAACAAATTATTAAATACCTTCTAAGGTCTTCTCTACTTAATCATGTAAGAACAAATTAAATATCATCACATTTCATTTTAATAAACATAATCAAAATTAACCAAACAGAGAAGGCATCGTGACCATCCATGTGGTCCATTATCAAGCTCTGTATTACTATATAAAATCCACAATCCAAATCATATCCATTAACACAGCTCGAATGTTTAAATTTACAGTTCTATTATTACAGTCATCCTTTATAAACACATAAAGGGTTTTAAAAGCCCCAGTTCAAATCTATACATAACCAAACATCTTATTAACCATTTGAAACATTTAAAATCCATTTTTTCCATCAAGAGGTTGTTACATCGAATCCTGTAGATGTCCAGACCCATTTCAATAACACTAATAAAACCATAAGTATTTTCTTATACAATAAGTAAGCCATCGCATAACCTTTATCTACAGTCCATGCTATATATCTAGTATGTGCAGGATACGCTTAAAATCTATGCCACAAATCCAAACAATGCCTACACTAACAGTAAGGTCATAAAGACCCTAGTTACATCCTTGGTCTAGTTTCAACTAAACACACAGTCATGTTTTTTTTTAAAACCAAACGATATCGTGGCTTGTCATAACCCTGGCTATTATAGCTGAATATTTGTAAGTAAACTTTTTACATCATAAAATACCCACTAAAAATCTATTGCAGTCATTGGCAGAGGCATATGCCATTCATGGCATGGCCTGCACCCACACTGAGTCAATACCAAACTAAAGAATACAATGCTCTGTTGTTTCAAAACAAAGACTCCAATTTTTTCAAGCTAACACAGAGCGTGGTGCTATGCGAATGGGCTACGTCACCATTGTTACAATGGTGCAGCCCATGGCATAACGCCTAAGCTCTAGAAGCTCTCTACTCAGAATTTAAACCAAAATATAACTACGCAAACAGAGTGCTGTGCATATGGCCATAACCCAAAACAATAATCATTATATGCAGAGAATTATTTCTATAGGTTGTAAGGCCACAATCGATTCCATTAAAAACGACATAAAACACAACAAGTAAATAACCATACAAAACCCAAGTTTACACAGTATTTAAACACTAGAGGAAATCGTATTCATTTCATATCAAATCATTTATAGCCTTCATATTAAAACCAATGTGCAGTGAAATTACACCAGGAAGCACGAACCCTCTCTACCTTTAGTCAAAGTATTAAAACATAAAGGCAAGTTGTGAGCTATGGCACCATTACAAGTAATTTGTGCTACCACAGCCCAAACAAATTCCAACTCTCTCAACAAGAGTCTATCAAAATCAGAGCAAGCTATATCCTAAAACCTCGAAGGCAGAGTCAACAAGTGTCACATGAAACCCCAACCCAGTAATGATTTTCCAACTAAGGAATGCCAGAATGAGAGGAGGCAAGGAAACTTGATAATAGGCATACCCTGGGCCATGAGGAAGAAATCCCAAATTGACAAGTACAGCCTATGCAAACCTCAGAGCGCCTTCACATGTACCTATAGACAGAACATGAGGGCATGAGGAGCATGACCGTGCCATAAAGAAAACCAAACAAATAAATGCATGTTACACAAAGCCGGATGAGATTACCTGCGAATCGTTGGGGTCGACTCCATTCTCTAGACGCACAGAGGCTTCACTATACCACAATGCCCATACCATAATGCACTTACAATGAGTGTCGATACCTTTTCCAAGGGTTTTCACCAACCCCGATGGAATTAATGGCACCAACTGGTGGCCATTAACGCCACCATAAACCCCAACCATTACATCGTGGACCAACATCATATCAACCTTATCATATTATAAACCCTCTATACTATGGTTTCTCCACCCCTTAAAAATTCAGCGTAGGCTCAATACTATCGATATGGTATGTATACCATAGTCTCAACCTTATGATATGCATAGCCTTAACACTATCCTATAGTGTTACAATGTTTCCCTTAAACATTATCTTATAATGTTATAATGTGTTCTCTTAGCATAAGCGTATAGTGTTATCACTTGCCCTTTGTGCTAGCTCATATAGGTAGTGTATGCGCTTAAGTCATAGGTCTAGGTTGTAGCATTTAGGCATAGTGTCAAATGTAGTATGCCATGATGCCCTTGCTAGGAAGAACAAGCATAAATCTACAAGCTTGTCACCAAGGTAAAACCTACAAAATAGCAATAAAAGACGAGTAAGTAACTAAACAAGAGATAGACAATAACAATGAAAGGACAGTAATATAAATTCATAAGCATTTAGTAAATTAACTAATAAAGATAGATAACAACCATAGGGCGTACTTGAGTCATAAAATAGATTAGTAACAAAAGTGCAAGATGGAACGGAAAGTACAACTAAGAACTAAGTTGTGTCAAGTAACCAATAATCCCGATGTCACAAGAGTAACCTGCAAATCAATGAATAAGGTGCCTTAGTTCGAATGAACTAAGTAAGCCTACATAACAAAGAATAATCTTACCTCTCAGATCGTCATGGGAGAATGAGTCCCGTCACTCCATCACTTTGTTCCCATCAATAAAGCTAAGTTAGTTTTCATTAAATAATCAAAGTATACATGTGCAGGAGTAAAACAATGATCTAAATAACTCATTAATTCACCGACAGTAGTAACTATGATAGATCGACAGTTTAAATAACAGAATTAAGACATAAGAAGTAAATGAACTATTAGTCATGGAATGGATAAGAGATTTCCAAGACAATGGGAAGAATCCGAAGAGGTTGAAAGTTTAAAAAGCATATATGTTTCCACATGAGTACTAATGATCCCTTTTGGGAAGCTTTCACTAGCCTATAATTTTTTATTTTTTTTCAATTTTTTGGGATGTCAAAAGTGGTATCAGAGCCCAGTTTCATTACTGAGAGACTTATGGGTGCACCAAGTATTCACACAAAGAAAATAAAGTATGATAAGTAATGTTTGTTACTAACATAAAAATTTTGCTGCTATTAAAATCTTTTGTGTTACAGGAAATTTTTTACAGCATTGTTTAGTTTATGAACACTGAGGAAGAAAACAACCGGCATGAAGAAATGACCACCCCCACTTCGGAAGTGAAATTGGTGGTTGAGCAAAACTCTGATGTGCTAAAAACTTTACACAGTCTTCAAGCTAAACTGAAGAGTTTTAGAGAGGACATTCTAAATGAAATAAAGGAACAACAAGCTATAAATGAAGCATTATTGTGTAACATGACAGGAGGGAGCCCACAAGGTAAAATTACCTAGTCCACCAATAGATCCAAAAGAGAATCGTACCATGAGCAGGACAGCATCCCAAGAGAAGAAGAAAAATAAGGTACACATGAAGACACTAAAGGAGATCATCACAGTCCTACTAGTGATGACTCACTTTCTCCACGAAGAAAGAGGCAAAGAAGTGATGACAGTATTTAGTGGGGGTTTCAAAAAATAAGAGGCCCGACCTATGAAGGTGAAGTAAATACGGGAGAAAAGGCTGAAGAATGGTTGCTGGGAATGAGTAAGTATTTTCAGGTTGATAACTATTCAAGTGTGATGCACGCTAGGATTGCCATCTACAACCTAAATGGTAAGGAAGAAAGATGGTGGTGAGATTTAAACCACACCAAGAAATATGAGCTGCGATAAATAAGCTGGGAAAAATTCTGAAATATTTTCCAAGAAAAATACATGTCGAAAAGGTTCTTTGACTATCAGGTAAAAGAATTCCATGAACTCTGCATGGGGTCCATGACTATGGACGCATTTATAAAAAAACATTTCAAATCTGCTGCATTATGTACCGTATATCAAAGAAGAAAAGGTGAAGATCCAGCAGCTCCTAGGATTTCTTCCTCCCAGTTTTCAAGACAGGATTGAATTCGACATGCCAAAGACTCTAGACATTGCAATACAAAAGGCCCGACTCTGCTATAAACATGGGCATTTACAGCAAGAAAATGAGAACCAAAACATAGTAAAGTCTAGAAATGCTTTTGATAACCACAAGCCTGGGTGAAACCTACAGCCTTATAGAAAGAAAACTAACAGCTTTCCAGTGAACAAGAACTTCAACAAAACTCATACGAAGCCTTATGTACCAGCTCCAAATGGTAATAAGCAAGTAGCAAGTAGAGCCAATGCTACCCCTTTAGCGATAAAGTATTGGAAATGCAACACGCCACATTATTCCCAAGATTGTAAGAACAAGAACAATGGAGTCTTGCATAACCTGCAAGAAGAACCTACCGTTGAGGATATACCGGGAACCCCGCGAATCTATGCAGCATTAGATGGCCGATAGGTGAACCATCAAGCTACAATGGTTGAGATCGAAGGTAAGATCTTGAACACCTCTGTTTCAATACTTATTGATCCCCGTGCTTGCCAGAGCTATGTTGCACCTAAGATTGTTGATTTATGCAAGTTAGGCAAATTAAAGCATGATAAACTGTGGCTAGTACAATTAGCCACCAGTATGAAACGAAAGGTTTTGGATATTGTTAAAGAATGTGAAGTAAACCTGAATGGTTTCCTTACTAAGGTAAACCTGAAAATCCTACCTTTAGGATCGTATGATATTCGTATAGGCATGGAATGGT
The DNA here is from genome assembly GCA_001517045.1 of Pseudotsuga menziesii. NCBI lineage: Eukaryota > Viridiplantae > Streptophyta > Pinopsida > Pinales > Pinaceae > Pseudotsuga > Pseudotsuga menziesii. Next base: position 332,560 of record LPNX010028775.1, on the reverse strand, counting down.
TGGAACAACACCATGTGATGCTCAATTGTCTACACAAGTCTATCTTGTGTATTGATGGCCAAGGGAACCAAGTGAAGGTTCAAGGAATCCCAAAGAAAGTTTTTATAAGACAAATCTCTGCCTTACAAGCAAAGAAGTGTGTAAGGAAGGGCTGGAAGTTATTTGCGGTCAACATCCGAGACGTAGAGTCTAATAGAGAACAACTTATAGAAGACTTCCCCGTTCTTGAAAATTTCAAGGACGTGTTTCCCGAGGAAATCCTCAGATTATCTCTGAAACGAGACCTAGAATTTTCCATCGAACTAAACCTAGGATCAGTTCCGGCTTCCAAAGCCCCTTACCACATGAGTGCACCGAAATTGGTGGAACTCAAACTGCGGTTGCAAGAATTAATAGAGAGGGGGTATATCTGAACCAGTGTGTCCCCTTGGGGAGCACCGATTTTGTTTATAAAGAAGAAGGACGGTATGATGCAGATGATTTGTTCGACCAAGTGGGAGGAGCCAAAATATTTTCAAAGATTGACCTACGATCCGGGTACCATCAGGTACGGATCCGAGACGAAGATATCCCCAAGACCGCCTTTTGTACGAGGTACAGGCACTATAAGTTTGTAGTGATGCCGTTCGGGTTGACCAATGCACCCACAAAATTTATGCGTATGATGAACAACATATTCAGTAAATATCTGGATAAGTTTGTACTAGTATTTATTGACGACATCCTGGTTTATTCCAAAAATAAAGAGGAACACGAAGAACACATTCACATAGTACTTCAGGTGTTGAGAGAAGACCAACTCTATGCTAAGTTTAGTAAATGTGATTTTTACCAACCACAAATATAGTACCTAGGTCACATCATATCCAAGGCAGGGATAGCTGTGGACCTAGAAAAGATTTGAGCTATAAAGGATTGGCCTACCCCAACTACTGTCACTGACATTAGGTCCTTTTTGGGTTTAGCAGGGTATTATCGAAAGTTCATTGAGAAATTCTCAAGAATCGCTTGTCCCATGACAGCCTTGCAGAAGAAAGAGAACAAGTTCTTATGGACTAACAAGTGTGAATAAATTTTTCAAAATCTTAAGCAGCTTTTGATGACCGCAGTAGTGTTGCAGATTGTGGATCTCGATGGTAATTTTGTTGTATGCATGAATGCAAGCAAGGAAGGACTTGGAGGAGTTCTCTTGCAAAACGATCATGCGATCTGCTATGAATCACGAAAATTAAAAGAGCATGAACATAATTATCCCACGCATGATCTTGAGCTAGCGGCCATTATCCACGCTATGAAGATGTGGAGGGACTACCTCATGGGAAGGAAGTTCCTTCTAAAGACTGAAAATATGAGTCTAAAATATTTATTCGATCAACCCGATCTGAATGCGAGGCAAGCTAGATGGTTGGATTTCCTGAGTGAGTATCAGTTTGAACTAAAGCACATTAAGGGAAAAGAGAAAAAGTTTGCTCATGCTTTGAGTCGACGAACTCATATGATATATTAGAGGTGAATCTGAGTCAAACTGATGCTGATTTGCATGAGAAGATTAGAACGACCAACAAGGTTGACCCATTCTATGTGGAGATCCTTAAGAAGGTCCAAGAGGACCGGTTGTTTCAACAATAGAAGGAAGACAAGGTGGATGAATCTGGATTACTATGGTCCAAAGATAGATTGTATGTTCTAGTTGGAGGGGACATTCAGTCCAGCATCCTCACAAAATTTCATAGGGCACCCTACTCGAGGCACCCGAGATATCAAAAGGTGATATCTATCGTCAAGAGACACTTCTTCTAGCCTAAGTTAAAGGCCAACATTGGAATGTTTATTGCGAAATGTCAGGAATGCTAGCTAGTTAAAGATGAGCACCAACATCCTTCAGGATTTCTATAGCCATTGTCCATTCCGAAATGGAAGTGGGAGGTTATCAGCATGGATTTTATTACTAGCTTACCGAAAAGTAAGAAGAAAAATGATTCCATCTTCATAGTCATTGACAAGTTGCCAAAGGCGGCACACTTCATCCCCATGAAATTGACCTACAAGCCTGTGAACATTGCCGATATCTTCCTGAAAGAGATATTTAGAGTGCATGGGATACCCAAAGTGATTATCTCAGATCGAGATGTTAAGTTTACAGAAAACTTTTGGAGATCTTTATTCTCTAGATTAGAGACGTAGCTGAACTTTAGCACTGCTTATCACCCGCAGACAGATGGGCATACTAAAAGAGTGAACCAAATTGTTGAATACATGCTTCGAATGTATGTCATGAACAACCCCACCAAGTGGGAGGATTATCTGCACCTTACAGAGTTTGCATATAACAACGGGTATCAAGCTTCTGCCAAGATGATTCCTTTCAAGGTACTCTATGGACAGAAGTGTAGGACCCCAGTTACTTGGGACAGTAAGGTGGATCGGCTCATGTTAGGGCCTAACCTATTGTTGGACTTGGAACAGTTAGTTATCAAGGTCTAGGGAAACCTTAAAGAGGCACTGTTGGGGCGCATACCCTAATGGTCCTTAAGGTGGATAGCTCCGCAGGTTTTGGGAGTTTGTAAGAGGAGCTACGACTCAAAATAGTCTTAGCGGTGTCAGGGATGAGTCAAAAACATTATTTTGTAATAAACCCATGGGTTAAATCCAGGGTTTAGGGTTTGGGGTGCCCATGGTTTAAGTCCATGGTTTTGTAATAGTGCGATGTTTAAATAGGCACTCTTGTAAGTAAGTAAGGTTAGGATTTTTGTGTAAAAGGAATTGATGCGAAGCTAAGGCTAATTTTGTAACAAAAGGTTAAGTCCCAGCTGTGTGCGTGGACGACCTCTACAGCTATGTGCGTAGAGGGTTTTGGGTGATAAGGAAATCTGCAGCTGTGTGCACAGAGGCTTGCAGCTATGTGCGCGGCTTTGAGGACTGAAGGGATCTACAGCTGAGTGCGTAGATCAGAACTGTGGTTTTTGTCGAAAGATTGAATAAAACACAGTTCTATGGACGTAACCGCTACACTGGGGGTGAACCATGTTATATCTTGTGTCATGGTTCTATGTGTTGTTTATGTTGTGTTCTTTCATGCATTTATATCTATATATCTGATAAGTAGAGATCACTACTAGACAATAACTTCGCTGTGAATTCCTAGTAATGGGTTGTGCAAGGCACTGTTTGTTTATCTAACTGCGAAGATAACAAGTGAATGCTAAGCTCTGTGATTTATATTTATAATATGTTAAAGGTTAAAAGGTACAGTAATATCCCTCTTTTGCTTGCATAAATCTGGTTCTACGGCACCCCATAGCTGTTTCGGGTGAGACTGCAACCTGTTCGCAGGTTGTTGCCGAAAGGGCCAACACTGTGGGTCATATGTTGGTGCGAAGTTAAAGGTAATAAAACCGGGTCTGCCCTATTGCCCAAAAAATTGGTTCCGTTGCCGGTTGAACTCAGTATCTGCTTAAGAGGGGTTTACGTCGTACCTCGAGGGATATGTTCTGGAGGCCCTCTGTGAAGGAAATCGGTGATTGGCTTGATGAGACTTATCTGAAATTTGCTGAGCACAAGAACAAAGATCCGCGTCGTAGTGCACATGAATTTTTACAAATGTATGTTTTTTGTGACATTTATGAAATTTTCTTTGGTAGTATCCACATAGAGTTGCACCAGTGGTTATCCAGGTTAGCAGAGTGAAGGACGAACTTCTAAGCACGTCAGTTTCCTGCTTGGGCCCCCGCGAGAATTAATATACTAAAAAGGGTGAACAACGATATATCCCGCGCTGTTGATTTCTCGACAATGCGAACCCTTGAAGCATTTGTGACGAAGTTTTCCATCGACACGAGTACCTCCTTTAGTGAAGCCGAGTGACAGTTTTTCAAAGGCCTAAGGGGTAAGTTTTTGAATTCATTTAGTTTGCGAATCAAAATGATATTGGCTGAAAAAGGTATATTGCTAATTGAATCAGACTGTTAGATTTAGTATTACTAACCTATGTTTTCAAGCGACAATACCTTCGATGAGCAAAGTGGTTTGCTGTGAAGTGGCAAAAGGTACAAGAGATATTTTGGATCCTATTCCCAGGGTCAGCATACTAAGTATTCCCCTGTAAGTCCTGTCGATTCAGAACCCAAAGAAACCCCTTTCTGTTGGAAACCCTCTGGTAACCCCGCAGCGAAGACCTATTATCCCTAAGAACTCGTTGCAGTCTGAAAGTCACCCTAGCCCAAGTATTCCTGTCGTAGGTTAGTCTACCCCAGTAAGTTCCCCCCCGCCTACTTCCAGTCCCCCTCCATCCCCCCCTAGATCCATTATGGCCCACATGCATGATGACGTTAAGCTGCCTGTTTTCAAAGGAACTGGATCAGAGGATCCATAACAGTTCTGGTTTTTATGTGAAGCAGTGTGGACTGCTAAGTCCCTTACGGATCAAGATACAAAAAGAGCGCAGCTGGTTACTTCCTTCAGAGACTGTGCTCTGACCTGTTTCATGAAGTTCTCCAGCACTCAGAACCATGCAGTGGCTAACATAAAAGCAGCAATGATAAATGAATTTAAGAAGCCAAAATCTGAGTCGCACTGTATTACTGAATTGAAAGAGATTCAGCAGAGGCATGGAGAATCAGTGTGGGATTTTGATCAAAGATTCAAAGTTCTGCTAGACGAAGTTAGTTTCCCCATTGGAACTGTGTAGCACAAGGAATGGTTTATTGCAGTGTTGTTACCGCATATCAAAACTCCACTCATGCACCAAAAGGTTGCTGACCAGCAGGAGGCTCTAGCAATTGCGATGAAGCTTGAAACCACCCCTGTCAAAGATAACTCTGGTATCGCTCAAATCCAAGCGCAGTTGGCAGCGATGGCTCTGGAGCTCCGCGATATGAAGAAAGGAAAAACTGGTCACGAAGAGGTCTAGTGCACACAATGTTGGACAGAGGGTCACGACAAGGAACAGTGTCCTGTGGTAAGAAATTACCTGAATACTGGTGCACCAAACCCGTTAAACCCTACTATTCTATATTGTGAGATCTATCGGACAACTGGCCAGCATCGACCTGAGAATTGTTATCTACTACCAAGGTATGTGCAAGTCCCCAAGAACCCTTAGTGCAAGTTCTGTAAGTCCATAGGCCATAATGAAGATGAGTGTCACAGTTATGACCTCATGAGGGAACGCACCTACGATGCCTACCGGGTACAAAATGAGGGACAGAGTAATGATGGCTATGGCTACCACGATGGTGCATCAGGTAGAGGTGGATTTGGTGGCCGTGGTCATGGTGGCATGGATGGCAGAGGTCGTGGTCAGGTGGTGTGTTATAACTGCAACCAGGCTGGACATTTGGCTCGCGACTGTCAGAACCCGACTACGACATGCCGGTATTGCCGAGCAGTAGATCATGTGATCGAGCAGTGCCTGCAGCTGATAGCTAAGATTCAAGAAATAAACAGTGGCCCCACTCAGAATCTTCATATGATTTCCGTTGAGCAAAGACCTGCCCCAACAATTAATGTTGTTACCCGAAGTGGAGCTACGACGCAGATACGGCCTGCTGAGAAACAACCTGACGAGGCTTGGGTTCGTAAGGCTCCCATGAAAATCCTCGCCTTTGATATTGAAAGAGAAAAGGAGACATTCATGGATGCCAGGAAATATTTTGTGGCTTCTAGCCCAGCAGTAGCACCTGCGCAGCCACATCAGCAGCAGTCGCAGCTACAAGAAGCTTCGACGGATAAAGTAAGTACATTGTCCTCCTTTTTACAGAGTTGTCTCAAACTTTTAAGAAATCAGAATGCTTTAAGTGAGTTGTAGAAAGTTATTGCTTCCTGCGAACCTCAGCAAGGTTCTGGTCAGGCAAAAGCTGTTCATCAAGTCAGAAGAACTGGTAAGGAAATGAGGTTGAACGCTCAGATAGGAGAGTATGAGATGACTGATGTGATCTTGGACTTAGGGTCAGAAGTTAATGTCCTAACCAAGAAAACCTGGGAACAAATGGGAAAACCTACCCTGGATTGGTCCCCTATATAGTTGAGATTAGCCAACTAGCAGAATATTGTGCCCCTAGGACGATTCCCTAATGTTCCCGTAGATATTGATGACGTCTGTACTATAGCAGACTTTGAAGTTATTGAGATCATTGACGACAGCAATCCCTATCCATCTTTGTTAGGTATTGAGTGGGAAATGGCAAATGCTGCAGTAATTAACCTTAAGAAGAGACAGATGACTTTCGAAGGGAAGGATTTGAGAGTCATAATCCCATTGGATCCTTCCCAAGGAGAAAGGTACACAGAACCCCTCTGAGATGAAGATCAGGATGTGTTGGACCATATCTACAATATTACAGTGAAGGAAGAATATTATGTTGATCCTAATGCCGAAGGTATTATGGATTGGCAGTGTGACAGCTCCTGTATGATGGACTCAGATGATGGTTTAGAGAACTGGCAGAACCAGTTGTATGAGCTCCATGGACACAGATGCGCCATAATTACCAAGTCTCTTAGATGGATTACAAGAGTCCTACCTGTTTTGGATGGTTCAACAGACCCAGAAGAGTTTAGCGCAACATTCTCAGAATAGATACCAAATTCCCAGACATGAGTGATTATGGATTTCACATTCTGTGCCACCGCAGCAAGGTGAAGGGATAACCATAAGAAGTACATTCCTAGTTGGGAAGCTTTTCAGCAATTTGTTCACCTAAGCTTTGTGACTCAGCCCCAGGAGGTGCGCAAAGGGTTTGCTGGGTAGGGAGGACTGCCAGAAATCTTGGAGCACTGTTATGAAGCATGGAAACATGTACCTCGATGGGTACATAATCTTATACATATCCAGGCACCTATAGCAGAGAACTGGTATACGGAGGTCACGCCTTGGCATGCTAATAGGTCTGGTGATAGAGAAACCACCAAGTACCAACCTGTGGGATCGAATCTCACACCTTGGTCGCAGAATTTGTCAGGATATGCCGAAGGTCAATATGGTGTCGATGGTTCTTATTATGACGTAGCTGCAGACCTGGAGGCGCTGCAGCCCAAAAGATGACCATTGGAACACTACCGATTTGGTGGCGTTGGTACTTTACTCACCTTAATTGCTTGTCCTAATGGTATCCACCGAAATCGAGCACCGTGGAAACAAGACCTCTGTCAGATTTGGTGCCTTCAATGTACATTTATGGCAGATTTGGCCGATGAATTGTATATGAAGACACCCGGGTACAGGAAAATTGCATTCCGCATTTCCTTGAGTTTCACAATTGAACCCATGTCAGCTGATTGTGAACTCCAGGACCTATTGAGAGAATTCGAACAGATGGGTCTGTAGCACATTTTCACCCCCCAACTCGAGCCTGTAGCCTGTGAAGATACTCTACCAGCACCGACTTCACCAATGCAGACATGCTCTGCCAGGAAACAGTTTAAACCTGAAGTTTGTTCTAAGTGGAACAAGGACAGACATAAGGAAACAAGGAAAACGTCCGAGGATCCCGGAATGGATCCGCCTGGTTCAACAGAGATCCCAATTGATGGAGAGGAGAACATTGCGCCGTGGTGGCCCTTGTATCTTCAGCCTATTCGACCAGGAGTTAAGCCACCTCGGCGGAATGCTAAGTTTACTGTATGCACTCCCTCGCTACCGCCAGGTGTGCAGCTGGTTGGAACAATAACAGGGAAAATTGATCGGCTTAAGTATGCTGACCACGACACAAGTGACTGTGGGAAGTTTCCACAATTCGCACCTTCCCAATACTTGCATTTCGTTAAATATCAAGAAACTGGGGTGACCTTATTGGAAGTGAAACAGTGGGCTGTTGGCTTGGATCTAGCTAGTTTTCTAAAAATGCTCGATGTTCCTCATTTTGGTCGCAGCACACAAGTCACCATCGTGGTCAACCAGCTGCTGGTGTTAGTGCATGATAGCTGCCTATGGATCGGCGACAAAAAAATTCTTATTAATGGCGATCTCATTCATAGGATCACCAGCTTACCAATGGTAGGGCCTGATCCGGGGATAGAATTTCCCTCAAAGCACGAAGATACGAAGCTCGCACAAAGCATGAAGGAACACTTTGGCCTAACAAAAGGGAAACGTGGGTATCAAAATTCCGCGATTCAAGAGCAGAATATTCACTTCGCAACTGAGCTCTTGGCATGCAAAATTATGCGGAAATGCAGACCAACTGAAGTGCCTGCCCTGGTCATCAGAATTGCTATCAACTGCACCGAAGGCTATAGCTACAACTGGGCAGCGTATGTTGCGAAGGAATTCCTTGAAGATACTCGTGATGCGTAGGAGAAAGGTAGGGCCTTCCACTACTCATGGTTGATTATCCTCATCGCACTGGTAGGATGGCAAGAACCTACTGAAGCACAGTTTACTGCTGTACCAGCGCACATGCCCGGCGCAGCCAGGTACGCATCGCTGTGGGTTTCACAGGATAAAACCCACCAATAGATGAAAAACTATGTATTTTCCTTTTTTATGTTGAGTATCTCCTATGAGATCATAAAAACCCCATGGCTCAGTAATGAGTTATTCTCTCAGTATGATGGAGCGGTCAATTTCAGGGCTGATATGCACCATATTTTTATTCAGGCTTGTGCAGATAAGAAGCATCAATGGTTTAAGTTGCCATATCTAGTGACTAAAGATGATATCCTTGTGATAGTACAGCAATGGCTGACAGAATGGTTAAAAGACACAGGGACAAAACCTAAGATTCCTATCCCTCCTGTCACCGATATGGGCGCAGGCACCAGCCACGTGCAGTAGCAAGAACCCCCCGCAGATAGTGATGAACAAACTGAGTCGCAGTAGACTGCCAGCAACCAGGGAGGAGATGGTGGAAATGAAGATGAAGAAGAAGAAGAAGAAGATTCAGTTAAAACTATCTCAGAACCTAATAGGCAGCATAAGCGCAAGACACCGAACGTAGAGGAAGTAGACAAACCACCACCATGAAAGAAAGCAAAGGAATCAAAGGATAAGAATATCGATGAAGCACCCAGTGTGACAAGTGTGGAGCTTGATGAGGCTTTGTCAAAGTCCACCGAAGTTCTCACTAAACAATGGTTAGAGTTTGCAGCTGTGCATCTGGATGCCATCACCAGTGTAGCCAAGCACATCTCAGAGCTTAAGGACTTAGCAGTGAAATCAGTGACTGGCACTACAGCCAGCAGTACCCCAGTGAGCGTGCAGCCAGCTCTAAGGCAATGGTTGGACCTAGATAACAAAGGGAAAATTTCAAGCGCAGCTCTTATATTAACAGATGCAGCCTCTCGCTCGGTGATGAGTATGAAAGTTGGCATAGACTACACTAAGATCTCTATGATAGAGCTACATCTCTGTCAGTCAAGCATTATGACAGAAATTCAGGCACGAGACCAATATTCGCAAAAAAAGTTAGAAGAGGCCATAAGTCAGCAGCAGGGCTTTGCAGCACAGCTAGAGGCAGCAGAGCAAAGAAAGAGGGATGCTGAAAGAAAGCAGATTACACTAGTCTCAGTTTTGGATGAGACATGTCGAAGTATCTCTGACTTCGATGTGCAGTTGGTGGAAGAGCCAGAACAAAGATTATTCAGGCTAAAAGACTACGCACAGTAGTCTCGTAGTGAAATTGAGAAACTCAAAGCATCACATGAGGCTCAGATCGTGGAGCTTCAACTATGCATCCCTCCGGAAACTCCACCTGAGGTTAAAGAACAACGCCGCGCAGACATTCAGGCATCTGTAGCAAAAATTTCAGATATTGTGGGTAGCGCAGCAAAGTTTCTTGGAGAGAGTGTCGAGGCCTGGACCACCCTGCGGGAACATCCAGAAATAGGACAGCTGCAAGAAACCATCAAGCAGCGACAGGCAGAGTTGGATACCATAAAAGTGGAAATTAAGACTCTGCCACCGACGGAGAAAATTCTCAAAGTAATGCGCAGCAAGGAACTCCAGCAGGAAATTGACTCATGCAGGGTGAAAGTAACAGAGTTGGAAAACTCTATACAGCCACTTGTCAGTGAGGCTTTGGAATTAAGTACTGCGGTGGAGAGCCAGTTCAAAATTATGAAGGAATATGATGCATTCGCATAGGAAAAGACCAGCAAAGCATCATCCGCCGTACTGCAGGAGTTGGTGGAAAAGGAGAAAGTAGCTGACGACATCATGCACAGTCTCAATACTCAATTCACCGTCCTCGCAAAGAATCTTCTTCCGCCAGGAAACCAGCAGAGTGTCCCGGGACAGGACACTGGTGAGTCTTAGGGACCTGTTGGGGCGCACACCCTAATGGTCCTTAAGGTGGATAGCTCCGTGGGTTTTGGGAGTTTGTAAGTCGAGCTACGGCTCAAAATAGTCTTAGGGGTGTCGGGGCTGAGTCAAAAACCTTATTTTGTAATAAACCCATGGGTTAAATCTAGGGTTTAGGGTTCAGGGTGCCCATGGTTTAATTCCATGGTTTTGTAATAGTGCGCTGTTTAAATAGGAACTCTTGTAAGTAAGTAAGGTGAGGATTTTTGTTTAAAAGGAATTGATGCGAAGCTAAGGCTAATTTTGTAAGAAAAGGTTAAGTCCCAACTGTGTGCATGGACGACCTCTGCAGCTATGTGCGCAGAGGGTTTTGGGTGATAAGGAAATCTACAGCTATGTGCGTAGAGGCCTGCAGCTGTGTGCACGGCTTTGAGGACTGAAGGGATCTGCAGTTGAGTGCGTAGATCAGAACTGTGGTTTTTGTAGAAATATTGAATAAAACACAGTTCTGTGGATGTAACCCCTACACTGGGGGTGAACCATGTTTATCTTGTGTCATGGTTCTGTGTGTTGTTTATGTTGTGTTCTTTCATTTATTTATATCTATATATATGATAAGTAGAGATCACTGCTAGACAATAACTTCGTTGTGAATTCCTAGTAAAGGGTTGCGCAAGGCACTGTTTGTTTATCTACTTGTGAAGCTAACAAGTGAATGCTAAGCTCTGTGATTTATATTTATAATCTATTAAAGGTTAAAGGGTACAGTAACATCCCTCTTTTGCTTGCAGAAATATGGTTCTGCGGCACCCCATAGCTATTTCGGGTGAGATTGCAACCTATTCGCAGGTTTTTGCCGAAAGGGCCAACACTGTGGGTCTTTTGTTGCTGTGAAGTTAAAGGTAATAAACCCGGGTCTGCCCTATTGCCCAACAGGAACAATACCGTCAGAAAAGTTACGCGGATAAGAAAATAAAAGATAAATACTATGAAGTACGTGAGCATGTCTACTTGAAAGTGAAAGAAAAATGGAGCTTGTTCAGCTTAGGTAGGTGTGGTAAGTTGGCACCTAGGTTTTGTGGACCTTTTGAGATTCTGGTCAAGAAAGGACCAATGGCTAACGAATTAGCATTACCTACGCACGTAAGAGTTCATAATGTATTCCATGCATCTTTATTAAAGAAATATGTTTATGACACTAAGCATGTCATTGGTTGGTCCTTATTACAGGTGCAACCTGAGGGAGAATTTGCCGCTAAGCCTTTGCATATATTGGACAAGAGAGAAGTACAACTTCGGAAGTTCACTGTGGTCCAATTGAAAGTGCAGTGGAAGCACTTTGAGGTAGATGAGGCTACTTGGGAGAATGAGGCCACCATGAGAAAGGCTTACCCCGCCTTGTTTCATGATATCATTCAAAGTCCCTAGAACACCAGGGACGATGTTGTACGATGTTGTACTAATGTCCTGAATTTTGGACCTACCATTTATAGGCATAAGCGTATTGATCATGATGATTATATTGATGTTTTATTTTTGTGTCGAAGACCCCACTACATATGAACATGATGATTTGTTTTCTATATTGGGCGTATGCCAATTGTTGATGATATATAGGTATATATATGTTTTTTGTTGGGCGTGGACCCTAAAGCACATGATTGATGAAATGTTTGTGTTGGGCATGGATCCTGAAGCACATGATCAATGAGATGTTTTGTGTTGAGCAAGAGGCTCTGGAACACATGAGTACTTATTTTTGTGTTGAGCACAAAGCTCTGGAACACATGAAAATATAATTGGAAATGTTGGGCATAAGCTCTGGAGCATTCCATGTTGGTGTTGAGCATAAGCTTTGGAGCATCGGATCTTTGGCCATTATATCTCTAGGTGTATCATACAAGTACATCCTAGCATTTAGTGTTGAGCGAGAGCTCTGGAATTGCATTATGTCTGTAACCTCCTATTATAAGCATTGAGTATGGGCTCTAGTAAGCGCTAGGGGTTACTAAAAAGATTAAAATCACCTCCGAGTGAAAATGACTCGAGGAATAATATTGATCTCATCATAATTATTTTTAAATGATTAAATGAAATTTTGAATTTCTGTATTCTCATCAAGTACTGAAGAAATACCACATTATATGAGGGAAATACAACATGCAAGGATGTTTAGAGTTGCCTAGCCTAGTAGACCTGAGCCATCTATCTACTTGACCTTTATAAAGAAGTCTCGTTAAGTCTAGGGATCATGACAGATGATGCCCGAAGATGAGTGTTAACAAGTATTTTAATACTATGTATTTTATACATAGTATGTATAAAGAATTAATTATGATTAATTATATAATTGAATAAAGAAAGAAGAGAAGCTCCACCAATTATTATTTATTATTAAAGGATTAATAAATAGTGAAATATCTATGAAAGACCACAGGGACTTCACTTAGTGAACATCTCACATATCACGTGCAATCATGGGATATTAAAGAATACCCTTAATTTCCAGATATATTGACCCAAACTCTTTTTGTTGAAACCCCCTCCCAATACTTAAAGCCTCCTCCCCACCCCTTTTTATACCTCAATCCTTATAAAATACCCTACCCACCCGCACCTTAAACCCCTCATCCCCCCAATACCTACAATATATTGGTTCAATTTTTAATAATTTTAAAACCCACAATATGAACTAACGTGATAGGATATTGGTTAACAAATGAAGCGCCCGTGTGAAAGACTAACTAGGAACTAGTTAAAAGTTCCTAGGATAAGAATTGAAAATTACCCTAGTAAATTAAAAAGGGTTAAATCAAGAAATCAAGTATTTCTTGATTTAACTACCCCTTTGACTGAAAAGTCTGTCTATAAATACTCAAGCCAAGCAAAGGCTTGGGGTTCTGATTTTTTTTAGGAGAATCATTATTCTTCCTGTTTTTCTCTCAAGTGATTTCTTGAAGAACGTTTCCTGCAAGGAAAAGAGGATTGATCTAGAACTGATTTCCAGTAAGGAAACCCTGCCTTTGGAGCTCTAAGTTACTTGCATGTGGGATTCCAAGTCGGGGGGACCTGAATTAGAACTAGGAATGAGTCCGGGTCATGGTTTGGAGTAACGTGGTAGTTCCCAAGTGATTTGGTCATGAAACAGAGGTCAGATCTGCATGGAATTGTTAACACTGGTTATTTAAGTGTGCAGGTGCAGCCATTCACAAAGCTTCAATTTTCAGGTACGAAACCCTTGAAGGCCTATTCTATTTCTTTCCAAAGTTTCATTACTGTTTGTGTTAAGTAATGGCTGCAATGAATTTTCTAACCCTAATGGTTCTGTCTTATGGTTTAAAAAATCTGCTAGGGTTTGTATCTATAATTTACTAATCATAGGTTGTTTATGTTTAGGGTTGCATCTCTCATAAATGTTCCTATATTAACTAGGTTTGATCTTGATATTATGTTTTTACCTTGTCCTCTATATTTAATACTCTGCTGACATATTCCATTTTCCAGTAGAGGGTTGTTTTTAAATTCAAGTTTAGTTCAGGAGTATAGGTTAAAGATTTATAGATATAGAATTACATATATATAACAGTCTTCAAATAGTTTTATAATTTATGTACTATTTTGATTTATTATAAGCTAAAGAACAGAATTCATATAATAAACAAACTAGCAAATTATTAAAGACCTCCTAAGGTATGCTCTACTTAATCATGTAAAAACAAATTAAATATCATCACATTTCATTTTAATAAACATAATCAAAATTAACCAAACAGGGAAGGCATCGTGACCATCCATGTGGTCCATTATCAAACTCTATATTACTATATAAAATCCACAATCCAAATCATATCCATTAACATAGCTCGAATGTTTAAATTTACAGTCCTATTATTACAATCATCCTTTATAAACACATAAAGGGTTTGAAAAGCACCAGTTAAAATATATACATAACCAAACATCTTATTAACCATTTGAAACATTTAAAACCCATTTTTTTCATCAAGATGTTGCGACATCAAATCCTATATATGTCCAGACCCATTTCAATAACACTAATAAAACCATAAGTATTTTCTTATACAATCAGTAAGCCATCGCATAACCTTTGTCTACAGTCGATGCTATATATCTAGTATGTGTAGGCTACATGTAAAAGATATACCACAAATCCAAACAACGCCTACACTAATAGTGAGGTAATAAAGACCCTAGTTACGGCCTCAACCAAGTTTCAACTAAACACACTATCACGTTTTTTTTAAAACCAATCGATATTGTGGGTTGTCATAACCCTAGATATTACAGCCAAATATTTCCAAGTAAACTTTTTACATCATAAAATACCCACTAAAAAGCTATTGCAATTGTTGGGAGAGGCATATTCCATTCATGGCATGGCTTGCACCCATAGTGAGTCAATACCAAACTAAAGAATACAATGCTCTGTTGTTTTAAAACACATACTTCATTTTTTTCAAGCTAACACAGAGCATGGTGGTAAGCCAATGGGCTACGGCACCATTGCTACAATGGTGCAGCCCATGGCATAACGCCTAAGCTCTAGAAGTTCTCTACTCATAATTTAAACCAAACAATAACTACACAAACAGAGTGTTGTGCATACGGCTGTAACCCAAAACAATAATAATTATACGCAGAGAATTATTTCTACAGGTTGTAAGGCCATAATCGATTCCATTAAAAACGACATAAAACATAGCAAGTAAATAAACATACAAAACCCAAGTTTACACAGTATTTAAACGCTGGAGGAAATCATATTTATTTCATATCAAATGATTTACAGCCTTCATATTAAAACCAACGCACAGTGAAATTACACCGGGAGGAACGAACCCTCTCTACCTTCAGTCAAAGTATTAAAACATAATGGAAAGTTATGAGATATGGCACCATTACAAGTAATGGTGCAGCCATGACCCAAACAAATTCCAAATCTCTCAACAAGAGTCTATCAAAACAAGAGCAAGCTATATCCTAAAACCCCAAAGGCAGAGTCAACAAGTGTCACACGAAACCCCAACCCAGTAACAATTTTCCAACTAAGGAATTCTAGAATGAGAGGAGGAAAGGAAACTTACTAGCAGGCTTACCCCAGGCCATGAGGAATAAATCCCAAATCGACAAGCGCAGCATATGCAAACCCTAGAGCGCCTTTGGATGCACCTACAGATAAAACATGAGGGCATGAGGAGCATGACCGTGCCATAAAGAAAACCAAACAAAGCAATGCATATTACACAGAGCCGGATGAGCTTACCTTCAAATAATTGGGGTTGACTCTATTCTATAGACACGCATAGGCTTCACTACACCACAATTCCCATACCATAATGCACTTACAATGAGTCTTAAGACCTTTGCCAAGGGTTTTCACTAACCCCAGTGGCATTAATGACACTAGCTAGTGGCCATTAACACCACCATAAACCGCAACCATAAGATCGTGGACCAACATCATATCAACCTTGTCATATTATAAACCCTCTATATTATGGTTTCGCCACCCCTTAAAAAGTCAGCGTAGGCTCAATACTATCGATATGGTATGTATACCATAGTCTCAACCTTATGATATGCACAGCCTTAACACTATCCTATAGTGTTACAATGTTTCCCTTAAACATTATCTTATAATGTTATAATGTGTTCTCTTAGCATAAGCTTATAGTGTTATCACTTGCCCTTTGTGCTAGCTCATATAGGTAGTGTATGCGCTTAAGTCATAGGTCTAGGTTGTAGCATTTAGGCATAATGGAAAACATAGTATGCCATGATGCCCTCGCTAGGAAGAACAAGCGTAAGTCTACAAGCTCGTCACCAAGGTAAAACCTGCAAAATAGCAATAAAAGATGAGTAAGTAACTAAAAAAGAGATAGACAATAACAATGAAAGGACAGTAATATAAATTCATAAGCATTTAGTAAATTAACAAATAAAGATAGATAACAATCATAGGGCATACCTGAGTCGTAAAACAGATCAGTAACAAAAGTGCAAGAGGGAACAGGAAGTACAACTAAGAACTGAGTTATGTCAAGTAACCAATAATCTCGATGTCGCAAGAGTAACCTGTGAATCAATGAATAAGGTGCCTTAGCTCGAATGAACTAAGTAAGCCTGTATAACGAAGAATAATATTACCTCTTAGATCATCATTGGAGAACGAGTCCCACCACTCCATCACTTTGTTCCCATCAATAAAGTTAAGTTAGTTTTCATTAAATAAACAAAGTATACATGTGCAGTAGTAAAACAATGATCTAAATAACTCATTAATTCACTGATAGTAGTAACTATTATAGATCGACAGTTTAAATAACATAATTAAGACATAAGAAGTAAACGAACTACTAGTCATGGAATTGATAAGAGATTTACAAGACAATGGGCAGAATTCGAAGAGGTTGAAAGTTTAAGGAGCGTTTGTGTTTCCGCATGAGTACTAATGATCCCTTTTGGGCAGTTTTCACTAGCCTAATTTTTTTTTTTCAATTTTTGGGGACATCACACTCCACTTGCTACTAGATTGTTAACATTAGAAGCTGGTACATAACACTTCGTACCAGATTTATTGAAGTTCTTGGTCGTTTGAAAGTTGTTATTCTTCTTTCTGTATGGCTGTGGGTTAGACCTAGGTTTGTGGTTATCTGAAAAGTTCTTAGACTTGTCTCAGTTTCGGTTCATATTCTCCTACCTTAGCTACCCATGCCCATAACATAGCCTAGATTTTGGTAGGGTCTTATCCAAGATTTTAGGAATGTCAAATTCAATCTTGTCCCAAAAACTGGGAGGAAGACATCCTAGGAACTGTTGGATTTTTACCTTTTCTTCTTTGATGTATGGTACATAATGCAACATATCGAGAAATATGTTAATATATGCATCCATATTCATGGATCCCATCCATAGCTAAGACAACTCTTTCACTTTCTTATCAAAGAACCTTTCCGACATATATTTTTCTTAGAAAGTTTTTCAGAAGGTATCCTAGCGTGTTTCTTTTCGTTCATCTTTCTTGGTGTGTTTTAAATCTCTCCACCACCTTTCTCCCTTTCCATTCAAGTTATAGATGACAAGATGAGCCTTCATCTCACTTGGGTAGTTATGAACCTGAAATTATTTGCTCATGCCCAACATCCATTCTTCATCCTTCTCCCCTTTGTTTAATTCACCTTCATAGTTCAGGGATCTTATTTTTCTAAACTCCCCCTGAAGACTGTCATTGCTTCTTTGTTTCTTTCTTCAGGGAGAAAGAGATTCATCACTGGAAAGACTATGATGATCTCCTTTCGGTGCTTCAGGGGTACGTTCCTCATTTTCTTATTCTCTTGGGCTGCTGGCCAGTTTATGGTAAGGCTCTCTTTTGGACTGTTTGTGGACTAGGTAGGTTTACATTGTGAGATTCCTCCTGTCATATTTCTTAGTAGTGCTTCATTTATAGCTTGTTGTTCTTTTCTTTCATTCAGACCATCTTCTCTGAAACTTCGCAATTCTTCTTGAAGACTGTGTATAGTCTTCAAAATATCAGAATTCAATTCCACCACCAGTTTTGCTTCTGGGGTGGGGGTGTTCATCCTTGCTGACTGTTATCTTCGTCAATTTTCATAAACTGCACTATTTAGTAAAAGTTTCCTAAAATTTCAACAATTTTAAATAACAAAAAAATCTCCTGTTAGTACAAATTTAATATCATACTTTATTTTTCTTTCCAGCGACTACTAGTGCACCCATAGGTCTCTTAGTATTGAAACTAGGCTCTGATACCACTTCTAATGTCCCCGAAAATAGAAAATAAAAAAAATAAATTATTAGGCTAGTAAAACTACCTATCCAAAAATGTAATAACTCAAAAATTCATAAAAATTTAAAATTTTTCATGTGACATAAAATGTCAAATGTCAATGCTAATGAACCAATAACTGTTAGCAAGTAATTAAACAGTTTGAAAGAGAAACAAAGATTACTTCTTTTATATGGTTCTGTATAACTTAAAGGATTATCTTAAACACTGTGTTAGTACTGTTTTAACCCAGTAGTTGCAATTTCCAGGAAGTAGAAAAGAAATCTAACTCTTACTAATGCTAAGTATGTTATTGTTTTCTTTTTCAAGTAGGGAAAATTTCTTAGGTGTGATCGGGGCTTACTTAGCTTATATCTAACACAATGGAACTGATGGTTCTTTACAGGTTCTCGTTACCACCTAAGTTGTACTTATTGGTTTTTTATCAAGTGAGCCTGGTGAACCGGACAAGGATAACTTGTTCGGACATCAAAAGACCTTTGGAAGTACTTCTGGGAAGTGCTTGTTGTACTATATCACATGTTCATACCCCATCGGGGAATTGTAATAAATGTTCTAGCATGATAGTGTGTGTAAAAGACACAGCCTCTTACACTTTATTTGTTAATTCGATCAGCCCAGGGTGTTTTTTCCCTTGGTTATTATTGGTTGTTGAATAAACGACTGATAATTTCTGAGTTTTTCATTCCATACCTCCAAAGTTGGGGTGGTCGACTTGGAATTTAGGCCTATTGAGGTTATTAGAGTCTATGTGTCAATGTATAAACATGATAGGCATCATGGTCGAGTCATATGAACATGTTTAATTCCCCCTTTCTTTTTCAAATTTTCATTTTTTTTAATTTTTTCAGTGTTTTTTATTAAAATTTAATTTTTCCAAAACTTAGGCTATTTTTTAATAGTTTAATTGGAAAATTTGATTTTGTAATAAAAGTGGGCCAAGTAATCACTTTCAGTCATGTAGGTGCTCATTTTCAAGCTAAGAGCACCATGTAAACCCATGGACCCACTATTTCCTAGTTTTGAGTGATTTTCCATCACTCAGGTCAGAAAGCCCCAAAAATCAATTATTGATTATTTTAATTAGTAAATTGATGAATAATGGAGAAAATACAAAATCATAGATCAATGGATGCTCAGCCAATTTGATTGAAATCAGTCAGATCTGAACTAGATTGACTGGATCTGACAAATTCTTGACTGAAGGATGTGATCAAATCAGATCCAGAATTGATCTTCAGCAGTCTTTATGGGGAATTGCACCCTCTCTCTCTCCTCCACATGTGTGGGCTCTCCTGGGAGATCTGTGGACTGATGTGTCATTTTATGGGTTGACGTGTCAACTCAATCAATCCCTCGGTTGAAAAGTAGGCTCAGTTCAGCTTCAGATCTGCATTGATTGACTCTCCATTAGTTGATTTGCTCTATTTCTTTGGGATTTGTGCCCCCCCCTGGGTTGGATCTCCTTGTTTTTGTATAAATCAGGCACAAGCAGCCTCTTCCAAGCTAGTTAGAATTGGGATTGAGGTGTTGTTGCTCTTGTACTATATTGTTTATTATTCTGGAATAAAGAAGCTTTGGAGGCAATATCTATGGTGTAATTCTCTTCATGTGTGGATGGTGATTGTCAAATGCTTATGAGGGATAATCTGTGTTATTTATAATTGCTTTTGCTGGTTAATTGTTGGCCTTGAAGGAGAGAGCTCCCTCCTATTAGGGTAATAGTTTATTCTAGTTTGATTTATGCTCTTACTGCTACTTCTTTCAGATATATTGGAGTTGTATGTATTTTAAGTTTAATTGCATGCTTTCCAATTATCTCTTCCAGCAGTAACTATGTTTTAACCATCTATTTGTGCAAGGATTTCTAAGTTGCAGGTGATCTCGCTTATAGAAGAGGTTGAGCTGGTTTGCATCTTCCTCATATTCAATATATTATAAATGACATATTCCCTCGGTATTCCACCAAAGTAGAATCCAAAGCCCAGCATTCCCAAGCTTCAAACACTCTTTCTCTCTCTTCCTCCTTCAAAATCTTAATTTCTCTTCAAATTGGTTACTTTTAAAGAGTCTTATTGCTTAGATCTGTCTCATTAAGAAAATTACATATATATCTAGTTAGTAATATCCTTTCTTAATTTTAGATCTCAGTTCTGTTTTGCATATAAAGTTATATTTTAAGAGATCTAGCTGAAATTATCCTCTTTTTTGCAAGCATTTTAAAGAAAATTTCTAGCTTGATTTTAAGGTAGTTTCCTTTGCTGTACTTTAAAGTTTCATATTCTACAATAAAATTGCACATCTCAATGGATTCCCAAACAGCAAGCCAAGATCCCAAGGAAAGCCTATTCACCACCCCCCTTGGGGGGATTTGTGTCCATGTTTCTTTTTTCCTTTTCTTTCCTTTTTTTTTTGAAAACTAGCGTAGTTCTAATCTAAAGGGTAGTATACTTTGATTTATTATCAATTTCATATTCCATATTTGATATTTCAAATTAATCTTAATACTTACCCCATGACTTCCCGATTGACCCGAAAGGGGAAAGAGATGCGTGGTAGGACTAACTAGAAAACCGTATTTGTGTATCTGTGTTTTTATTTTCATCATTTGTTTCATCAGCTATTATAAAATTAACCCCTCCTTGATTCCCCGATTGAGATCCACTTGGATCGAAAGAGATTCCTGGAGGGTTTTCTTTTTTAACAAGAACACCCATCTCAAAATTTACTAAAATTGACAAGACTCCGGTGTGTATGCTCTGCACTTGGTTGCGGTTCGTCTGATTAGTCAAGGTGTATCAAAAGAATTTGAGTGAATAGAATAATTAGGATTCACTCTCCCAAATTGACAAACCATCAGGTGAAAATCCAACACCTATATCAAACCATTACAGTGGCAAAATACCCAAAGGAGGCGGGAACTCCTGAAAAGTGACCTCGGGGCGCCGATCTATGTTACACCTATGGGTGCATTATGAAAAATAGCCTCAAAGACTCCATTCAGCCCACATATTCCTTGCGGGTATCCGTGATGGTTTAGTTTTGGACATACTCCAAGTACTCTCGAGTATATCTGGAGTCCCCCCCCTTCGCCTAATTTTAATCAACTCATATTTCACATTAACTTAAAACGTACCAAGAGGCAATCGCAAAACATTCATTCCAAGAACATGCAAGTACATTGATTATATTTTGACTCCATTTTAAGGCACTGGTTATTTTCTTGCTATATATATATATATATATATATATATATTGTGTCTCAGCATTGTGCTTTTGTGCGCTCATTTTGTATCTTGTCATCTATGGTTGTTTATGGTTAAATTTCAAACTCCTAAGTAATTGATTCAGTTTAACATCACCATACTAAGTAATTATCCTTAGTAACTTAATAGGGTCTACCCCCCTTGGCTTCATTAGGAGTTGAGCCTAAACGGAAGAGTCAAGAACAAGGTGACAACCTTGACTCAAGACTTGCCCCCAAGGACACACCGAATGGCTTGAATATTTATGCCACGTGACCCAGGTGTGTGAAAGGCGGCAATAGTTCTAACAAGTAAGAGTTTTGTTCCAGTAAAAAAATATATCCAGGTCAAGAAAGATACTTCACTAGCATAAAAATGATGCTAGAATTAGAATGTTTAAATGCAACTTGTTTTCGTAAGAGGTAACATTTACCTTATTAAAGTTGTAAAAACTCCCTAAACATGTTAAAACAAAACTGCATATGCATGGGTTAAATGCATGACCAAATTACCATCAAAATGAAATCAAATCAAACTAGATGGTTAAGATTATTTCTAAAGACTACTCGTACTTTTGCTTATAGTAATTGTGATATAAAATTTAAATAGAAAGAGATATGGTACTTAAACTTTTTCTTAGATTAGTCAAAACATTTGGAGTTTGGTTTTGATCAAATGTATTTGAATCCTTTGGTAAACATGAAATAAATATTCTACGCTGTTGAACTATAAATTTAGTCTATCTTGTCCAAGAGTTTGTTTTCTAAGGGTTCTTAAGTCATCATACTCAGTCACAATATTACCAAACTTACCCTTACCCTAGGGTTCCATAATTAAATGTTTTATTAATAGATAAACAAAAAATATTTTGACTCTTAACTCTTTTACTCATTATTTGGATGTTAAAATTACAATTGATACTCTTATATAAAGTATATGGACTGCACTTACTTGAATCCCCAACTACACAATGCATTAAGAGAACTAGTCCAAGATTCTCTTCCTAGTTGAAATAATTTTTGTTCCAACTTTTACAGTTTTTACTTTGAAATCTTTTTATTTGTATCTTACACCTCATTTCCTGGTGTACCTTTTAGCTATAAACTACAGTTTTACACAAGTTTTTTTTGTAAATCTCTTGAGATATAGTTATTGGTTTATATAATATAGCAGATCTTATAATTGCTTTGGCCCTAGTCCAACAGTTACTCTCCAACTCCAAAATTCAAATGACTACTTCAAGAAATTATTAGATTTCCCTTCTCAATGTAGTTTATTATTAAGGGTATGTTATTTACTTATATTTTATAAAATATAGTTAGCAAATACTACCCTCTCTTTTCCAATACACAAATAAACCTAAACAAAAAATCCATTTCTTTATTCTATGGTTTACGAACTAGGCATCGAAATGATGAGAGGGTATATTACATTATTGGCAGTCAAAAATTACATTATTTACATGATATATTATTTTGATTTGTAATGATTTAAATGCAGATTGGAAACTGCATAATTGACTATTAATTTGCGACCCATGATGGTGAAAATTTTCTTAGGACATGTGGAGATTTTTTATCCATTGGTTAAGTTGACTTAACGATTTCCCTAACCCTTCATTTCACATTGAGAGGGTTCCCTCGACTGAGGTGTGGTCAAGCTAAGAGCTCGTGGTTGCCATAGCTCTGTGTTGACCTTGTGGTTCCAAAATTCACTGGAAGCTCGGCTTGGTGAGAAACATATGTTTCGTTTTGAAGCTTGTTGACTGTTGTGGAGTATTGTGCGTGGGAATTGGTTTCACCACCAATTTGAGGACTGTGAGTTTTGTTTTAAAAAGACACGGTGGATAGCATTTTTTTAAGACACGAGTGTTCCTTGTTTCTTGTTGGAGTACTCCTATTCATGATGTTCGTTTCCTTCGAATCATGGCTCAAGGTATTTAGTTGCACTTGGCACATTCATACTTTTCAGGGCATCACTCTCCAAGGTGCCATTGAGTTGGCTCCAGAGGCTTTGCTTCCACGAATTCTCCAGAACGAGATCATTAACAGGTAACGACCTGTCAAGGTTTTTATTTCATGAAAAAAATATAAATTACAAACACATTTTTGAAGGTTATAATTATTATGGTTTACTGCGCAGGTTTCTCTCCCGACTTTTGGTGTTAGTTGCTAGCACATATCTCCAACATTCGGCCATGCAAACCCTCATAAGCCCCTGTTATACTGAGGGTTTCTCCTGCACTTTATGTTGTGGTGGTAAAAAATTATGGAAACTTCGTTGTGCTGGTTGTGGGCTCGGCCTTGGTTTATTGTTATGTATTTGCTCCTTGTTTTTTTATACTATTTTAAACCCTAGAGGTTTTTATGTGGAAATATTTTAAGGTTGTTGCAACTATGACTTAACGGTTTTTAGTTGAGCCTTTACGGACTGGGAAGATGTAATTTTTTTTTGATTTACAGACTCGGCTTAAGCCGTGGCATTACTGTTTAACCACTAGTTGGTTACTTGAAGTTTTAAGTGGTTTTTGCAGGAAATGAAAAGACTGTCCAACCAACAAATTTTGTAACAGATGAAGGGTTTTTACTTACTATGAAATGTAATTGTTAAAATTTTGGTTTATGACTTCTGTTTAGACTTACATAAGTCATTTCGATCAGGCTTAAGCCTCGATAAGTGTTATAAAATGCCATAGGCCATTATGCTTATTCTATTTCGTATCTGTTTAGTTTGTTTACAGTGTTATTTTAATTTAAATTTACATTTAGTATAAACGGTTTATAGTAATTGTTACTATTTAAATTTGCACAGTGTTTTGG
Organism: Pseudotsuga menziesii; assembly: GCA_001517045.1. Lineage (NCBI taxonomy): Eukaryota > Viridiplantae > Streptophyta > Pinopsida > Pinales > Pinaceae > Pseudotsuga > Pseudotsuga menziesii. Next base: position 308,431 of record LPNX010028775.1, on the reverse strand, counting down.
GTGAGAAAAATGTTATGTTTCTCTCAAAAAAGTTATCACCATTGGATAACCTACAACTCTGTATTTAAATGGTTTTCCGAAATAAATTTAGCTCTGTATTTATATTATTTTTTATAATAATTATTTACTGCTGTTAGGTTTTATGTTAAGAATAAGAATGTAAAGTCTATTTCAGAGATAAATCCCATCTCTTATAAACCCTAGATGGTTCTTGCATGTTGCAGTAAAAAAACATGTGTTTTCAGAAAAACAAAGTATAATAGTAATCCTGAATAAATAATTATAAAGACCTATGAAGTACTAGCCAGGTTAAACCCTAAGTACCACTTTTACTATTCCTATATTTGTTTATTAATCTTTATTTATTGTATTTATAATAAGTATTAAAACTAGTAAGAATTCTATGATTATTATAATTACTAGTGATTATTATATAATCTACTATTTTCCTGTAATTAGATAATGCAGTTACTTTCAGTAGACAGAGCAAGTACAGCTAGATTTCTATAAATAAATCACATAACACTATAAAAGTAATTATTTACATTTTACATTCAGAGTTAATAAACAAATCTACTTATATAACTAAGCAACCAGCTGTACTAGAGTTAATTATTTGGTAAAAAAAAATTATTCACCTTTTACTTAGAAAACTCTCTACTGTTTTTAAATATAATATGCCAATCACTAATTTTATCAATAAAAAATGCTCTTTCTTCTTCATTAACCCTAATAAAATAATAATATGCATAACTTGAAAACTCGTAATCTTTTTTTTGAAACAGTAGATAAACTATAATTTAACATGAACAAGTAGAACCTATCAAATGGATGAGGTGACAACAGCTTAAGGAGGTTGTTCCTCCTAACCAACTCTTGGAGAAAGCTTAGTCTGTACTTTTTCAGGACCCCCGAGCCTGTCTCCTGGTCCTCCTAGTAGAGTACTGGGTGAGAGATGTAACCTTGAGATCCTCTGTCACTTTACTGGATATACAGTAGTAACTCAGCCCTGCTTACAACAGTAAGAACTTTAGCTTAAAGTAGCTGCACAAGTTCAATTTTCAGCACTTAATCCCTCAAACTCACTTCAACAAGTCCCCTCCATTGAATTTTGCATGTGCACTTCATTCACTCAGAATGATCAGAATTCCAGAATGAGTAGCCTCAACTGTCTTCAATGGGAAGTTTTATATCAATGCCTAGGTCTTCTGCATCAGTTTTTACTTAATGAGCCACTTGCTCATATTCCTCTTTCTTGGGGAATCTTGACCACAATTATAGGGAAGTTTCCACCTGCAATAGTTAGAAGTAGTTTGAGGATGCTGCCACTTGTCAGCATACTCTTCACCCAGTATCCTCCACCAAGTGACCCATTAACACTCATTTAACAACTTCCCTAAGCTGTTGTCTCATCATTTATTTATTTATTATTAAAATATTCTGCAATACATTAAATTATTATTGACCTCACTTGGTCATCAATTACAAAATTCATCATAAAATATAACATAATGTTCCTCAATGACATTAAATTGTTTTGCAAATTGGGGCATGTGATAGGAACATTATTTGTTTTCTGGAAATCGATCATACACTACATGTACCATTGTTTAGTCTTAAGTTGTTCTTATGTTCTGTCATTTACTTTCAGTCAACATTATTAGTCTACTTTACTTGAGATGTCATGGATTTGATAACTACTTGATTCTTATGGCCGTACTTTGCTATGTATGTGCTAGTTACTATGTTTATATAATTCGTTCATTTCTGCGTAAGGTTATTGATTATTTGCAAAGTCCTAACTTAACTTTGTTTTTCGAAACAAATTGGGAAGAGTGGTGGGACTTGTTCTCCCATGACGGTCTGAGAGGTAAAGTGTTTACTTGCCTGCAGGATTACTTAGTTCTTCGAACTAAGGTGCCTCTTTTATCTTATTTGCAGATTTAACATAGCAACAATGACTTATTTAAAGGGAACTGAATATCTTGATCTTTGATACTATACCTACTATTTGTTACTAAGGTCTCTTTCCAACTCAGATTACAACGAGGTAATTAATACTTCCATTATTTATTTAACAAAGTAAAATTATCTATGTTGTACTTTCATTATGTATTTATATCATGTCTATTTTATTACAGCTATTAACAGAGCTCTTGTTTCTACTGGAAGGTTATAACTTGGGTCTCATGTTAGCATCGATACCATGGAATATTTCATATGCCATGGTTACTAAGCATTAAGCTTAGGGAAGATGCATTGTAATAAGGCTTTAAGCCTGAGGTTTAAACGTTACATATCCTATGTTCTAATTGGCACATGGTGCAAGGACTTTGGGTTGGAGCATAATATTACCTAGCCTAAACATTACACTATTCATTACATTGTAAAATTCTTTGGGGTGGCACGTTAACACATGGTTGAACCATATAAGATTGGGGTTTAAGGCATCGCATGGAAAAAAGACCAATATTAACGAATCATTTTCAAACTATAGGAATGTGGGTTTCAGTTTGATAGTGGACACCATACTGGTGCCATTAATGATCCTTAGGGATTGTGGAAGACTCAACATAGGGTTTGGCTCTCACGATGGTTGTCATTTCTCTTAGATATTGCTTGATTTTGGGCTTGGCTCTGCACAGGAGATGAATTCGACACCCTGGTTCATGAAGGTAAGCACTGTTTCTTTCATGACAACATTGATGTTTATCTCATTGCTTGTAGATAGTCCATACTTCTCATCCTTGTTTTGTTTGGTGGTTTGCAGGTGTTAGGGTTGGTGAAGAGCAGTGTGGCTCAAAGCTTTGTTGCTGGTTTGTAGGTGGTGCCAAGATGTAAGGTAAGCCTGTCACATAAGCCTATGCTTGTATCTCTTTGCCTATCTATGTTTTCATCTTCGTTCGTTTGGTTTGGGGCTTCTCTATGGGGTTTTGATGCACCTTCATCCCTATGTTAACAGACTTGGGTTTTTATGTTTTGTGAGGCCTTTTGGCCAAGGATCGAATTGTAATACCCTTACAAGATCTGTGTATATATTATGTTATTTGTAATACATAACTTGGAAATGGGGCTTTCATGCCTGGGAAGCAACATTTATTGCAATGGTTCCATAGCCCTTGGCACGTCTAGATAATACTTGACTTGCGTTATTAGCATCCCTGTACATAATATATACTATGTTTGATGAAATGGAAATGGTATTTATGTTTATTGTGTATGTGTTGAATTTATGCCGCGCTATTTGTTTATTACTGTGGTTATATGTGGCATTCTCCTTCATTGATGGACTATATATTAAGTGCTTTTATTTAGCTATAATTGTTGACAACGTTTGGGTTGAGGCCTTGCTGTGAGTAGCATGAGCCTTCCCCAAAGTTGTTGCGATATATCTTGATGGTTGCATTACTGTCATTATTTCGTTGATTAGAAAATAATATGGATTGTGAAGGAGCCAAGGGTACAAACCCATGATGGCCTTCATCACTGTAAACTGACTTTTAAGGGATGGTGTGTTTTGATTCATTTGGTTGTGGCTGTGATTACAGCATTGGGGAGGAGCTTAAGTCTTACGACTTAGCTGGAGCATAAATGTTTATTATTAACAGTATTGAGGTTAAATACTAATCTAGCCTGCATACGCTGTATGTATAGCGTGGTCGTGATTTATTGTAAACAAAAACCCATAGGGTTAAAACCTTGTTCGTGGTTTGATGTAACGAGTTGTATTTTTATGTGGATGCGAAATGGGGCTTGAATTACCATAGGATTCGATTCCTGTCCACCCTTGTAATTACTTGGAACTATGTAGAGATTTGGATATGGTTTATAAATTTGAAACGATTCCTGTGTATGAATTTATATTGGGGTTTTTAATATGATGGTTTTGTGGTTTTGTAAATAATTACTGTGTAGTATTTTATGTTGTGGTTTATTAAGCCTACGACTTGTATTTTGTAACCCACAGGGGTCGATACTGCGACCTCTGGATAACTTAGGGTTTAATTTAATGGTTGAAATGTTTTTTTAATGGATAATCCTTATGTGATGGCTGTGAGTAGTATTAGGTAGGACTTAATGATTTATGCATGTGATTTATGATAACATTTATTTAAGATTTAGACTGTGTATTTTAATTATGAAAAGAGACTCGAACTTGGACCCAATGAATGGTCATGATTCTTCTCCGTTCATTTTCTTATGATGATGTTATTCTAGATGGAATGATTTAGTAATTATCTTGTATTTAATAGACAGACCTTGAAAGGTCTTTCCCAGTTTATTTATTTTATATTTTAAGTAGAAAATTAATTTTCTACTTTAGTTTATAAATATTGTTTTTACTAGATTAGATTCATAATTCTATTTAATCTCTGATTTGTATATATATTTATATATACCTATAGTAGTTCAATTTGTAGTTAAGAACTTAGTTTATCTAGGTTGTAAGTTTAAACATAAATGTACTTTAAACTTACTTTTAAGATTAATCTATTTAAATCTAAAACATGCCTCTACTGACAAATGGAATATGTCAGTAGAGTATAAAGATCAAATAAACAAATAACACTAGATCTAAAATAAACCTAGTTTGTACTTAACCCAGTTTCATTGGTAAAACTAATACAAGAATTAAAACTAGGGTGCAGAACCCTTGATGAACATTTGTAAATAATTGACCTTGTAGAAGTAAACTAATGAATAAACCCTGGGTAAACCTGGTATAGAAAATTACTTACAGCCTAGGGTTAATATTTTAAAATGAAAACCCTAGCAGATTTAAATAGAGAAACATATACATTGGGTTAGGAAAAAAATGAACTCATTTTCCTAACATAGCTATAATTTATTCTAGGAAAGTAGTATATAAATTATAGGGCTTCATACATGTTGTTACAACAGATTTTACCACACATGGTAGATCACACATTTATGGCCTTCCCTGTCTCTCTGCAGACTCTTTGGACCCCATGGACTATTTTTGTACCTTTTATGTTTACAAGATCATCACTAAAAACATCTGTTATTTGTCATACGCGACTTTTTAACCCTTTCTTGCGTATGTACGTGGATATGACCCTTAAATCCGTGTACATCGAGATGTGTGCAAAAGGCCAAAGATTTTTGGAGTTTTCCTTGATGTGGATACGAGTCACTTGTCTCTTGTCCTTCCATATGCCTTGAGATCGCTCGGATTTGACCTTCCATTACCCCATTGATGCACTATATAAGGAACCCTTCGGATACATTGAAGGAGAGGAATCGAAGAGCAAGAAAACTATAGTCCATTGTTGTCGGAGCTTATACTTGAGTCTACATCCCTTTGTCCCTTGGAGCACTTTGTGTTCTTCCCAAGATTTCCTTTGCTTGTGAGCTTGCTATTGAGAGATGGAGGATTGAAGTGGTGGAGGCCCAGGTGGAGGACTCAGTTTCTCCGATTCGCGGATGTGCAAACAGAGGTTGTCACTATTGTAATCTCTTATTTATATTAATAGAAATATCTTTTCCTGTCCAATAATGTGTATTTAAATGAATGTTGAATCCATGGATGCTTTTAAATGGTTATATATTATTGATTATATATTCTAGAGTAGGTCTAACACAATTATATAGCATGCTTTTCTTGTTTGCTGAATGTTGAGAGAGCAAATTGCTAATACAAGCGAGAGTGGAAAACTCAATGGGGATCTACATCAACCATCCGAAATAAGGTATGTTTCAAGATCCTTTAGTGTTAGATGTTGTATTTTTTTTGCATATGGGAAAGGATTTATTTCTGTAGTTACTCTGTCTATTGTGGTACCCCAAGCCATAGGAAGTTTTATCTGTAACAAAATTGGCAACCATACTAGGGATGGTCCTTGTTTTTCTTTGGGGTTTGGGGGCACAATGTGCTTGATATTCTTGAATTGCTCTTTGTTTCTCCTTGTTTATTTGTTGCATTTTATAGTGTGCTCATCCATTGGCACTCCCATTTATTGGTTTGACCCTTGGCCTGCTTTTTACCACTGCCTTCTCTGTATACGTAGGTTTTTGGTCAAAAGTCATGTACATACCTAGATTTTTGGCCGAAAGTCACCTATACATGCAAGTTTTTGGCCAAAATCTGTATATGCATTCATCTTTTTGGCCAAAAGTCACGTATATCTATAGCTGTTCTTTAAATAGTCGTGTACATCCTCCCTTTTGGTGAGTTTGATGTTGTGGGAAGTTGTTGGGTGGGTTGTGAGTGTGGTTGGGTCATCCTTGGGTCTGATGTTGTCTATTGGATGCTTCTTTTATGACCAGAGACCACCTTTTCATTGATTTTTCTTTGAAAGTAGTTTTATTCATTTATCCTTTTTGTTTTTCCATTAGTGCATTACTCTTTTTTGTCTCGGTGTCTTGTTGGGCTTGTGTTTTATACTTGCCACAGAGACTGAGAGTTCTAGATGACTTTTATTGCATTTTTCATTCTTTTATATTGAGAAATACAAAGTAGTTGCACTCTTAGTTGCATCTTAGATATGGATTTGAGGAGGTACTTGCATTGGATTACTTGGATGAGAGTTGTGTTTAGGATTTCATATAGGAAGGATTGCATTGACATTCAGAAAGGAATATATATTTATGTATCTCATGTAGTGGAATACCCTATTTTTCATTCTACAAGAATGCATTTGGAATTACTTGTTAGGTGCACACTTTTATTTCACTGTTGAGTCTTCATATCATTAGTTGCACGGCCATTTCCCTTTGAGTAATTGCAACCATTAAAATCAATGCATAATTTAAAATGAACTACACATTTTTCTTTTATAGGGTTCAGCAACAAGAATAGGTTTTAGGGTCTTGGAATAGTTCATTGTGAGTTAATTCTCCAAGACCACTAAACGAAACATGTATGTGTCTATCCAGGTGAGAGCGTGAAAATCCTTTATATAATTAGTGTTCTCAGTATCCTCCTCTTACAAGGGAGTTAAGCATGAGGCAGTGTGAGTGGTTATGATTGGGATGACCCCTGGTTGTAACTGAGTAGCACTAGATATATTTCCAGGATTGTATTTCTATCTGGGGGCTCCTTCAAGAGTTTTGGGCTTTGATACCCTACCCATATGGTCGATCCTGCCTGTGACTGTCTACTTGAGCATTGGTTATATTGGGGTGACCTTAGTTGCCTTTCCTAGGTATCATAGGGGGTACTTGCAGAGGTTATTTTGTAGGTGTCTCGCCCAGGTAGAGGTCGGACAGCACAGTTGTTTTATGCGTTGAAGCTGTAGGTCACTATAATTGTATACATACCTCTGCTTGTAGTGTATGGGAGTTTCGAGCCTCTCTTAGGCGAGACATACCTACTGCATTCGGGAGCTCACATATCCTCCCCTTAGTTTGCTTGTATTTTGGTTGTAGATTTTCTTGGGAGTGTGTTCTTTGTGCGCTAGTTGGCCTTTTGGATCGTGGTTACTTGAGTATATTTATGATCTCTTGAGTTTGGGTCCTTTTATATTTGGCATTCCTGGTATCCTATCGCCTGTCCTTGGTCCTAGTACAAACCCTGGTGTAAGACTTGGGGGCATCACAACCCCTTACCATGATCATAGTTTAGGAGTGGTTACATTTCACCCTCTACTCCATTTGTGGAGGATTTTTAATCCCTTCTCTCATTCTTTACACTAGTGGTCACCCTCACGGGGGTGGTAGTGGATGCGTGAACGTTGGGTCTACACCTTACTTTCCTTGTTATGTCCCATCGTTCATCGCATTGTTTCCTTTGGGTTTCGTTGTCATGATCATTCCTACCTATATCCTATAGTTTTGATTCTTTATTAACTATTTTGGGTTGTTTTGGACTAATATGGTTGTCATGTAGGGTCCAGTTTTTGTACACTCTCTCTGAAGTTTCGACCCATTCGTTTCTATCACAGGTATTATGTCTGAACTGGCATATAGGTTAGGATTTCACATCTACTTGCACTTACGCATTTCTTTATGCCCATTCCATCTTAACCTTAGGTACAAACCCATTCCATGGTATTATGGAACCTTCATGCTACCGTTAGAAGTGGTACTATGTGAATGGTAGAGCTTTCCTGTACATGGGTGTCCTAGTTAGCTCACTTTTTGCATTTGGTACCCATGCTGTGAATCCTCTCATAGGTCCAGGAGTCCCTTTTAGTCTTGCCATGTCCTTGAGCAAGAGATTCATACTCCTCTTGAACTTTATGCTGCCCTTTCCCCCAGGACTCCCTTGTATATGTCAAGTTGTAATTGCATTATCATGAGTTTTGCTTGCCTTATTGAGCCTTATGCTGGCTTCCCTGACTTTGATTATCAGCCATATAGCCCGAGCTTGCCTCATGTCCAGCCAAGCAGAGCCATTTTATATATCTTTTACAGCTTGATTCCCCATTTTTTACTGGGAGGGGACTTTCCCCCAAGTGTCGTTATCCTACACATGTTTCCTTGCATTGAGCATAGGTATGTTCCACTGCTTGGAACTAGTTTGTTTGTCCCTTGACACTGGTCTCCTCCTAGATTTATAACGATAAAGCACTTTTATTATTTTTCAATCTTTTCAAAATATCTGAAAAGTCCAAAAGAAAATCAAAAGACCAAAAAGCCGGACAAGAAAAGATGTTGTCTTTGGCAGAAATCGAGTCGTGTCGCCTTTGAATAGAGCACTGTATATCACATCCATTGGTTGGGTTAATAGTTTGACTTTAGGAGCTGTACTCATTTCTCTGAGTTTATTTCCATCGATCGGTTAAGCTTACAGTCCCTATGGAGCCTCTGTCGATGCCTCCTGTGTCGTAGAGATGTCCCAGTTTTTGTATATCGAGTCTATGCTGCCTACATTCAGTCACCATTCACCTTTATACTCTTGTTTGAAGGATGTTGAGTCCTGAGTCGGCCATTCCTCAGTTTTCGTGACTTTTCATGTCGGCCATTTCCAGTAGCAATATTGGTTCGTGCACATTATGATCGAGTCCTTCCACATTATACAACTTTGTTGAGTACCTCGTGTTGGATGATGAGGGATGCCTTAATGCCCTCCTTCTAGTGGATTTCATCCCATCAACTTCAATTCATTTATTCTGGGATAGGAGTCTAGATTCATTTTGAGTGCCTTGAGACTTACAGTCATCAGTGGCAGGTTGTCTCACCATCGACAGTTTTGGGAATACATCAATGTCCCCTGATTGATGGATTCTTTCAAGTGTTTGACCTCAACACATTTATTCACACTTTTTATATTGCACTCTAGTACCTTGATTCCCATTTTCATTATCGGTGGGTGATCTTGCGTATGTTAACGGTATACATCAATAACCGGTAATCAGACGATGGACTACTATGTTCAACCTCAACGCCTCTATTCACATAGTAAGACATGTACTTGTAGCATATTGTGTATAATAATTTCCATATTGATGGCATTTATGATATGCTACCTCCTTTATTGTGCCAGTGTTCATGAGATTTTAGCTCTTGTGACTTGATTCCAGTGTATGTCAGATATCTTCAGCCATTATGGAGAACTTGATCCATTATATATCTTCAGCTTTCATGGAGATCATGAGCCTTTGTATATATTCATCATGGAGATTCTGATCTATCTATATTGTATGTGGTGATGCCCACACATGTCATATATCATGCCTATTCATGGCCATTGTACTCTTATGTATCCAGGACTGCTGTATGTATTTGCAGTCATGTGCAGATTTGGATTATTGTATTAGACTGTTGGATGGCTAGTTATTCCACCTTTTTCTTCATCACTCCACTTTTGGGATGGACTTATAATGAATTTTGGCCATCATATCACCCCTCTGACCTCACATATTAGGGGGCATCTGTTACATTTTATTTTACCACACATGGTAGATCACACATTTATGGCCTTCCCTGTCCCTCTACAGACTCTTTGGACCCCATGGACTATTTTTGTACCTTTTATGTTTCCAAGATCATCCCTAAAAACAGCTGTTATTTTCCATATGCGACTTTTTAACCCTTTCTCATGTATGTACGCGGATATGACACTTACACCCATGTACTTCAGGATGTGTACAAAAGGCCAAAGATTTTTGGAGTTTTCCTTGATGTGGATCCAATTCACTTGTCTCTTGGCCTTTCATATGCCTTGAGATCACTCGTATTTGTCCTTCCATTACCCCATTGAAGCATTATATAAGGAACCCTTTGGATACATTGAAGGAGAGGAATTGAACAGCAATAAAAATATAGTCCATTGTTGCTGAAGCTTATACTTGAGTCTGCATCCCTTTGTCCCTTGGATAAATTTGTGTTCTTCCCAAGCTTGGATTTGCTTGTGAGCTTGCTATCGAGAGATGGAGGATTGAAGTGGTGGAGGCCCAGGTGGAGGACTCAGTTTCTCCGATTCGTGGACGTGCCGACAAAGGTTGTCACTATTGTAATATCTGATTTATATTAATAGAAATATATTTTCCTTTCCAATAAGGTGTATTTAAATGAATTTTGAATCCATGGATGCTTTGAAATGCTCATATGTTGGTGAGTATATATGCTAGACTAGGTCTAACACAATTATATAGCAATCTTGTCTTGTTTATTGACTGTTGAGAGAGCAAATTGCTAATGCAAGCGAGAGTGGAAAAGCTCAACGGGGATCTACATCAACCATCCGATATAAGGTATGTTTCGAGATCCTTTAGTGTTAGATGTTGTATTTCTGTTGCATATGGGAAAGGATTGATTTCTGCGATTACTTTGTCTGTTGTGGTACACCAAGCCATAGGAAGTTCTCTTCATAACACCTGTAACTTGAAGCTCTATTAATGGTTGAACCTACACACTTAAATAACTAGCATTAACAATTCAAGGTAGATCTGACCTCTATTTTTGATGACCAAATCACTTGGGAACTACCACGTTCCACCCAACCATGACTTGGAACCATTCCTAGTTTTAATCTAGATTCCCTCGAGCTGGACTCCAACATGCAAGTAGCTTAGAGCTCCTAACGTAAGGTTTCCTATCTGGTATATCAAATCTGGATCAATTCTCCTTTCTGCTTCCAGGAAAATGTTCTCCAAAACTTACTTGACAACAAACAAGCAGAAAATGACTCCTCTAATGATAGATCAGAACCCCAAGCATTTCCTTGGCTTGAGCCTTTATAGATAGACTTTTCAGTCAAAGGGATAGTTAAATCAAGAAACCTTGGTTTCTTGATTTAACCATTTTCAATTACTTTTGGTAATTATTAATATTTTAACTTAGGAACTTTCAACTAGTTCTTAATTAGACTTTTGTAGGTATTGTACTATTTATTATCTTTTAATAATAAATAAGAATGGATGGAGTTTTTCTTTCTTTCTTTCATCATTAATATTATTACTATATTTATTATTTATATATAACATGTATATAATACAAACTAATATGGCATTTGTTAACAATTGTCTTTGGGCATCATATACCATGATCCCTAGACTTAATAACACTTCTTCATTAAGGTCAAGTAGGTAGATGGTTTAGGTATACTATGCTACGAAACTCTAAACATCCTTGCATGTTGGATTTCCCTCATATAACGTGGTAGTTCTTCAAGACTCGATGATAATATATAAATTCAAAATTTCATTTAATAACTTATAAATAAGTATGATGAGATCAATATTTTTCTCGAGTCGTTTTCACTCAGAAGTTATGAAATTCTTTTCAGTAACACCTAGTTCTTACCAGAGCCCATACTCAATGCTTTAACAAGGAGTTACAACCTAGTGTAATTATGGAGCTCTTCTCTCAACACTAATGCTAGGATGTACTTGTAAGATACACCTATAAATACAATGGCCAAGGATTCGATGCTCTAGAGCTCTGTCACATACCCCAATTTTGTAAAATTTTGTAAATTATTTTATTTTATTTCTGAGATATTATGTTAAACTTAATCCTAAGTAGGGATTGATGACTCAGTAGAGTCAACAGTAATGGAATGTAATTCAGAATATTTTATTATTAATAAATAAATTATGGAGACGACAGCATGGGAGAGCTGTTAAAAGAGGTTACTGGTCAAACTGGTGGATGGAACTAGGTGGAAAGGAAAAATACAAGTGGCAGCATCCTCAAACACTTCCTAAGTTGCAGGTGGCAACTTCCCTATATTTGGGGTCATGATTCCCCAAGAAAGTGGAATCAGAGCAGGTGGCTCATTAAATGACAGTTAACCCAACAAAGACCTAGGCAATCTTTTAAAAGTACTCAATGAAGAGAGCTGAGGCTGCTCAGTTATTTTCCTGAGAGAATTCATTCAGGAAATTCATTGAGGAAGAGGGAAATAAAGTAAGGAAGATGTTCTAAGAGGATTGTTGCAGTAACTTGATTTTTATTTACAGCTATTGAGCTGAAGACAACTGACTGATAGTTTTGAGTTAATACTGAGTATGAAGACTGGTATCTGACTTTGCTGCACCTAGTTCCAGCCAGGGAGACCAGAGCAAGCTCGGGGGTCCTGAGAAGTCACTGTCAGAGCGCTCTCCAGGAGTTGGTAGGGAGGAACGACCTCCCATTGTTGTTGTTGTCCACAGCTTAAACAGGTTTTGTCACTTATTTCTTTATGTTTACTGAGTATGAATGGATGCATGTTATGTTTATTTTATATGTCTGAGGACTTAGTTAGTTTAGTGAAATTAGTATCTCAGAATATCAGTAGTTAAATCTGCTAAAAGTTACTGTGTTTTTCCACATCTGGGATCACCAGACTGTACTCCAGCACAGTATCTCGGTATTGTGAAGTAGAACCCTTCTTAACCGAGTTTCCTATTAAGTTACTTTCAATGACTACAAGTGTTCCGCAAATTTCTAAGTTGTTTTGCTTACAGTCTTAAAAATTAGTTTCTAGTACTGTATCCTTATTTCCAGTAAATGCTAGCTGTAATAAAGAAAGGAGAGACTAAGTATTACTGTTGTTTAAGTTTTATATCATCACCTTCCAGTTAAAGAATCTAATCTCTTAATGTTGAAGAAGACAATACTGACAGTAGGATATAATTTTTTATTGGGTTGATTTTACAATTAAAACCTAGTGGTGTTAGTCTGTATTTTGATTAAGAAAGCAGTTAATCAATTACTGCATCTTCTTTTATTTCAGCTAAACTTAACAGATTACAAAACTGTTTATCTATCTTTACACATGATAAATGAATGTTATTATGTACACAAGAACTTATACATATATGTATATGATAATAAACTGTAATATTGAATGAAATATTATGTAAAAATACTCAGGCTTTATAACTAAATAAATATACTAAACTAAACATTGGTTAAACAACATTTAAAATAATCAAAGGAAACCTTAGTAAGAAGTAATATCATTATTGTAATACTAATGCATACATTATAATAGTAACACTTTAAGTAATAATTTATTATTAGAATTATAAACCTAGTTTATTTATACTTGAGGAATAAATAAGTAAGGATTACGTAAATAATATTTATACTCTGTGTTTTACAAATTAAATAAACAATACTAGAAAGCAATAGTATAATATATTAAGAATACAGCAGGTTTATATAAATTGAAAGGTATGCCCTTGCTTTTTACAAGTCTCTAAGAAATAGAAGTCAGGATATAAACCAGTACAGAAACCTTAACAACAAGTCTATTTAACCATAAGCTGGAGAGTACTTTATCTCTTGAAATATTTATATAACAAGGTAATTACAGTATTTATAATATGACTAAAAATAATGTAAGAAAGTAGAATCAACACTTATGATTTTGGTATAAGGGTATCAACCCTACTTAACATGTAAGAAGTTAATATAAAATAAGTAAATCAAAGTACAAAACCCTAACAAGTAACTCTGTAAAAGAGTTATCAATAGTACCATAACTCAGCTGCATAATTAAAAGCAAATGTATTAACAGAAGAATAGTCTGCTCGTTCATCGAGCTTAATAAACTTTTAATTACTCACAGATGCAAATACAGTTTGTATTGTAATACATAATATCAGATAAGAAAAACTATATTATATTCTAAACTGTATAATTTATGGTTAAAACATTAGAAATACTAGTTATGCAAGTAAAATAGTAATTTATAAAATAAAACAATAACTTACTCACGGTCGCAAACAAATCAACATTACAAGGCTGTCACGAGCCTATAGTTTACCTATTACTTACACAGATTGTAATTTAAAGTAAATGCAGCAATACAAATAAAGTTACAGGAGTAAAAGATAGTATATTAAATTATAATGTAAACTGTGGGCGAAAACATCCAGTGCTTTCCCCAAAATTTATACAGAAGACTAGAAGTCAAAGGCGAGGTTTTAACCTCTTTGCAAACAGGCTTCTAGCCTAGTTTTTCTCTTTACAAGATTTAAAAGCATAAAAGACAACTAATAATTACAACATCGACTGAAGCCGTAACACCCATATACAACACAGGGTTAAACCTGTTAAGAAATTATTTTAACATGCAGATAAACGACTGAACAGAGCTGAAGTAATCACAGAGTCGTGTCACTCAAATCCAACCATTATCATCCCTAAAAACCAGCGAGGGAATGCCACGTTCGGAACCAGGCTTACCGGAGGTTCCACGGTTGAGAGATCGTATTTCCCATTCCACAAGAGAGGACCAAACCTGGAATAAAAAGAAGGAGCAGCGTATTAGTTAAACCCTTAACTTTTTCTGGTTAAACTATATTTCTTGAACTGAAAATACAAAGGAGTAAACTGTAACTTACCGGGGAGTTTAAAGGAGGTACAACCACCTTAGAAAGACTCATAACCACGAGCAGAGGAAGCATAAACCTTTTCTCTATCACCGAGAAGGACGAGCCGGTAAGAGCAAAGGATACCTTACACAATGGGAGCAGTGACAATGTCAAGCCAAAGAAATGCACTCACGCCGTGACAGGGTCAACAAAGGTGCCGAAGGGAAAAACCCTAGGTTTTTCAACAACCATCTGGCCGCCAACATCAAGCTACAGACTTCCACACAATGCAATAGATGAGCACAATGGACTGGAGCAGCATAGAAGCTGCTATCAACAGTGCAATAGCAAAAATTGGACTAGGAGGGTTCGCAGAGCAACCAAGCAAGAAGCCGAGGGAGAAATGGAAAATTAGGGTTGAGTCAACTGCTTTTAACATGCCAATGCATGGCCGAGGAGTGACCGCGTCGCGTTTTAATATTTTGCATGCAAGTGGGTCGAAGTCTAATGTCCTACGATAGGATTCCCATTGATTGTTTTTCCAACAAAATCATAACATGGATATCCCTTATGGTCGCTATACCATAGTTTGACCTGTCATATATTTCACAACCACAATGTTAGAGCAATGCATATTAATACTATGCATTACAAATAGTAAATTATGCAATATAAACAATAAAACTATGCTATTTCAATATTAACCTTTGCATTGTAAATATTAAAACTTCACATTATAATATTGGTTCAACATTAAGTCTTGAGGTATTTAGACATAGAGGATTTGATTTTAACTATAAAAGTTAAGGAGATGGGTAAATGTTAAGTTATAAGTTGTTCATAAAAACTTACTATTATATCGCCATTTACCCTAGTCTCAAGTGAAAAACAAGAAAATATATCATTCCTTTTAAGTCTATAAATTAATGGAGTAATGTTAAGCATAGTTGTTTATAGTTCTACATCTATAATGCCAAATGCTATAGTTTTGCATTGATGGTAAAAGACTTGTCATTTTCTTTTTATATGATTTTTAACTTATAGAATTTCAAGCTATTTAATCCACAAACTTGGAGTAGGGTTACTCTAATCTATTTTACTTGTTATTACTAAGATAATAACAATCTCTTAATAGTCTTAGATTCTTTACAGTAACATTTAGGCTTTTTTTATCCTTCATGCTCAAAGATTTACAAGATCTAGTAAGTGAATGTATGACCAGCAGTTTATGAAAATTATTATAACCATTCTTATTAATAGCATAGTCTGGAAACTCATAAATGAGTTTAATTATGATAATCTAGGACTAATTCTAAAGGTGCTTTTAGATTGTATTCAATTGTTGATCATGGAAGTAGAAGTAGTTTTCCAAGCAATGCAACCCTTAAAATGTTAAGAGAAGACATGTACCAAACAGTAAACCTTGTAATTGCTGGAAGTAAGAAAAATATATATTGATATTTTTAACTCCATATCCTTTATAATTGCATTTACAGATCAAATCATATTATGAATTTAACTTGGCATGATGCAGTAACAACGGATGAGTAGAATAGGATCTAAATATGATAACACAGTTGTAATTACTGTGCTAGATAGGAAATATTATTTACTTCTACTTTTGCATTTCAGTAAACTCATAAAATGATCCAGTACTACATAGGGATATTTAATGCTGATGCTATAAAGGAAAATAGCTAGCTTATTCTCTAATAATTTCCAACTTCCTACCAGTAAGATCTTAAAGAGATTATAGGAAAAGCCTTACCTTTAAAAGCTTGATAAACCTGGTTAGTATGCATATACTTTTACTGAATGAATTGGTACAGCAATATGTTATCTAATACTTTAAAGATTGGTTAGCAGGGACCCGAACATTACCTGGATATCTGTAAGAGAAAGAAAAACTGCTGCATTAGCTCGGAAGCTAAGTAAGCCCAGTCTGTCATAGCAATTCCCCTTATGGTTGCAAACATAAAACAATCAGTAACTGACAAGAAACTCATCTTTAAAGTTAAGTGTAACAAAAGATCATTCAGTTACAATTATGGTAACATAAACTAATCAAATAGTTAACTACTACAATTAATAAGATTATATTCTATTTTTAAAAGTTTTAATCAACACAAATAATCAATCACTCACGTGCTCCAGAGCTTCCCGCTCAACACAAAACATCTCATCAATCATGTGCTTCAGGGTCCATGCCCAAAACAAAAAAGTGTGTGTATATATATATATATATATATATATATATATATATATATATATATCATTAATAATTGTCTTACGCCCAATAGATAAAACACATCATCATGTTCATATGCAGTGGGGTCTTCAACCCAATATATCAAAATAAAATATCAAGTCAACATCATAATCAATAGGCACATGCCTATAAGTGTTAGGTCCAAAATTCGAGATATTACACTTCTCCATCTTGAGTAGCATGAATCTTTCATCATATATAGGATCCACCATGACATTGTTTTCACTTTCTTCAAATAATTTTGATGTAGAGAAGATTGAGGGTGAGACTTCATTCTACTGCAATCTTTGCTCCACTTCTTTGCACACATTCTTGACAATATGGTTTATTATCATGGATGATTTTAAGGAACCATACTTATTTAAAAGTGTATAAATGTTGGCGAATATTACCAATTCTTAAAATGACAACTATAAAATGATTGGCAATATTTTTCAAAAAATATTTTAATTTCCAAGGATTTTATATCGTTTATATAATAATTTGGTGATTTTTAGGGTGAAAAAAGTTTACCCCATCGAAATTGGGCGAAACAGGGCTTCAAAAAATGCAAAATGATGAATCTTTTTTGGGAGAAAAACATGGGAAAATAGCTCGCTGGGCTAAAATTAGCCCCTAAAATTATCCCTGTTTATTATATTCTAATGCCAGTTTTCAAATGGATCCATTTTCCTAAATACTATTCCAACCTCATATTCATAGAACTCTCGAAAAGACAAGAATTCATGGATCTCTTTTCTTAATTCTTGATATCTTCATAGGTACTCAGAAGGATCAAATTCTAGTGGATTTCCTTCATAGATTACTCTGGCATCAACAACACTAAACTTTGGTGGATTAGGCCTTATGTTTTCCCATGTGTTTTCCAATCATGCGTTGTTGCATGAAGAGTCATCATCATCAATAGAAATAACATCATCATTAGAATCGGATGACTCCTCATCATCCCATTCAAAATCATCACTACCAGATAGTCTCATGGCTGCAAATTTCTTCTTTATCGGAAAAGGTGAATTGCAATGTTATTAAATAGAGAAACTACTTTCAACATGCTAAGTGAAGGAAATATATTGAATACCACTATAATGGAACAATCAAATCATATTGGTCATGAAATCCATTTTCTCAAGAAAATTCGAACAAACTAAAATTGCAACGGAATTTATACTAGTTAATTGATCAAGGATCAAGGAGGTAGGACCAAACCAAGAAAGAGAAGAGGGTTATGATATCTCATATGCACAATGTACTGGGACCATTTATGTTTCTAACATCGTCCAAGCTAAATTCTACTCCAAGGCTCATGGGCACCCTAGCATATGCAAACTAAAACCTTTGCTTGTCACTTCCCATAATCCAATGGCGAGCGACATTGACCTAGGTAATCTTGCAGGTCTATAATATGATGTTATATAACAATAATAATATGTTTATGCAGTTTTATATTAGATTTGGAAAGGTTAGGGGGTCACAGAAGAAATACTCGTCTTTAGGAATACACATTAAGCTTGAATTCTAGGCTTCCCAAACACAGGAAGGAGGTCACAAATATTCAGTTTCAAGCATGGAAGATATTCATTATCATGTTAATGAACTTCCAAAACAGAAAGAAAATAAATTTGTTATGCTTAAGTTGACTAATTTACACAAAACTGGAAACTAGTCAATTTCTTATGGAAACTAGACAAGGTAGAAGAAACCTTTATGAAATGAAACCAAACTGTTTTGAATTTCTAGAATAATTGCAAAGATGCAAAAATACATCAAATATAACCAGTGAGGTTCAAAATCAATATAACAGGAAGCTCAGAGTTTACATCGATTGACATAAAAAAATTTACAAGAAGAAAGAGAACATAAATCCTTGGGAATTGGATTGACAAACTACCCAAACACTGCAAAAGGACTGGTACTTCTCTAGACATGATATTAAATCATGCAATTGTCCACCATTAATGGTTGAATTCCATTAATCCTCACCTATGTCTCGAAAAGAAGCAGGGGCACGTCTCCCAAAGTCTGAGAAGCTAAAGCTCCAATTCAAAAGTATGGTTGACCAAAGATGTGAGAGGTGTGCTAATACAACATTTTATAGAAGAGGATGCTTCTTGTGCAAGTCTCCTTGTCCCCTATGCCCTCATGATTGGACTAGGATGTGCTTACTTTGTGTTTTTGCTTTGTTTGTGACTTTTCCTTGTTTTTCTTGCATTGTTACTTTTTCCTTGCTTTTCCCTGCTTTTCCTACTTTTTCTTGCTTTGCTACTTTTTCCTTTTTTCCCTACTTTTCCTACTTTTCTCGCTTTTGTTTGTTTTATTCTGTTTTCTTTTCTGGTTTGTTGCTTTTGCCTGCTTTTCCTTCTTTTGTGCCAGATATTCCTTACTTTATCTACTTACTTGCTTTACACTAATTTTTCCTTGACACATCCTCCTTCCAGCCTTCTTCCCTTTTTGTAAACTTTCTATAGTGTTATGCCTTATTCCTTATCATAGTAAGTAGTCCTAGCCACCTCAACTCCACATTATCCAAATTATTTTATTAATGAGAAATAAAAAAAATTAACTAAAGATTATTTACAAACTATGGTCTAGTGAATAAAAACAAAATAAGCCCAATTGATTAATAATACTCTCCTCAAGCGGGATTTAATAAATAATGTTGTCCTCAACCCATAGGGATTTAATGGCTATGGTTTAGTCAAATAACGAAGTAAGAAAGGGTCATGACAATAACACTATCCATTTTAAATTTTATTTAACTAATATAAATGGCAATATCCAATATACTAATTATGATATTATATTACCCTTTACTTTTGACATACAATACTCTATATCCTATTTTACAATTTGATGTAATCTGTTATTAAAATGACAAAATATTTTGAAAATAACAAAGATCATTTTGTTATTTACATGATTTTCAAATATACTGTTTCTTATTTATATGAATTCAATAGATGATTAACAAGTATTTTATATAAATTCAATGGACGTGCAAAGGAGTTTGAACATTCCTCGGTTTGGAGTTGACGAAAATATTTAAAAATAAAATAGTTTGACCGAAACAACTTTGACGCGTTCTTCAAAGTCAAGTCATAAAATCAAAATCAGAGGTTTGAGAATGATAATTAAGTATTTAAACAGAAGTCAACTCGGCTGCCCTGCACAAGAGTTGTACTCAGAGGAAAACTAATAAAATATTCTATAAACTATTTTTGATATGATTCCAGTCTGATGGCCTCAGGGATATGTTTTGATTCAGGTATATAAAACGCGGCCGCTTTAAAGGACCAGATAATTCCTTGAATTTGTAAAACGAAATACCCTCACACGTTTCCTCTGTTATCGTCCCCCTCCTTTCCGCGTAACTAATTCATATATATATTTGTACATAAGGAAGATACAATCATATTATCATTATTCCTCCTCTGTATCTATATTGTGGCATTCAATTATTTATTTGGAATTGGGACTGTGAAGGGAAGAATTGTATACGTTCTATGGATATGAGAATACCGACACGACTGGTAGTATTGATTGCCCTGCTTATGCTGCTCACGATGGTTACGGAAAGTTCGGCTTGCAGGGCACAGAAACTGAAATTCATATTTCAGGGAGATGATGAAGTGGAGAATAATAATAATATTAAGATGAAGAATATTGGGTTATTGGAATCCCAGCTTCCAAGGGGTCCTGTAACTCCATCAGGTCCATCTCAATGTAAAAACTACAGGTCTTCAGGTGGAGGTTCATGTCCTGTCAACGAGATTAACGCTTCGGGGGTTAATCCAAGAGAGATAATTCGCGGAGATACAAATAAAAAAAACATTCAGATGAAAAATGGTGGGCTTGAATCCCTTCCAAGGGGTCCCGTTCCTCCGTCGGGGCCATCTCAGTGTAAAAATTACAGGTCTTCCGGTGGAGGTTCGTGTCCAGATTGACAATTAGATCATCACTTTTTTTTGGAATAATCAAGATCCAGCTTTAACAGATCAATCGTTCGGAATCGGAATCGTTAACAGATACTTTTGATCTGTCGTCCTTGAACGATCCTGACTCTGAAAGCAAATACCAGATATACTGTAGCCCGGACAAGGAAAATAATTTTGTACAGCTACATGAGGATGACGCACTAACAAGCCTATTGATAGAATAGGCAGCCTATTGTAATGCTTTTAAATTTATTTTCATTTTCAATTCTTTAAAACCATGTCAAATGTGATAGTTCAATTATTCTTTCTTATTCTCAGTGATGTCTGTGGCCTTAGATTGTAGACCGTCCTGTTCATTTTGAAATAGAATGTAGTTCATTTTCATATTTCTGTCTGATGAAGATTGCAAATCCAAAAAAAAAGTTCTTTTTATTGTTTTGTAAATGCGATTTTCAAAAAAAGCATGCCCATATGGATATGGTGATGAATTTCTCTTCCATCAAGCATTATCTCACCGTGATATTTATTAAATTATAATTAAGTAAAATTTTCTTTTCCACATTAAACCGTTATGTTTGGCCATTCCTATGCCTACTTAATGTGGATCGGATAGTTGGAACTTGGAAGCTGCAAAGTCAAGGTTTAATTAAAATAGCTGTTACAAAATGCAGTCCAAAATGTCTATGTGTATGTAATTTTATGAGTACTATTTTACATTTATCTTATCACTTTTTAGAGGGGAATCTAAGGTTAAATTGATGGATTATCATGTTTAGCATTAACAAAAAGCTTTCCAATGATAACTTGATTATAAATTAAAAAAATTAATAAGCAAATGGCAAAATGAAAAAGAGAATTTGGTTTGACTCTTTTGATCGCTCTTATATTTTTGGCTACAATTTTATTTTTAAATTTAATTTTTTTTTCTAATTAAGTCAAATGGTGACTTAGTTAGATGCATCCTTATTTATTAATTTTGACTTTCTCTTAGCTTTATTAATACAATTCAAACTAGGTTTAGTTGATAAAGCATGCATGCACAACATACATACATGAGTTAGGTTAAGGTTTTAGCATGAAGATGTGTTTAAATATGATGTAAACTAAACTCTATATGATTTGCACCCAGAATGCTGCTATTTTTTGGGTCAAAATAGAGTTGAAATTGCAAAAAAAAAAGATTTGGCCTAGTTCAATCCACGTGCTCTAGGGGTAATTGAGGTGGTTAGATCTATTCTTATTATCAAAATTGCAATTCCAACAGTCAAAATCACAAATTCAATTATTTCCTCATCCTAAGGATAATCAAGATGGTTGATTCTATTCATCGTATCAAAATTTCAATTCCAACAACCCAAATCATAATTTCAACAATTTAAACATTATAAACTGGAGTGAAGAAGATACAAATCCTCTAACGTTTACCCCACTCCTTTAAATACCGGCCTTCAAAGTCCATTGTGATTATGAAGCTCCATGTGAATTGAAGAGTCATTCTCATAAATTTCATCATAGGATCAGAGCTGGCATAAATCTCTTGCAAAGCATATTAATCCAAGAGCATATCCAACCCTGTGGATTGTCTAGCAGCATGAAATCTATGGAAAAGACTACGGTAGAGAAGTAATATATGGAGTTGGGAAGTATTCTTCCTCGGTGAAGAAGGCAGAAATCGTAAAAACAATGTGATCCTAATCGAGCTCTTTCAATAGTCATATTAGAGATAATCGTTCCGAGAAATTGGACCAATATCTAATTTCAGACAAGATAGAAATGAATCCGAACTAGCTTCTGGATCTGTCATTAAGGTCATTTAATGTTTAAATATTGTTGCGGATAGTGAAGTTTATATATTCATATACTTCCCTGTTGTGATAACTAAAGTTTTTTTTTGTTGTGAAAAGAATGAATGATATGTGATGCTGCAATTACTTAAAATTGTATTTATACTTTTGTAAGGTTGTTAATTAAATATTATTTAGTTTAAATTTTCTATTTAATTAATTTGGTAAAACGGTTTTAAATTTTATTAAAATCTTAATTTTATTAAAATAATTTCTATTATTGGGTATTTTTATAAAACAAAAATCAGTTTTTATCAAAGTTTTTATATGCAAATAATAGATAAATATATCCCACTTTAAATTAATTTTCAACTAACTAAAATTATTTAAAAAATAATAGGTATAATTTTAGAAACAATTATTTGTAATCTTTGAAGAAAGATTTTGATAAAATATATCAATGTTTAATAATGGTAAATAATTTTTATCTTTTAACATAGAGTTATAAATTAAATATAATATAAATTATAACAATTTATTTGAATTTATGTCTTTAAGATTTCCAAAACATATAAAGTATACTTAATTATAGTTAGAGTAATTTAACTTAAATACAATTTATATGATATTAAAACACATAATGCTAGCCATAGTCAAATGTATAACTACTAACTCCATATACTTATACCCCTAACATGTAATCTTTTTGAACTCTTACATGTAACTAATACATCCCCTCAACTTCAAAACTCTAAGAACAATTATAACAATAATTCATACCTGTAACATTTAATATAACAAGTTTTTACTCCAACTTATAATATGTATTAGTAACACCCCTAATCTCCAAAACTCATAAATGTTATAACCATCATCACCTTAATTTCTAAACTCATAACAATTATAACTATTGACACTTCAAAATGCTAATACCTAACCATTAAAGCTCATATAATCGATAACCCTTAACACCTTTAAATACTAAAATCATAACAACTATAACTATTGAGACTTCAAAATGCTAATACCTAACCATTAAAACTCATACAATTGTTATAACTCTTAACACCTTTAATTATAAATCTCTATATAACCAAATAATATTTAACTATTATAGCCCTTATAACCCCTAACCACTATAAAATCTATATTCCTTCTGCCTTATAATCCATGATTTTTTTTAAATATATATTTAATATCTCTAAAAACACATAAACATATAGCTAATTATAGGGTGGGTGCACAAAGTTGAGGGACCTTTTAGATGCAACGGTAGAGTGAAGTCAACACTCTTCATCCATATCATCCCAAGCAATCCTGATCCTGCCAAGCCTAGTCCCAAGGCTACCAACAGGCATGCCAATTAGGATAGTAGACCAAAATGCATCCCCGTTTTATTGAATCAAATCACTCTCCCATTTTTCTTTGAATAAACACGCTCATGTTTACTAAAACCTATTTTATGGTTAAAACGGGTTGATCCCGTCATTTTCACCACAACACATTGCTATTGGATCTTGGATGGAGCAGAACGAGAGTGGGAGAACGCGTTTTGGGTGAGCTAAAGCCAAAAACCTCCACCTTGGGATCAACCTCTTCTTTGTGAGATGTTTTCGTCAAATCTTCTCATATTTTCCTCAAATCTTCTCATGATTTTTCCCTAAATTCATTAATTTATTTGCCCTAATTTGAAATTAAACCAAAATATTTAATTTATATGTCCAATGGAAACCAAAACCCCAATGGAATTGGCCATTGGAAACCAAATAATTTTCATTATTTACATTATTTGCCAAATAAAAATCAAATAATTTTCATTATTTACCAAATTTCATACCCAAAATTCACATGCCCAATGGAAACCAAAACCCCAATTAACTCTTAAAAAACAAATCAATTTAACTATTTCCATATGCATATTCAGAAGCATCCTTGTGAATCCATACCAAAATTCACAAATTTGCAACGTTTGTCAAGCACATTGCAAGTTTGCATAAGTAATTTACATGCCCATTGTAAACCAAAACCCCAATTAACTCATAAAAAACAAATGAACTTCACTATATGCATATGTATATTTGCAATCATCATTGTGAATCCAAACCAAAGTTTACAAATATGCAAATTTTGTCAATTATATTGCAAGCTTGCATACAACTAAAAAAAATCAAGTAGAATTCATATCTTCCGTAAAATACATAAACAAACATGGTAAATCCCTTACCTCTATCTGAAATATCAAAGTTGGTCATCCAAGCCTCATCAATAAACACCTTATATTTTTTATGAAACTTCCTAATCCAAGTGTTAAAATAAGGTATAGAAGCTTCCCATGCTTAACAAATATTTCCTCTTGACTGAAGGGTACCTTTTGGTTAAGGTCAAGACAACGAAGTTCAACAATAGGCTCTATGAATATCAATATACATAGGGAGGTTGATGTGTTTGATTACATGCAAATCGCATACTATCATACATGATAGAATCAAGTGGAAACCTTGCAACCATAAAAGCCACTATACACAATTGTGCATTTAAAGTCTCTCATGGGTATATAGAAAGAGGGCATAGAACTAAAATAACATCAAGTGGAATCCATACATGGCCCAAATTGCATATAAACAAAGATCTTCTAAATAAACTTTGAAGTCCAAAAAACATCATGCTACAACAAATAATTACATATCTAATAAAATCATTGCTTATAGTCGGATTTTATTCATCAATAGCACATTATGTCGCATATTCTAGGGTCTAGTCGTTGCCTCTACCCGTAATTTGGGAGTTGGTCCTACAAGGGCATTAGTCATCACCTCACATTTTCGATGAAACTTCATAATCCAAGCCTTAAAATAAGCTAGAGGAGCTTCCCAATCAACATATGCACATATGAAAATTTATGTACACATGCATATGGAAATTGAAATTAATACTTGAATTTAGGACATAAATTTAAAATAAATAAAAAATTAAATGTTTATTCTTTACTGTAAAATTCAAGATCAATTTTAAAATTTAAATATTAGATTTAGTTTATGTTGTTATTTTTTGTACATTAGTTACACATTTTTCAGTGCTTAGAGATGTCATTATATCATGTGTTTACTTTTGTAATGATATTTCATTTGTATGTATGATTGTAGTGGCTACTATGGATAACAATGCTCAGATATTGAGGGTTATTGGCCATCTCAGAGAGATTGGTTCATCCTGGAGGGGTGCAAATGAGCTCTGTCGCTCCTTGTCATACTCATTGCTGACTATTATTGATACGATCGCTATATTGAATGATTCTTTTTATAGCATTGCTTTCTGCAGGGAGAGGAAAAGACAAGAATACACTGATGGGTTGAGCTATAATGAGATAAAGAAGCTAAAAATAACCAAAGAACACATCTATACATTCTTTAAAGCACCCAGGATGGATGACATTCCAGAGAGCACCAAGACACATATTTCGATTGAGTGGTGCACCTTTCAACCCATTAGAGACCATTGGATGGATAAATGGTACATGGATTTTGACATTTCCCTACACAACAATAGGGAAGTACCATTTTACTTCCTTTGAAATTTGTATGTAGAGTTTGTGATGAGGAAACATGTAAAATATTTTGACATGTTGGGCTTCCACGGAGTTGGTAGGGGGATGCCCAAACACTGACCCAATGCTATACATAAAGATCCCAATCCACAGATACCTACACCTCGTTCCCAACTACTGAGGGCAGAAATCCCTCCTGCACATGATATGGTTTCCCAGACATAGGAGGCATTTCTAACTCTGGCTGAGATGGTTTCTCTACACATGACTACTATTGGCGAGACAACTCGCTCTTCCTTTGTTGGAGTACAACCACCAGCTTCTGGTGGTATAGGAACATCTATTGGTGGGGATAAACCAAAATCCCATGTTCCTCAGAGAAAGCCACACCTCTGCACAACGTATGGTCATTCATGTTATGGTCCTCAACCAAGACATGGTACCTCTATGATGACTGGTGGTCTGGTAAGGACATTGTTAAAACTCTATTATTGTTCAATTTTTAATTTTTTGATATTGTATGTAACATATGAAAAGATTCGTAATATATGTAATATTTACTCTTGCAAGAGATTGATGCCTCTCAGGGGGTTGGTAGTGCACCCGGTGTGGTTATATCCAAGGCCCAAACAACCGGCATTGAGGCAATATTTAAACATGTGTCATTTTGTTAATACATATCATTTTGTTAATGCATGTGTTAGTCTTGATTAATTTGTTAAATTGTCTAATATTTAAAAATTTTGAAGTTGCAAGAACCCCATTTAGAACTTGATGTTGGAGACATTGATCTCAGCGAAATACTCCAAGGTGGAATTTATGATTACCTGAAGAATGTAAGTACATGGTTAATGACTGAATCTTGTTCAAATTATTTAAATTTCTTAATGTACACTCCTTTATAGATTGCTAATATTTTTAATTTTTAAACTTGCATATGCTATATGCATCTGAAGAGGGGCAAGAAATTGTTGGAAGCAGACACTCCCATGGGGGAGATATGTCCGAGGAAGGGTTAAGTATATTACAACATTTTAGTTTCTCACTACATATTATTCCATCCATTCAAATCCATGTCTAACTATGGTAACACTTTATGACTTCAAACATCATTGCAAATCCCTGCACCGCCTCTTTGGTTTGGATCTCCCCGTAGTCCAAACGTAGATAAGCTGGTTGTTTACACCTAACGACCCTCTTCCTTGAAAAGAGGGGGTGTCCATGAGGATCAACCTACTCATCCCATGGTAATGTACACACTTCCCATGACAGTTGTTGGTTAGCTTTGAATTCACTTCACAACTAGTTTTTCTTAATGTTATTTTCGCATGTTTACAACATTAGGATATAGAGTCATCCATGCCAGATCTTAGTGGGGTTGTTGATGTTGCGGTAAATGCTGCATCTACAATAGGGATAAGTCAAACTCAGGTACATCTACTTGAATATTTGTAATTGTACAGTTCATTTGTATTATTTATGGACATGCACAATGTCTAACTATTTTATCATTTGGTGAATGTAGCCACACCCTGGTCCATTAGTGCACGCAACTGAGGTTGATGTTCAACCTACAGATCCTCTTAATACTGAAGAAACTGGCTATATTCCCCTAGAACAATTTTTTTTGGTGAGGTGTTCATTTTTTACATAATTGATTAGTACTTTCTCATTCATGTACATGCTGATAATTGTTCAGATAATTGATATTTTTTTTATTCACAGAGAAGCATTGTAGAGAGACTCTCTGCAAGGAAGAGGAGACAAGAGGCATCTATACCCCGAGAGGATGTAGTGAGTCTTTCTTTTATGTGACAATTGAGTCATATTTTAATTTTTCAAACTTTGTTATTACTAGACAGTACTAGTTCAGTTACCCGATCAAGAAATATTGTCATTTATTTGCAATCGCCTAAGATGCATAGTGGTCGTGGACAAAGGAAACAAGCATCAAGGTCCAGGAAAAACAGGAAAAAGTTAGAGTTTTGATATGTTAGTCCAGGAAAAATATGTATTTTTATGTACAATAGAATGTTAGAGTATACGGGCGTTGTCTATGAAAGATGTACTTTTGTTTGCACATGTACATCAAAGATGTTTTTGATACATGTACATTGACAGGCCATATAAGGGCCTTCTATTTCTGTATTATAACTTTCATGTTATAAAAAATATTTTATATCAAGGTTCTTGAGATCTTCATGGTTCAGTCTTTTAAGTGTGATTATACACGTGTGGCCAATAATGTTTCTATGTGTAATGTTCCCAATTTTTTATAGATTTTATGATTGCATGGAGATATTAGTTATAAATTTGAGAACAATGCACAATTACAATATTACGTAATGACAAAAATGTACATTTCAATTGTTTTTTACCACAAACCAATTGCATATACAATGTTAACTTAACAATTAATTGTATTCACAAAGATGGAACATACCTAACACACATAAGCACCCAGCACAGCTAAGAAACTCATCCAACTAAGTGGAATACAAATGCACCTTACCCACATAACAACCTAACAAACTTTTAAAGGATACACGAAGTTGACACACCTAAGTGATGCACCTGTGTGGTATACATAAATGAAATTAGTGTTTGGCATGATGTCTTTCATCTAACGAATACATGGGATACACATCAAACCTAAAAGTATCTGAGTATTATAAGGTTGATTCAAAATAATGGTTATGATTATATCCTGCACATTATGTATATCCTACACATTATTTTATCGTTTTGTTAATGTACATGGAATTTGATGAATGGCCTCGACTAACAACTTTGGAAGAGACGAAATTTATGTGTGATTTTATTATTGTTTAAATTGATTGGAGAAGTACTATCTTGAATCTTGTTTTATAAATTTATGTTTATGGAGTATTATTTGAACCATTCGTAGTCTGAAGATATATATATTTTTAATAATGGCGTAATAGGTTGGCCACTTCTTTCTAAGCATAAACATGTTCCATTACATGGTTACTGATGTAATGGCATTGTCTCCTCCTGCATTTCATTGTACAAATGCTCACATATCTTGGATGACCAAGCTAAATTAATATGGGAAACAACCTTCTTTCGAATTTATAGTCTCATGAATGATATGAGATCCTAAGATCAATTCACCTCCACATAGAGATTGACAACTCCTTTCACCTTGATTAAAAAAAACAAAGAATATTTCTTGCTTGACAATGATGGGAAATAAGTCAAGTTCAACACCTCACAACAGGTAACATAATTATCGACAGCTACACATGGAATAATAGTTTGCAACAAGTATTTTTTCAAGAGGGGAAGATCTACAATCGCCTTCAAGCTAACCTCTATGTGAAAAAATTTCACATTCACTTACTAAGAAAAAACCTATTTTCCAAAATTAACCTAAAACAGGATCCCTTGTCCATTGACCTGGAGTATAGGACCACCCCTAGCACTATCCCAATTTCTTGAATCCAACGGAGCTGACGGTTCATCAATCCAAGCAACAGTCATCATATTATGGCACGTTGAAGCCCACCTCCTATAGGCTTTCAAGGACACTTGTTGAATCCCTACCCGAGGCATAGAATGGAAACCATGCATCAAAACGTGCTTCCAGTGGGTCATGAAAGGATGTTTAGGAATGTTCCATGTGGGAACTCTAGCCACATATTCACAGCCGAGGAATTTGAAAAGATGACCCCTATGTGCAAAAATTCTACATTCACTTACTGAGCAAAACCCTAGTTTCCAAAATTGACCAAAACAATGATCCCTTGTCCATGGACCCAGATTAGAGGACCACCCGTAGCACTATACCAATGTCTTGAATCCAATATAGTTGATGATTCATCGATTTGAGAAATGGTCATAATTCTATGGCACGTTGAATCCCACCTCCTACAAGCTTTCAAGGACAACTGTTGAATCCCTACCTGGTGCATAGAATGGAAACCGTGCATCAAAATGGAATTTCGGTGGGTCATGCAAACATGTTTAGGCATGTTCCATGTGGTAATGCTAGCCACACATTCACGGCAGAGGAATTTTCCAAGCTGTCCCTTATGTGCAAAAATTTCACATTCACTTACTCAGAAAAACCCTAGTTTCCAAAATTGACCAAAAAATGGTCCCTTGTCCATGGATGTTGGGCCGGGAGAGGAGAGAGGAAAAGAAGGAAAAATATAGAAGGATAAATCAGACGCTCAAGCAAAAGAGGAAAAGTGCACACATGACAGGGTAAAAATAGGTCAAGAAGGAATGAAGGAACCGATGCAGGAAGATAAAACATGCGCACGATAGAAGAAGAGAAAAAGGAAAGCTCCAATGAGGAAGGGAGATCTGAGTCGATGGAAGAGGCAGGTAGAACAGTTAAAGCTGGACAGGTGGAAATCAAGGAAGAATGCGGAAGAACGAACCTATGGAATATGGAAGGATAGTTTTTGTGGCTAGTCATGACCAGTATATGCAAGCTAAAAGACATTTCCACAGCCAGTTAAAGCTGTGGTTAATGTCTTCCAGGACTTTCATGGCTAGGTATGGGTCGACATTTATGTAATAGAGATATTTTGTGAGTTGTTGATTCTATAATAAATAATACGTACTTAGGTGACCCTGTGTGGTCTCATAGATGCTATAATTAGGAGAAAACTGCTCTATATAAGGGTTCAGAAGTCTATGTAAGTTTAGTAAGTTGGCTAGAAAATAGAGGTAGAAGGTTGTTGAGCCACGGATCTTGCAGCTGTGTGCGCAGAACGCTAGTAGAGTAGAAGAGTTGATCCAGTCTCTGTGCGGATAAGTAGGAGTAGATAGAAAAGTAAACCAGAGAGCATGAGAGTGAGAAGATTGATTCAAAAAGACATATCTTATGAATAATATGCAAGTTGCAGGCTTCAAAGTGCTATATCCATTTCTCATGCCAGATGAAGAGCACCTTGGTAGTTTTTCCCATATGGGTTTCCATGTTATTTTGATGTTGAATGATTGACTGATGTTGAATTTTTATGTGAATGTCAAGTAGTTTCTTATTGTATATTGATGAGTTATTATTGAATGTATGCCACCATCTTATTAATCAATGAATGAATGAATGAATGTTTAAAGCATTACTGGAATGTTATGTATGAGTTCATGGTCAAGCTATTAAGTTAAAAATATAAGTCACACACTGTATGATGAGTATAGAGAATTAGTTGCGTTGCACCATTACACCAACTATTGGGTCATGAGGATGGGTTCATGTCATGCCCTAGTTTCGATGCGTCATTGCGCTCTCGTTGTGCATTAGTAAAACTCCATCATGTTTCCTTTATCGAGTGCCTTGGACGCGTGCCAAGGGACTATAATCCCATGCCAACTGCGAAAAAATGGTTCTAGAAGCTACCCATTAAGATATCTCGGGTGACACTGCACCTGCTTCGTGGGTGTTTTTGACTGAGCTTGCTCCATCGAGACGATGTCTTGGGGTGTTATGTTGGTATTGTGTCGATTAATTGAATCGCAGGTTTAGGAAAGAAGGAGAAAGAGGCCAGAAAATGGTTCCATTGTCAGGACCGTTAACCATTTGAGTTGAGGGAAATGTTGTGGCATCTGACAAAGAACAAGGTAAAGGACTAGCTAGAGTCCAAGATGCTAGCATTCGTATAAGAGGAGAGCACAGGATCTCAGTTGAGCATAAAAAACTAGGTGGAAGAGTATATATATTCTAACATTCACGAGATCTTCTTTGTGGAGTTCCTCGTTATACTGCATGAGTGGATGTCAAGATTGGAACGAAGGCAGACAAATTTCCAGAGAAGAGAAACAGTTGAGTGGAATGATCAGTTGGTTCGCAAAGTGACCAGTGTAAGTAACACCATCTCTAGAGCTGTTGATTTTTGGGTTGAGAGTATTTTGCAAGGATATATTACTGAGTTTGTAGTAGAGGCTATAACCTCATATAATGAGGCTGAAAGAATTTTTTCCAAGGACCATGAAGAATATATATGTTATCTATCATTACATGGATCAAGGTGCTCATTTATGAGAAGGGTATCTTACAGTTCAGTAGTTGAGTCGCACACACACCGGAGGAAGGCTATGTTGCAGACGACCTGTCAAGAAAATGGGAAATGGTGAGTTGAACTAGAATTTGGATTCCTAAGGAGTGGAAGGAGATTCATATCAGGGAAAAGAAGAAATAAAGAGGAAGATCGATGAGCTCCTAGTCTGTTCAAAGAGAGTGATCATGAACTTCAGTCATAGGTAGACGAAGGATCTTATGATGAAGAGGATGACTATATCCTGATTTCAGAAGGACCAAAAGACTTTGAGGATTCTACGGAGATACCAAGGTCTGGATGCCACTACATCACACCAGGAGTATTGCCAGAGGTAAGGTCTAGAGCCTCATCTCTTGAAAGAGTTGTTAATACTGATAGTGCTAGTACTACAACTAGCATGCGAGAGAGTATACCTCCATTAGATTGTTCATCAGATAACCTTGACGCCAACGCAATGGCTGGGG
The DNA here is from genome assembly GCA_001517045.1 of Pseudotsuga menziesii. NCBI lineage: Eukaryota > Viridiplantae > Streptophyta > Pinopsida > Pinales > Pinaceae > Pseudotsuga > Pseudotsuga menziesii. The sequence goes on along the minus strand of LPNX010028775.1, from coordinate 275,695 downwards.
ATGATATTTGGTTAACTACATTCAATGGTAATGGAGCAGAAGATCCAGAGTAGCATTGATTCATCTGTGAAGTTGTATGGATGGTTCAACTAGTTCAGAACATGTACATGAAGAAAGCACAGATGATCACGACTCTAAGGGGTCATGCGCTCGACTAGTTTATGAAGTTATGCATATTACCGCCAGGAACATTGTAGAAGACCCTTGAAGAAATATGAACTATAATGATCTTCAATTTCATAAAACCTGAATTTCAATCGTAGTGTATCCCCGATATCAAGGAGATAAATCAAGCATTGCTAGAGTCAATATGGGACTTTTACCAAGATTCAATACTTTGATGGCCAAGATAATATTCAAAATGTTGGATGTACAACATAAAGAGTGGTTTATTGCTGCCCGGTTAGCACACATTTGAGGTCCATTAATGCAACAAAATATTGAGTCACAGACAGAAGCACTAGAATTGGAAATTAAGCTAGAATCTTTGCCAATTAGTGATGGTGCCACATGCATGGTACAGATTCAGTCACAGTTGTCTAATCTAACGATACAGATGCATGACATTAAGAAGGGTAAGGAAGCCCATGAATACTTATGGTCCACGAAATATAGAACGAATGGACACACTAAGGATAATTGTCCAACCTTCATGAATTATGTCTCATCCGGTCCACCAAACCCATTAAATGGCTATGGAATACCTTGGTGTCACATATGCCAGTCTAGAGGGAACTGCGACAAAGAGATTTTATACTTGCAATGTCCCCATTTGATCGCAAAATGGTAGGATAAAACCATCACAGGTCCTAAACTTGCATAGAATCTAAACCCAAACCCGAATATGATCTTGAGCATTCAGATGATTGTTGCTAAGCCAAGAGATTCAAACGTTGTTGTTGTAACACAAGGAGATGTTGTGACCGAAGCTAATCGGGATAAACCACAACAACAACTGTAGCAATAGGTATGACCTGCTATACAGAAGAAGGTGCCATTCTACGTCTAGAAACATAAGCAAGTATTCATGGACGTGTGACTAGATTTTTTGCATCCAGAAGAATCGTCGACATCAGAAGAAGTCAGGGAGATGCCAGAACGATTCTAGCAGATATTTCAAAAGAAAAATCCACAAAAGGTTAGTAATCTCAAGTCATTTATATCAAGCTTCTTAACATTTATACAAGAAAATGATGCTATCGTAGAACTATAGGAAACGATAGAAGAGACACCCATGGAGCTGCAACCTGAAAAGAAAGTTAACCAGGTCAGCAATAAATTCAAAACTGGGCATGAGTTAAGCATGACTACACAGATAGGGGATTATGACATGGATTACATCATCTTAGACCTGGGATCTGATGTCAATATTTTGAAGAGACAAAATTGGGAAAGTATGGGCAAGCCGCATTTGGACTGGTCCCCTCTCCAGTTGCGACTTGCAAATCAGGTGAAGGTCCTCCCAATTGGTAGATTGAGTCAAGTCCCTGTTGAAATCGAATGGTTGTGCACATTTGCATATATTGAATTCATTAACATTGTTGATGACATGAACCCATACCCCACGTTGCTGGGGATATATTGGGGCATAAAAGATCAAACCATTATAAACTTCAAGAAAAGGATCCTTTCATTCGAGGATAATGAGATGAGAGTGGTGTTTCCCATTGATCCATTAGAGGGACATAGATACATTTATCCTATATACAATGATAGATAGGTTCACTATCTTGACCAGATCTACAATGGCACTGCCATGCAAGAAGACTACATCAATCCAATACCGAATGGAAACCTAAGCTGGAAGAGTGCTAGTTCCTACACATCTGACTTAGGGGAGGCCTTAGAGAATTGGAAAAATAGTCTACATGAGGTCTCTATGAGGAGGTGCACAATAATTACAAGGTCTATACGACGCGTGGAGAATGAGTTAAGAGACCTACCCACCTACGAAGGTTTACCTAACCTTGCAAGCTTCCTAAGTGAGTTTGAAGAACTCGTCATCGAGTCGCAGCACTTGTATGCATTGGATAATGTGCTGAAGGCTCTACCTGCCAGATGGTGGGGTACACACAAGCAATTTATAATAGAATGGACACAATGCAAAAGTTTGATGGAATTCAGGTTCGATGAAGAAGTTACCACTGTCAACCATAAGTACACAGGGTTGTCAAGCCCTGGTGTGCACATAAATCAGTGTTGCACTGCATTTTTAGCATACCCATGCCCGAAATGGGTTCATCATTTCATTCATACAATGGAAATGACACCTAGAACCTTATGCATCTATGGAATTGTGACAAAGAACCTAGGATTGGGAAGGGATCGCTAAGTAGTTCACGCACACATTTGAATTTGCTGATGAGCAACATACAGTTGATGTTGCACTTCAAACGATAAAGGAGAAGATATTTGCTGAAATACCCGTGGAAGAGGCCAATTCTCACTAGTGCATTGTGACCATTTAGTAATGGATGGCTTGCTACAATATGGACAGAGACCCAGATGATGATCCGACAACATAAACATACCGGAATCAGAGGGCACCTGCGCAGTAGAAGGAAGTGGTATTTCAAGAGACCAGTTCCTAAATCCATTAAAGATCAAGAAACTAAACATTAGGTCTCCAGAGAACCCAAAGTTATCCAATATAGGAGATTATTGGGATGAAGAGACAGTTGCAAAGATCACGGACTTATTGCATGAATATTAGGACCTATTCCCTACCAACGTTTTGGAGATGAAGTGGATAGTAGGAGATCTAGGGGAGATGAAAATACCCCTGTGACCAAATGCTAAACCCAGTAAGCAATGACCATATAGATTGAATCCAAGGTACAAAGAGAAGGTAAAAGCAGAATTAACTTGCATGCTCGATGCAGGAATCATTGAACCTGTTGAGGAATTAGAATAGATCAGCCCCATAGTAATCCAGGATAAGAAAACAACATGTGAAGTCAAAATCTGTGTCGACCTGAGGAAGCTAAATGATGCATTCTTACACGATCCATTCCCAACATCATTTACAGATGAAGTGCTTGAAAGTGTAGGAGGGAAATAAATGTATTCATTTACCGATGGCTTCTCTAGCTATCGTCAAGTCAGAATCGTGAAAGAGGATCACCACAAAATGACCTTCATCACTAAATGGGGATGCTACCAGCATACAGTAATGCCCTTTTGACTCAAGAATGCAATTTCTATTTTTTAAAGAATAGTAGTCTCTGCTCTTAAATATTTTATTCATAACTTTCTTGAGGTCTACTTTGATGATTGGACTGTGTTTGGTCTAGCTAGAGACCATATTGAGAGTTTGCGCATGATGCTGGCCCGCTGTCGCCAGTATTAGATTGCAGTCAATTCCAAGAAATGTATATTCTGCGCACCATTTAGTGTGTTTTTATATCACGTTGTGTGTTGTGAAGGTATTTTGGTTGACCCAACAAATATTGTGATTATTCTTTAATTACCATCACCTACGTCAGTCACACAACTCAGATCAGTGTTGGGACATACAAGCTACTACAGGAATTTCATCAGAGGATATGCAACAATCACTGCACATATGGAGAAACTGCTGAAGTAAGATGCAAAGTTTGAATGGAAAACAACTTGCCAGGAAAGCATGGATAAATTGAAGAATGCAATTTCCACTACGCCAATACTTGTCTTCCTCGACTGGAAGAAGGAGTTCCATGTTCATGTCAATGCATCATCTGCCACGCTCGCCATAGTCTTGACACAACCTGGAGAGGGTGCACTAGACCACCCTATTACTTTTGCTAGTAGAAAACTGTCAACAACAGATAAAAACTACACAAGGATGGAAAGAGAAGGCCTCGCTATGGTCTATACCCTTCAGAAGTTCCAACACTACTTGTTGGGTGGACATTTTCAGATGTACACTCATCGTTCAATGTTAAAATACCTAGTGAACAAGCCAGTGTTGGGGGGGAAGATCTATAGGAAAAAGGAAAAAGGGTAGTTAAATTTCAGTTAGATCAAGAATCATTTATTTTCTTGAAATAATATTTTACTTGATTTATATGAAATTAATATTTATTTAAATTAACTTAGGAACTTTTTGACTAGTTCCTATTTTGAATCTTTACGTATTAAATATTTATTTAATCATTTTAGTAAAAAATAATACATAGGTTCTTTATTTATTATTTATAGTTACTATTATTTCTTTATCATTAATACAAATGCTTACTCTTTTATTCATAACATATATAAACTATATATATATATATACATATATCATTGTTAACATTTACTTTAGGTACCATATAGCATGATCCCAACCACATGGTACTTTCATTAGGTTATAATCATTTCTTTTATTAAGGCCTTCAGGTAAGGTTGGTCAACTAAGTTAGGAAGCTCTAAAACTCCTTGCATGTTGTATTACCTCGTATATGGTGGTAGTTCTTCGGTACTTGATGGGAAGTAGAAATTTGAAATTTCATTTAATAAACATAAAAATAAGTAAGATGAGGTCAGTGTTTTATTAGATTCATTTTCACTCAACACAATTAATTCTCAATAACTCTTAGTGTTATTCGGAGCCTACACTTAATGCTAAAAACTGGGAGTTTCACTTAGTGCAATTCCAAAGCCTCTTTCTCAACACTAATGCTAGGATATACTTGTATAATACACCTAGGGATACAATGGCCAAGGATCCGATGTTCCAGAGATTATGCACGGCATCAATTTGGAATTCTCTAGGGATTATTTGTAACACTTCCAATTCTTATATTTCATGTGCTTCATAGCTTATGATCAACACAACCATTTCATAACTCATGTGCTTCAGAGCTGGTGCTCAAAACAAACATCAAAACAGTCATGTTCCTTAGAGCTCGTGCTCAACAAAAACATTTCATAACTAATGTTCTCCAGAGATGGCACTAAAAAAAAACATCAAAACACTCATGTGCCCCAGATCTTGCGCTCAACACAAATACCAAATCACTCATGTGCTCCAGATATAGTGCTCAACAAAAACATCAAAACACTTATGTGCCTCAGATTTTGCGCTCAACACAAATATCAAATCACTCATGTGATCCAGAGATCGCGCTCAACACAAAATCTCATCTATCATGTGCTTCAAGGTCAACACCCAACACATACAATTGCATACATGCTAAAATAAAACATATGCATTGTCTTACACCCAATATATCTAAAAAATCATCATACTCATGTGCAGTGGGGTATTATTTTCTATATACAAAATATAAACATAAAAGTATCATCATATGCAATGGGACTTATGCCCATTAGTGTTAGGTAAAAATTATGGAGATTACATCCCTCCCCGCTTAGAACAACACTATCCCTAGTGTTCTAGGGAATAGGAATGAAATCATGAAGAAAAGTTGGGTAAGCCTCTCTCATGGTGGCTTAATTCTCCCAAGTAGGCTCATCGGATTCAAAGTGCTTCCATTTCACTTTCAACTGGACTATGGTGCGCCTCCTGAGCTGCACTGCTCTCTTGTCTTGAATATGAAGGGGTTCGGGTACAAAATCCCCTTCAGGATCCACCTGTAATAAGGACCAATCATTAACATGTTCAGTATCATATACCTATTTCTTCAATGAGGCTAATTCATAAGAAACTAACCCTCTCTTGGCCAGTATCTCAAATGTTTCGCAAAATCTTGGTGCCAACTTTTTGCACCTTCCCAAGCTCAATGAGCTTCTCTTTGCTTTTACTTTTAAGTAAACATGTTCATAGATTTGATAATGTTTATATTTCCTTTTCTTATCTTCGTAACTCTTATGGCGTTCTTGCAATTCTTTAAGGTTTTGTTTAACTTTGGTGACCAATTGTTCCAAGTCTCTTAGTAAATCGGGTGCTAACATGAGCCGATCCACCGAGTTATCCCAAGTAACCGATGTTTTACACTTCCGACCATATAGTACCTCAAAGGGACTCATATTGGCGGAGGCCTGGTATCCATTGTTATACGCAAATTCTGTGAGATGCAGATAATCCTCCCACTTTGTGGGGTTGTTCATAACATACATCCTAAGCATGTCTTTCAAAATATGGTTTACTCGTTCTGTCTGCCCATCCATCTGCTGGTGGTAAGAAGTAATAAAGTTTAACTATGTCTCTAATACTGAGAATAATGATCTCCAAAATTTTCCTATAAACTTCATGTCTCGATCCGAGATGACTACCTTGAGTATCCCATGCAATCTAAATATCTCCTTGAAGAAGATGTCAGCAATGTGAACTTCCTTGTAGGTTGACTTTAATGGGATGAAGTGTGTTTCTTTCAATAACTTGTAAACCACTACAAATATAGAATCATTTTTCTTCTTTCTCTTGGATAGACCCATAATAAAATCCATACTAATGACCTCCCACTTTCATTCTAGAATGGGTAATAGTTACAGCAACCCTGAAGAATGTTGGTGCTTAGCTTTGAATAGCTGACATTATTGACATTTTGCGATAAAAAACACTATGTTGGCCTTTAACTCAGGCAAGAAAAAATGTTTCTTTACTGCATATATCATCTTTTGATATCTCAGATTCATCGAGTCAGGTTTACGTTGAAATTCCATGAGAATGATGGAACTGATGTCCCCTCCTTCCGGAACATACAATATTTCTTTGGACCACAATAGTCTGGTCTCGTCTACCTTATACTCTTTTTGTTGTTGAAACAACCTATCCTCTTTGACCTTATGGGGGATTTCAACATAGAAATAGTCAACTCCATTGGCCATTATGATCCTCATGCAAATCTGAATTAGTTTGACTTAAAGTTATCTCATATAACATATGAGCTTATCGACTTAAAGAATAGTCAATTTTATTATCCTTTCCCTTTATATGCTTTAACTCAAAATTGTACTCACTAAGAAAGGCCAACCATCTATCCTTCGTGGCATTTAGATCTGGATAATCAAATAAATACTTCAGATTCATGTTGTTTTTCTTTAGAAGAAATTTCTTCCCCATGAGGTAGTGCCTCCATATCTTCAAGGAGTGGATAATGGATCCTAGCTCAATATCATGGGTGGGATAGTTTTGTTCATATTATTTTAACTTTCGTGACTCATAACAGATCTCGCAATCACTCTACAGGAGGAATCATTTGAGTCCTTCCTTTCTCGCGTCCATGTAAACAATGAAATCCCCATCGGGATCTGCAATTCATAGTACCGATGCAGTAGTCAAAATATATTTAAGCTTCTGAAAAATTTCCTTGCACTTGGTCACCCATAATAAATTTTTTTCCTTATTTTGTAAGGTGGTCATGGGACAAGTAATTATCAAAATTTTCTCGATGAACTTTCGGTAGTAACCCGTTAATCCCAAAAATGACCTACACGGGTAGCTGTAGGCCAATCCTCTATAGCTTTAATCTTTTCTGGGTCAACGACTATCCCCTTCTTAGAGATGATGTGACCTAGGTACTATATCTTTGGTTTATAAAAATCACATTTACTAAACTTAGTGTAAAGCTAGTGTTCCCGTAACACGTGTAGTACTATACGAAGATGCTCCTCATGTTCCTCTTTAATCTTAGAGTAAACTAGGATTTCTTCTATAAATACCAATACAAATTTATCGAGGTATTTACTGAAGATATTTCTCATCGTGCACATAAAATTTGTGGGTGCATTGGTCAACCCAAAATGAATTACTACAAACTCGTAGTGGTTGTATCGCAGATAAAAGGTCGTTTTATGTGTATCTTCATCGTGGATCCGTACTTTATGGTATCTGGATCATAGGTTGATATTTGAAAAGATATTGGCTCCTCCAAATTGATTGAACAAGTAATCGGTCCTAGGGAGTGGGTAACGGTTCTTGATGGTCATCATGTTAAGTTGGCGGTAATTGATGCACATCCACATCGTACTGTCTTTATTCTTTACGAAAAGTATACTTCCTCCCTAAGGGGGCACACTAGGTCCGATATAACCCTTCTCAATTAGCTCTTGTAACTGCAACTTGAGTTCCACCAATTCTATTGTGCTCATGCAGTATGGGGATTTTGAATCTGGAACTAACCCAGGTGTCAGTTCTATGGAAAAATATTATTCTTGTTTCGGTGGTAATCCTAGTATTGCCTTAGGAAATACATCTTTAAAGTCTACGAGAACCATAAAGTCCTCGATGTGCTGATCTCTCTCGGCTTCTACATCCTGGAGTACATCGTACAATACTAAGGGTAAAATATTCAATCTATTCTTGTAGGGAAACCATTCAAGTTCACCTCACAATCTTTAATTATTTCAAAAAAAAATTATTTCGTACCTGTGGCTAATCGCACCAGACATGGTTTCTCTTGTTTAACTTTGTGTAGTTTACATTTCTCAACAATTTTAGGTGATACATAGCTTCAGCAAGCACCGGGGTCAATCAAAATTGAAATAGAAGTGTTTCAAATATTACCTTCTATTTCGACCATAGTAGTGTGATGGTCTGCTTGTCGGACATCCAAATATGCATAAATCCCAGGTGTGCTAGCTATGTCCTCTACCGTTGGGTCTTCTTGTAGATTGTGCAAGACTCATATAGTATTGTTTTTACAATCTCTGGCATAATGCGGCCCTTGGAATTTCCAACATTTGATTTGTAGTGGGCCAACATTGGCTCCTCCATTTCCTATTGGTCTGTTGGCATTTGGTGCAAGCACATTTCGCTATGCACCCGTTTTGTTGAAGTTTCTGCTTGCTGGAAAACCGTTGTTTTATTTTATGTAAGGTGGTGGGTTGAAACCCTGTTTTTGGTTTTCTGAGAAGGTTCTAGACTTGTCTCGACTTCTATTGATGTTTTCCTTCCTTAGCTGTCCATGCTCATAGAAAATCCTAGCTTTGTGTAAGGTAGTGTCCAGAGTTTTAGGCATGTCAAACTCAATTCTCTCTGAAAAATTGGGAGGAAGACATCCTAAAAACTGTTGTATTTTCACTTTATCGTCCTTTATGTAAGGTACGTAATGTAATAGACCCAAAAAATTGTTAATGAAAGAATCCATGGTCATGGAACCCATCCTTAACTCATGAAACTCCTTCACTTTCCCATCAAAGAATAATTTAGACATGCATTTCTCCTGAAATATTCAGCGAAAGTTACTCCATCAGATTTATTTTACCTCATCCTTCTTGGTATGCTTAAGGTCTCTCCACCATCTAGCTGCTTTTCCATTCAAATTATAGATGGCTAGATGGGATTTCATTTCACTAGAGTAGTTGTGTACTCAAAAGTATTTTCTCATACATAGTAGCCATTATTCATCTTTCTCTCTGGTGTTCATCTCTCCTTCATAGGTTGGGGCTTTTATATTTCTTAACTCTCCTTGGAGGTTGTCATCATTCCTCTATTTCTTTCTGCAAGGAGAAAGTAAATTATCACTATAAAGACTGTGATCATCTCTTTCTCGAGGTTCAGGTGCGTGTTCTTCTTTTCCTTCTTTTGTTCAGTTGCTGGACCGTTTATGATAAAAATATTTCTTAGATTTATTTCTTGAATAAGTAGGTTTTCCATGCGGGATTCCTCCCGTCATGTTCTAAAGTAAAGATTCATTAAATTTTTCTTTTCACTCTTTCTTTCTTTCATATTATCATCCTTGAAGCTTTGTAAGTTTTCTTGCAGAATCTGTATGGTTTTCAGTATGTCAAAATTTAGTTCAACCACCAGTTCTCCTTCCCGTGTGGGGGTAGTTATATTTCCTTTCCAGTTGTTGTCTGATATGGACTATTCTTTAATCATGCAGTTTAAAAATATTTAATAACAAACAATTTTCTGTTAGTTAACAAAATTTCAAAATATAGTTTTGAAATGTTTTATTTCTACAACGAATGTTTGGTAACGCCCATTAGGTCTCCTAGTGTTTAAATATGGGCTCTGATACCACTTCTAATGTCCCTAAAATTCATAATTAATATTTTTTTTTGTTCTGTAGGCTAATAAAATACTAAGATTCAAGGACATCGTTTAAAACTTCTGCGGAATAAAACTTGGTTGTATACTGAACCTAAGCATCGTAAGTTGTTTTCCCTCTATGCATTTTTCTGCTTGATGATGATGTTTTTACGTGATGTTGTTCTATCACTTTGACATGTTTTTATGGTTACTTTTCCTGTCTATTAATTGCATACACTTGTCGATGCTTACATTATGTTACGTTTTACTTTTATTTTATATGTCTTTAAATTTGTTTATGGTTTTATTAATAAGAGACCGACTTACCTCTGTATGTCAAGAGGTGGAGTGGTTGGGTTTTATCCCTCGAGGACCACTCAAAAAGTTAAGGATTCCTATTTTTATGGGGCTTACTTACTTCGTCATGAACTAATGCAGGCTCCTACTCCTCTTATGCAGGTTATTTCGTCGGTGAACTTTGTCCTATGATTGTGGCAATAAAAAAATCATATGTCTACAAAACACTATATCTACACTACACTATTCCTGTGCATAGCTGTGTGAAGAGAGGACTAAACTCCTAGGCCTAAACTATACCTAAGTCCTATGGTAGTAATGTTTCTAAGAGTTATATTTATGCATCTTTTATAAACTTTATTGTATAAGATATTTGCTAAGGTTTGAAACCTTAGATGTATTGTAATATATGCTTTGAAATATGGTATACTAGATTGATGTTTATGGCATAATTTATATGCCATCGAAACTTGTAGTAACATGGGAAAGGGGGGTTTAAGGTTTAAGTGATGGTGTTGGGTATGCAATGGTGCATATGACGTGAACAAAGAATATATAAATGTGGGTTTTGATCGAATTTTTAGTGGTGGATAGGGTGGCGAATTTATTGCGGATGGGAAGCATCAGATGAATTCCACAAGCGCTATGTAGGGTTTGTATGTGATGCATTTGGTTGTTCTCGTTATGGTGGAGGTGATGGTGGTCTCGTGCTCCTAGTGCAATTTTCACTTCTCAATGTTGTGCTACCAGTAAGCTTCCACGCTCAGGTATGCAGTGGCATTCGTCTGCACTTCGTGTTGTTGGTTTGGTGTTTGGTTTACAATAATGCATGGTTCTGATGGAAGTGTTTTGCTCTGTGCAGGTGACAGGGTGTGGATTCTTTGCGTGGCTTGGGAAGTTTTGTTGGTTGTAGGTGCAACCAATTTCCAGGTAAGCCCCAATTTTGGCAAAGGCCTTACCCTCACTATGTGTTTTAGCAGAGGATTTGGGTTGTGGGAAAGATATTGTTGATTCATTTCATTGTTTCAAGTTTGGATATAAATCTTTGAATTCATATGAGACTGTGTAATGTTTTTCATGGTTCTACCATATGTAATTGTTGGATAAATGTTTGAATGTAAATATCTTGGTTCGACTCTGTCTATGGATTTATCATTTTGCAATGATTTGTAATGGGTTTTATTTAACTTAAATGGATCTCTCTTTGGCTAACGATTCTATGTTTATTCCTATGATGTGTTTCTTTGTATTTACAGTGCCATTGCTTGCAATGGTACTAATGATGATTCGACTATGTAAATTTATGTTTTGGTAGTAGTGTGTGGTGAATAACATGCTTACATTGGTTTTGTGGTTGAGTTTACCTTGCGGTCATAATATTGAAGCTTGGCTCGACTCTTAGCATAAATACGTAGCCTAGTTTTACTTATAAGAATGTATTTATGTTTTTAAATGTTGACTGTGCATGTGATGTAAAGAGTGTAGCTTTGTCATCAATGTTTATACAATTGGTTATATTTAAAGTCCTTTCAGGCATCCTGAGAACAAAAACCCTTAATGTATAATTTGTAATGCGTTGTGTTGATTGTTTAAGCCTACAAGATTCGATCCTAGGCTGGTATATAAATAGATGGATTTGTGGTTTGTTAATTTTGTATAGGCATCCCACAGGATTCGATCCTTGATATAATTGATTTACATGGGTAGAGGTGTAAGGACATACCTCCTTATTTGATAATGTGAGTTTATGGTTTATTTGATGGGATTCCACTTAGCGTGATGCATAGGGAATGACTCTGTATTTATTTGTAAATATGTAATTGCTTTGTCTTAATTCAATATTAACATTTGATTTTTAGTTTATGGAATATATATATATATATATACCTGCAGCCAATCCTAGATAGGATTCGATGGCTGGACTGGGTTAACAATTCTTAGAAATGTTTAATATTTTCCATAGCATGGTTTGGATATGATTTATTTAGACTTAACTGTCATTTTATTTTAGGATATTGACCTTCTTGTTTAGGGTGAAATCGATTGCTATTTTTTTGTTCATAGTATGAATTACAATGTTTATTAAATGTGTTGGTTGGTATAATTAGTGATGTTTACAAATAATTAGAAGATGGAAATAAAAGCGTTCCTGCTGGCAATATGAAATCTTCCAGCCTTCTCAGATTGGTTTCATGTAATGAGATTTGATCTCAGATTTGTTGATTTCTTTAAATGTAGTTATTAGTTGTTTTTAAATGTTTTAGACAGGGCTTAAATTAATGAGTTCATAGATTGGATCTCTGGTATTTATGTTTATAATTTATAAATTGTTTGTTTAAACGTTTTGATGCAGAGTTTTTTGAATAATGTTTTAGTTTTAAATTACTATTAGGGTTTACTTACCTAGATTTATGAAATATCTGGTTTAACTTTACATTAATGTTTGAGCAGAATCTAGTAGCTAGGCTGACATAGGCTGACCAAAAACATAAGCCAAAAATCAAACCAAGCAAAGGAGGAGGGAGAAAGAGCAAAGAACAAACCCTAGTGCTATAGGGATTACCACAAAGATAAAGAACAACCAAAAGGGATGACACTAACTCCCTGGAGTCATGCACCTGCAGAGGACCCCAAAAGACCTACCAAAACACCTTCAAACAGAAGAAAAATCACAAAAATGAGAAAAACATTGTTTTAGGGGCATCCTCAGGTTGCACTACTAGCAGGTCGCAGATCATACACGGGTTGTTAATACAGCAAGTTGTGTATATAACAGGAAAGTCATGGATCATACACGGGTTTACAATAGAGAAAGTCGCGTATGTCAAACCAGATACGCGACTATTCAGTCAAGCAAGTCGCGAATGGGTGGAAAAACTCCCAAAAAGGTCAAAAACTGCCTTAGGAAGGCAGGGGAGGTGTTCTATCAGAATTATAAAGTGTTCCTAAGTGGCAAGAAGGACCTGAAAAAATGCAAAAGATTGAAACAAATAAAGAGAAATCTCAAGCAGACAAGTCTATCCTAAGCTTTGTGAGGGAGACCACCTTACTTATAAATGCCCTTCTATCGCGGAGGTGCGAAGAGTTTGGATTCATGGTCATCCCATTTTTGAACATTTTGAAGCTTTTCAACAACCAACCTCTCTTATTCAGGTTGGACCCAGTCACCCAGCCTCTGTAGTTCATGCTGGGGGCAAACTCTTAGCCTCTGCAGTTCATGCTGAGAGCAAACATTCATCCATTGCTAGTCATGTTGACACCATTGAGAAAACTGGTCACTCGAAGCACAAACTTAAGTTCCCTTGCATGATATGCGAGGGATATCATCTTACTCACAAGTGCCCTAATATCGCGGAGGTGCAAACAGTGTGGTCCAAGACTCAAGAATTTCCTTCTCCTGAACAACCTATATTTTCTCAACAACCTATTCAACCTTTGGTTGATCAAGTGGTCGAACCAATATCAGATTTGTTCGATCCCACTCTTCTTTTGGAGAGTGATCCTAATGTGATTGAACCAATGTCATCTTTGGTCAATCCCACTCTCCCTTCGGAGAGTGACTTTCACGAAGCGATTGAATCAATCCCACTCTTCCTTTGGAGAGTGAAGTGTCTACTAGTCACATTTTGTTCACTACCAGTTAAGAACTTACTGAACAAGGGGGCACTGAACTTGCTTCGGATCAACCCCCACCAAGCTCTCGAATTGCTTCCTTTGATTGGGATAGCCTAGTTGAGCCGCACCTTCCTTCTAATGCACCTTTCCAAATAAAGGTCAAAGTTGAACCTTACACGATTGCTCGTTGTATTGTTGATGAAGAAGCAGTTAGTATTTTGTCTGCTTGTGCTTGGCGAGGCATGGGATCTCCCAGCCTTGAGTCGACTGCTAGTCAGTTACTGGCATTTGATAGAAGAACTTGTATAGCCTTGGGAATTCTTGCTCAAACACCTGTTACTTTGGGTGGGAAGACTGTCTTAGTTGACTTCATGGTGATAGAAGACCCCTTGGATGTGATTATGTCTATGCCATGCAAGCTGTGGTGTCAACATTCTTTCATGTGATGTACTTTAATCATGGAGAAGAAATTGTCACTATCGATCAGTTGGATTTTCTTGATCCGTCTCCTGACCCAACTAGAGACCAAGTCTTTCCTTTATTGATTCCCAGTGTTTCTATAGACACTACCCCGCCACAGGTGAACTATGTGGCCTCTTGTCCTTTGTGTTCAATTGCTACTGAGAAGCAGCCTCTATTTTCATGCTTACCTTCTCGGGACTTGGTCCCAGCCGTTGACCTGGTGAGTCATCCTATACATACCATGGAGCTTTCTCTCCACTCTGTCGATCGATTTGAAAGTTTAGACATGTGTCCTATCTCGGATGATCTCCTTCCTTCGGATGAAGTCTTCCTAGAGTCTTTCATACAATCTGATCTTCTTTCAGATGTTGATTCAGTTGTGACTATGTCTAACCCTGATTTTCCTAGTAATCCTTACCTTTCTTCTTATATTGGTCTTGTTGAGTCTTCAAACTCTTCCTTTGAACAGCAAGTCAGTGATCCTGATGAGTTTGATTTTTCTTATGAATTTTTCTACTCCTGTGATATTGAGTTTGTTCCTACAGACTCTATCTCCCTTGTTGATTTTTGCTCTCCTTCTGAGGTTGATATTATTGATTATAAACCATAGAGCCTTGGTTCTATAGAATCTTCTTCGGTCAATTCTTCCTTGACTTTACCTTTTGTAGACGATAGCAAAGTCACATTTGTTTCTGCCAAAGTGACCCGCATCGGATCTTTTCTTCTGAATATGATCTTGATGTTGTTGTTTCTTGGAGACAGGATTCTTAGTTGGATTCACAAATATTTATTGGCCTCACCTTGTTTTTCAAGTTGTAATTGCATTTGCATGTGCCCTGCTTGCGCTTATGAGCCTGATGCCGGCTTCCATGCTTTTAGCTCGTTGTATAAGCCCTCATCTTTGTTCTCATCATCGCTCAGCCTTGTATCATTTTTCCTTTGAAATTTGACACCCTTTACCTTGAGGAGATGTTCCCCGAGTGTCCTTATCTTGCTCACTTTCCTTGCATTATGCATAGGTCTGTTCCTTGCACTTGGAACTAGTTTCGCCTTCCTATGACACTCGTCTCCTCGCATTTAGAGCATTCTTTCTGCTCTCCTTCGAGCTCGTTAAAAACAGTAAGGAGGCCACGAGTTGACTTTTCCAGACTCGTTAAAACTTCACGGAAAATATTTTGAGTTTCTTTAGGCCCAAGTTTGACTCCTCAAAATAGACTTGACTGCCGAGTAAACTTGTCCATTCAGGCTCATTAAGAATATGTGAATGGGAATCCACGTTGGTGGTAGGTTATCTCTTTCTCGGACCATGTGGAATAGTATGAGAAAGGATCACTCTCTTTTCTTAGGAATTGAGAAGAGTATTCTCAGGCATAGGTTTATCACTTTTCCAGACCTGAGGGACTAAAATTACGGAAAAGGAACCCCCGGTATGAGCTTAGTTTTCTCTTTTTCATTCTCTGGACCAAAACATGAAAAATATTTCGAGTGTACTTTATGTCTTTGTCATGCTCGTTAAACCCTAAAGAACAAAGCATCGAGTTAATTGTTGTAAGCCCCATTTCTCGTAATCAAATGGATCTTTCTGAGTGATCTTGCCTTCCTTCACACTCGTAAAACTCAGGCTATATGCTTCTTTTGAAGGAGCGTTGGGTAGGTGGTAATTTAACCTTTTTCGGACCTTCCTGACTAAGTACGAAAAAGGTGCGCCTTTTCTTCTTCAGAAGTTATGAGAGTTCTTCTGTGGTTTGTTTTATACTTTTTCAGCCTCAGGAGACTAAATTGTATGAAAAAGGACCCCCCTGGAGTCTTCTTTGGAGTTTTCAGACTCTCTAAACTATGAAAACACCATCGAGCATGTACTAGTTTGGGCTCATAAAATCCATGAATTAGTGCTTTATCAAGCATTCTTCTTTATTTTATTCGAGCTTGCTAAAAATGAAGATGGTCTCGAGTTTGATTTCTTGGACTCGTTAAACATTTACAAGAAAGAGGGGAAGGGAAGTTCATTCACATGTTTTTTACATCATGGCAGCAAGTCTTGTTTCCTTGAACAAAGCACCAGTTTTGAGTCTATCAATAGTTGGGTCCTAGTATTTTGACCTTATCCTAATTCAGAGTTTCTTACTCCTCTGGTTGGTCTCTTTTCCAATTATATGGGGAATTTGTCAATGTCTCCTACATTGTAGATTTGTTTCGTTGGTCCTTTTTGTGTCAAAAACTGCCTAAGTCACTTTTGTGTCGTGCTCACTGTTCAAGGATTAAACCTTTGTCGACCATTCTGTAGTTTCCTTGACCTTTTGTGTCAGCCATTCCCTGGTATCAGTTCATTACAGCATGTCTTCAGCATTCCTTGTCATGAAATTCAGTACCAATTAGTGTTTGACTTAGCTTGTGTTGGATGATGAAGGATGCCTTAATGCCTTCCTTCCAACGGATCTCTTCCTATTGACCGCAACACATCTTGCTCTGGAAACTAGATTTAGAGTTTTATAACAGTACCTTGGGGATTGTTGTCATCAGTGGAAATTTCCCTCGCTATTTGGTAGTGGGGATACCTTAATGTCTCCTACTCGATGGATTCTTCAAGTGTTCGACTTCAAGTCCTTGTAATCACACTTGTTCGATTGTACTAGGTACCTTGGAGACCATTTTCATTCATGGTGGTTTCCCTCACGTTTGTTAACGATTCTCCTTATTGACCGGTAATCAAATGATTTCCTCCATGTTCGACTTCAACTCATTTATTCGCATGGTTAGGATTCGTACCTTTTTTGGGCGGTTTGGATTGAATACCTTGGGCTGACAGTAGCATTATCATCATTTTGCTATTGCCAAAGTTGCGCAAGACCTTGTTACATTTTATATGACATTTTCTTGAGACATAGATCCACCTTGTATTTTTGTGGATATGATCGATTGTTGAGCATGGATCCACCTTGTTCATTTGTGGCCATGACTCCTTTAGATTTGATATGGTGCCTTTTTGCATATTGAGCGACCATGATAGTTTCATCAGTTATACATATGTTGGATCTGCCTGTATCTTTATGGTGATGTTTTGTATATAAACGTGTATGTCCCAGAGATCATTTTTTCTAACATTTATCTCTCTTTTAGGTACCTTTGTTTGAGCCTTTCGATCTTGGATTCTTTGCTCTCTCTCCATACATAGCTGTTTCCTTTATAATGTATTTCGGCTATCGTCTTCCCCTCTAACCTCACACATTAGGGGGAATCTGTTATAGCCCAAAATGACACATCTCTTCCTGTGACCACTTTCCCATGATTCTGTCGCATGTCGACACTTCCATGACGACACTTCATGAAAGTCATTGAAAGTCACTGAAAAACACCTATATTGGAGGACCCATATCTTGAGTTTTGTAACTCTATTTGACCTCATCTTCACACTGTTGGAAAGGTATTTCAGTTAGCTAAAACTTTCCAGAAGACACTAAAGTTTGAAAATGCCCAAAAATACCCTAAAAATGCGTTTTTTGTGTATTCATGACTTTCCTTAAGGCATACCCGCGAATGATACACGAGTTGCTCTATTTCATACCCGCGAATGCAAAAAGTTGCTCTTATCCACGACTTTTTGTGTTAGAAACCCACGTATACTTTTCTTATCCGCGACTGTCGAGTTTTGCAACCCGCAGATGCCTTTTAAAAATATCAAAAAACACGCCTTTTGAATTTCGGTTAGTTTTGGTAGTTATGCAACTGACTTCTTCAGTTGTAACCACTTTTTATTCTCCCCTAACTCTTCCTTAACCATATAAATAGAGGTAGGTAGGTCCATGAAGGGGGACTTGAATTTCTGCATCGTTATGCTGGAGGAATCGAGACTCTTTTTTTCCCACACCTTTGCCCTAGAAGCATTCTCCTTGTGTTGCAGAGCTTGGAGGCTGAGTTCCTTGGAGAAGAGAAGTAGCAGAACCAAATCAAGGTTTCGCGAGGTGCCAAACTTGAAGAGAAGGTATACTTGTACTTTTTTTTAAGATTAATAAAGATTTTATGTCCTTATTCTTCCCAAATCATTGTTCAATGTGTGATTGAATCTCTGTTTATGATCATATGATGATGTTATTCATATCATTAGTTCATGTTTATTTGATTATCATTGTTTTATATGTGGTCATAATGGTTTGAGGAAGGTATAATTCGTTTTGCAGGTCTCTTGGAGTGAGAGGAGCAAGAAGAGGATTGAAGAGAAAGCTTGGACCAGCCTTCAATTAGTCAGGTGTGGACCTTTCTCATCTCTGAACTTGCTTATATATTCTTGTTGAACATTGTGCATCTCTCTTTCAACCCCAGTATGTTGATGGCCTCTTGAACCGTAGCCATAGGATACTTTCCTTTACAACACTAGTTATCTTAATAACTAGAGTTTAAACCTAAGATATACTTGTTGGACAATTTAAATCATTCTAGAACTTGTTTAAACAATACCAAGAGAATTTAAACTATAAATTTATATGTATGAAGTAATGGACGAGTTTAAGTTTAAACAAATAAATCCACCTGTAATATAAAATTAATCCTTGGACTTTATATAGAAATAGTTCAGACTAAGTTTCTATAAACAAATGGAAACCTAGCTAAAGCATGCATTCAATGTGCATATTTTCAATCTAGATTATAAACCCTACTTAGTAAAATCTGTAAGAACATAGAGAATTTAAAAAACTCATACCTACAATTTGTAGTTTCTTAATGATTAGAACTCTGCACACTTAAATACACATAATTAATAAGAACGTAGACAATTTTTAGCACATATTTGTTAACCGAATAACTTGGGAACTACCATGTTCCACCCAACCATGACCCAGAACCGTTCTTGGTTTCAATCCGGATCCCCCGAGCTAGTTCCAACATCCAAGTAGTCTAGAGCTCCTAAAGGTAAGGCTTCACCTATATGGAATATTAGGTTATCTACCAGATTTATTTTACTTTTGGAAATGCTCTCCAAAAAATTTTAGGAAAATAATGATCAGGTAGAATAGAATGGGATCCCTAATCCTTTCTTTCGCTTGGGTATTTACAGCCCATCTTTAGTAAAAGGGCAGTTAAATTTCACTTAGATCAAGAATCATGTATTTTCTTGAAAGAATCTTTTACTTGATTTATGTGAAATTGATATTTATTTAACTTAACTTAGGAACTCTTTGACTAGTTCCTATTTTGACTCTTTAGGTATTAAATATTTATTTAACCATTTTAGTAAATAATAATACATATGTTCTTTATTTATTATCTATAGTTACTATTATTTATTTATAATTAATACATATGCTTACTCTTTTATTCATAACATATATAAACTATATATACATATATAAATATATCATTGTTAACATTTACTTTAGCTATCATATAGCATGATCCCAATCACATGGTAGTTTCATTAGATTATAATCATTTATTTCATTAAGGCCTTCAAGTAAGGTTGGTCAGCTAAGTTAGGCATCTCTAAGCCTCCTTGCATGTTGGATAACCTCGTATACCGTGGTAGTTATTCAGTACTTGATGAGAAGTAGAAATTCAAAATTTAATTTAATCAACTTAAAAATAAGTAAGATGAGTTTGGTGTTTTATCAGAGTCATTTTCACTCAAAACAATTAATTCTCAGTAATTCCTAGATTTATTCAGATCCCACACTCAACGCTAAAAACTGGGATTTACACTTAGCGCAATTCCGGAACCTCTTGCTCAACACTAATGCTAGGATGTAATTGTGTAATATACCTAGGGATACAATGGACAAGGATCCGATGTTCCGGAGCTTATTCTCCACATCAGTTTGGAGTACTCCAGGCCTTATTCCCAGCACCTCCAATTCTTATATTTCATGTGCTTCAGAGCTTAAATGCTCAACACAACCATTTCATTACTCATGTCCTCTATATTTGGTGCTCAACACAAACATCAAAACACTCATGTGCGCCAGAGATGGCACTCAAGACAAACATCAAAACACTCATGTTCTCTAGATCTTGCGCTCAACACAAATATCAAATCACTCATGTGCTCTAGAGCTTGCGCTCAACAAAAAATATCATCAATAATGTGCTTTAGTGTCCATGGCCAACACATACAATCACCTTGGCTTACGCCCAACATATATAACAAATAATCATACTCATGTGCAGTGGGGTCTTATTCCCAATATACAAAATATTGCATCAAAGTATCATCATATGCAATGGGACTTATGTCCACTAGTGTTAAGTCAAAATTCGGGATATTACAGCTTTTGAGCCACCAAAATATACTACATGGTCGATACAAAAAGTACATCTAGGCCTCTAATCTTGTTCGAGCGAAATTTCTATAAGAGATATTACCAAGGAAGACTTTAGAGTGACCTTTTTTTATTAAGATATAAATTTTTAAGGTATTGTGGTAACATGCAACTCTACATAGAAAATATTCAAGGTATTCAATTTTACCCTAATGGTTTTAAAAAATCCATTAAATATTTTCTACTAATATTTACAGTGTATTATGAGAATAATTTTTTTTTACTGATTACCTCAATGATAGAAACCCTCGCTCTCTAATTGCTTCTCTTTTGTTTGAAATGGTTGCAAATTTTAACTTCAGCGTTTTATCATCTCTTCTATTTTAGAATGAGATTTTTTCTTTCTAAAATTGTATATTTAATGTCTTTTTGGTTTTATATATGGGATATTAGGAATTTGTTGCAATGGGTTTACTCATTCCTTTTTTCTATTTTAACCAATCCCTATTAGTTGAAAAACACTACCACTTTTTCGATGCGTATTTTACATTCTTTTTTTGTAAAGATGCTGGAAATAGTTATATTACAAGTACAAAAAGTATTACAGGGAATAATGCCGGCCTCGGCGGTCTAGGTTGGCGGAACCACCTACCCATACGTCCAAAAATGTCAGGCATCGAAATATCATGAGAAAATTGTCGAGTTTGGCAAGGAGCTTGACACTGTTAGAGAACATACAATTTATACCAGATATCATAATCGAGCAAGAAAGCGTATACTTTAACAAAAAAGATAGAACCTTTATCGAAAACCAATAGAGCTAGTGGTGGTCGTATTGTGATGGCGCTTCTTCCTTGCTAGGACTAGGCTTGTCTTCGACTATGAGGAAGCTACCAAATAAATCATCCTCCCAACCTTGTTGAATGAGTTTGAGCATTCGAGGCTCTGTTTTTCCCTTCAGAGAAACCTCTGCCTGTGGTCGTGTGAAGTTGTTTGAAGTGCAACAGATCTATGGTGGAGGGAACTAGGAAGTTGGAGAGAATTGATGGTTGGCTAGAGGAAGCACCCGATTCATGCAGAGTTGGACGTGAGGTTAAAGTTATCAAGTATTTTAAACTCCCTGCCATTCTTGCAAACATATCTTCTCGACTGGATGGAGCAACAGGCTCAGAGGATCGGTCTCTTTGGTGAGTGACCGATGAAGACCCGACAGGGTAAGTGGTTATTGTGCTAACCATGTCAAGACTCGATATGTTTGGATCTGGGCGCTTGTGCATATTGCAGTACCTCTCAAGTGAATATTTGCATCCATCCAAAATAGCGTCAATGCTATCCAACTTGGCATCCAAATGCACAAGGAGATGTCTAAAATCCAAGATGGAAGAAGTTGTAGCGTTCCAGTTTGCTAAAACCTCTTTGACCAAGTTTCCAATCATGTCCTTCACCAACCAGTAAAAATTAATTGGATTAACGTAATTTCCCATGATGAGGAAGTCTGCCACCTCACTAGATTCCCAAACTTCTATAAGAACTCGAATTGGGGCTGAAACTATGCTATCATAACTGTTGTTTACCATCTTACCCTTCCTAGGATGCTCAACTTCACTACAAGAACCATGTCTTCCACCTCGACATGGGGTTCCTATCGGTCAGGTCATGGTACGCGAGAAAAATAGTGAAACACGCAGAGTCGAGCAAACAACAGAGTCGAGTAGATGGATGGAGAGATGCCCAAGGATCATAAGGGGAGAGTGAAGGTAGGGGGAAGTGGGAATAATCGCCACTAGATACATCGTCAAAGAGGGTGACAGGTGAGCCACATGCAGGATATGCATCTTGCAGATGCAGAGAGTCGAATCGCATCCTCATGTTGGAGATCATTTAATCCAGTTCCATGCGAATGAACACCCATAAATGTCATCCTTTTTGCCTGGCTGGAGGAGGATCAGTGTAACGTCCCTGACCCTCCAACTGGCGAAGAGGACGCTACTAACACCAAACATACGGGAAATAGCCCCATGAACATGGACAGATATCAATGCTGATATTAAAAGCTTAAACATAATACATACCAAGACACATAATCCATCATACAAAGATGCATAGTTACTCAGCATTCAACGAAAGAAAACATAACATTTCAACATTCAACATGTTCATCATAAGTCATGAAATAGTAGATATAATTGCAGAGATGAAATAGTCAGGAGTACTTATCTTTTGATGAAGAACTCACCCCGCAACCAGCTACGTCGCTGTAATGTTCCACCGAACCATAGGCCAGCGTCCTCATCAATCTCTCAGCAACACTGCCACCCCCGAGCTGGGAATGATTCCTCAAGGAATAAGGGTCAATGTAGGCTTACACATAGCCAAGGTTTTCCAATCAACCAAACCCAGACAGTAGGGTTTTACAAGGTCATCAAGGAGCTAGGATTGGCTAAATCCCAGGTTTGTGGCCTCAACACCAGTCCTCTCATGCATACCCAGCCTCTAATCCCACTCACAACAGTCTGAATACCAACCACTGCATACCATAGCAAAATAACCCATTCACAGCTCTGTGAAGAAGGAAAAGACAACCAGGTGACAATCCCACCCAACAGGTGAAACACAATTAAGATCCAACCACACTCCAAAGTTGTTCTTGGCCCTAGCGTGGACAAAACAACTCAGCAACAACCCAAAACCAGGGTACATCAACAGCCACAAACTCAAAATGAATGATGGCAACAATCCACAGTCTCAAAACAAAGGAGAATACAAACTCCTAGCGTGGACAGAGGAAAACTCAGCTAGCGAGATGTGGCAATCAACAGCTAAACAACATCCACGAGCCCAGTACAACACACACAGTTCCCTAATGTAATGTTTGGAGAACTTACACAGGAAGAAAAGGGAAAAGAACAAACTCGCAGCCTGTACGCAAAGGAAAAGACACAGCCCAGGAAAAAAATGGAAGAAAGAAACACACACACAATCCGAAATGGAAGAAGACATCGGACTCTCAATGGCATCCAAAAATCAGGGGAAGAACGACAGCAACCCAAATCACGGGTTAAACCAACAGCAAGCCCAAATCGTGGATTAAAACCACGACTATTTTATATACACAGCAGAAATCGTGCTGTTGAGGCCACTCTTCCAACTCGCTGCATGCACAAAACCAAAAGAGAATCCCCCGATTGGTGCATGAGGAAAAATGAACCGACCTCCTCCTGCACATCCCTTCGTGAGAGTGAACAGACCCGGGAAGAGTGGCATCGCGGAGAGGATGGCCGTGGAGGTTGCTTCCAACGTGAGGTCAACTCGCTAGTGGAGTGTACGCATGGGCAAGGACTGACAATCCTGCCACACTCCACTCCCATCCATAACTGCCTCAACTACTCAACAAGACATTAAAGTGGTTGGATGAGACAAGGGAAGATGGCAAATTAAAGAAGGTGGTAACACATAGTTTCCCCCCTGCCCCATTGACTAAGGTTTGACATCCCCCACCCTTATCCTTTGGAATCATTCCCTTTACATTTTTAATGTTGCACTGTCATAGATGGATGTACGTTTATTTTAATTGATGTGCATGTTTACATGATGCCAAACTATAATGTGCTAGATAGCACGATATACCATCGACAACTATCCCTATTGCAGAAACATACACAACTGAATCGATGGTGGGGCTTTTGCCTTTAGCTCCTCACCACGATTAATTACATTATATACATCATGCAAATGGGGTCAAAAATAGGGTGTTACAATCAAGAACATGTGTTGAAGCCAGATGGTAGGTGGGAGAAGCCAGCTGGAACATGTTCGGGAATTGACCCACCAGGTGGGACTTGATCAGGGGGCATGCCAATTAATTGTGAGGTTACAACAGGTACGGGGTTGGGTTGACGACTTGAGTTGGAGCCAAATGGAGGGAGAATGTTGTCATGTGTAGGTAGGATAGGAGAAGCACCCGCATCCAGGGTGTGTATTTTACATATCAATGCACTCTTATGAAATTTAAAAAAAAAGTACTACCATTTAAATTCAATTTGAATTTTTAAAAGTTTACTACAATACACTAGTGTGTATATATCATTTTTTGGTACGATTGGATAGAATCGATGCATATATAGCATATTTTGGCAAGCAATAGTAGAACCAATCCTTGGTATGATCAAAAGTGTAAAGATGTGAGAAAAAAAATTAAGCAAGCTACTACAAATTCGATAAAAAAGGACAAGATAAATAACTACAACTCCTTATTAAAAAACAGGCATTATCTAACTTAAAGGTAGGAAAATATCCTACACCTCTCCAAGATGGATCCTGAGAAATTTTGGAGGCAAATTCTAACTCGCAAAACAAGAGAAGAAAATACAATTTCTTTAAAATATAGGAATTCCTATCCTAAAATTCTTTATGAATCCCCAGATATCAAACATAACATTGAAACCCTTCTTACAAAGAAATAAGTTTTCTCATTAGAAGACATAGATTTTGAGGTTAAGCACATAGAAAATGGAAAATCCAAACAAATTGAAGGCTATTGTTGGGCCTCGAAATTGTCTTTTATAATGGCTTTGTTTACATTAATTTCCTAGCCTATTTACTAAAATCTAATACATTTATCTTTAATTTTTCTACCTTTTACTATGTTTTCATCAATTATAACTTATAAATGTAAAAGAAGATTAATTCATCATTTTTTATGTGTTATTGCATTTAGTGCGCATTTTAGCACTCCATTCAGCCCCTTCTTTCGGTCCTAAGTTCCACGCTAGGTTTAATGGCATGTTTCTTAGGTTCTTGGTTTGTTTTATCCTCACCTTCTATTTTCAATCGGTCCCATGAATACCTACACATACAAAAACCATAAGTAATGATGAACTTGGAGTATTTGTTTAAAATTAAATAAGAAAGAAAATAAAAAATATTAAAAAATAGAAACTAAATAAAGAAAATAAAAAATATTTTAAAAAATGGGAATTAAATATTAAAACAAATATATCCAAATCCACTCATATTAACCAAAGCATAAAGTAGAATATGACATGGATTGTATTTAAAACCATATCTCACGTGTCCAATTTCTTTTAATTCATTTTAAAGTGGGTTCATTTGTATATTATTCACATACATCATCTCTTTATAAAATCATTCGCTTTAATATTTTATGTTTAATATATATACCATTTCATGTTTTTGCAACTAACAAATTGTATGTTTTATGTGGGTCGTAAAGGGATCTACAAGCACGCAAATATGGAGGATTAACGCACGTCGTGAAGAAATGGAGGGGCATAATGGAAACGCACAGTGACAAAAATGAAGCCTAGCCATAATTAAACCAATCTCTCAGTCAAAGAACCCAACGCCCAACCAATAGAATTCAACCATGAATTAAGCTTAGTATCTAGCTCACGACGCAACCTATTGTCCAGATCGCCGAGTTAATCACGCATTAATGCTAGGCATTAAAGTCTGAAACGGGTCTGCAAACCACCTATTGTCCATGCATTTGGTTGTTGGATATGTTTATCAGTCTAGAAGGATCCCTTTCACACTCCTTTGTCCAACACCACATCTTCAGCCACGCTGAAGAAGGAGCCTGCATGCCACATTCACACTGAAGAGAATCAGACTCACAGCAAAGAAGGAATATGCTTGTGCATTGGCATTTGATTAGTTTAATGGTCATTATGATTGACTAAATTTAGGAGCAGTCGACCACTGAAAGGGTCGACCTACTCATCCTTTTAAATATTATATATATCGGCCTCCATGTGAGAGCTTGGCAGCTAGTCGTTGGCGTATAGACTCTGTAAATATTGTTCCTCATTTTAATATAAGTTACATTCTTGATGTATATGATCGTGTTCGTGTAAGCACTTAGACGTAGCCTTTGATTGCTAAGAAG
Source organism: Pseudotsuga menziesii (assembly GCA_001517045.1). Taxonomy (NCBI): domain Eukaryota; kingdom Viridiplantae; phylum Streptophyta; class Pinopsida; order Pinales; family Pinaceae; genus Pseudotsuga; species Pseudotsuga menziesii. The sequence continues at coordinate 249,264 of LPNX010028775.1, read as the reverse complement.
GGCCCCTCAACAAGTGGAGGTTCTATTTGTACATATTTTAGCAGTTTTATTTTGTTTTTGCAGGTAAGTAATTTTGTTTTTATGCCTATGTATTTAGTTTTCGTGTAGATGATGTTTTGCTATTGATAAACTGTAATTTTCCTGTGGTTTTGCAATTTATAGTTTCAGAATTTATACGACTGGCCATTTGCATTTTTGTTTAGTTTATCTCTTAGCCTTCCATTCGCGCTATTCATCTAGATTGCTTTCCAGTTTTTCTTTTAGCCTTTAATTCGAATTTAGATAGAACTTTCCAGAATTTGGAGTCATTCCAAAATTGTTTTATACACAGATAGTTAATTAAGTTTTATGCTGATTTACCAATACTTTAACATATAGTCTTGTAGCTTTATATACACATAATTATATAGTGTAATTATATATTTTTGCAAATCTTGTATAAATCACTACATACATATAACCATTTATGCATTAATCCCATGTCATGTTTTATGCACATACAGTGCTTATTCGGATGATGTAATGTTAAAACTTATTTATTTTATATTTATTTATAGTGTGTAGTTTAGTTTGTAATTGGTGGTTTATTTTGTTTCTTTAGTTTGTAGTTTAGTTTAGCTAATTTATATTAATTTAGTTTGTAATTTATACTATGTTATTCAATAACATTTTTAACTTTGTAATTTTGTAATGGTTAATTTTGTAAAGTATTGTAAATTAAAGTATTCTAAAATCTTTTACTTCGGATTGTTTTTAAGTTTTTAATTTGTGGTTGATTTGTAAATTAGTTTAGTTACTATACATTAATTTAATTTATAATTCATATTAATTCATTCAATTAGTTTATTTATTTAGTTTGTATTTATCAATATTTGGTTATAGTCTTTTCTTTTATGTTAATTATTTTAGATTTTATTTTGTGATTTATAATATACTTTTTATTTAGAACATGTTTTATTTTATTTTTAAGAATAAGGTATAAATTTGGGTTTATCATTGATTTTATTTTGGTAGTTCATAGTATTGTTTCAAATAACATAAGTATTTGTATTTTGAAAGTTTTCATGAATATAATATTTTGAGTTTGAAGTTTTAATTAATTAAATATGGAATTAATTAGATAGGTACTAAATTTATTTTTTATCTTCAACTTATGCATTAATTTTTAGTATTTTAAAGTTTTATCTTGAAAGCTATCATAGCTTAAGTTTAATATAAGTTTACTTTTCAAAGCTCATAGATCGGTTGTTGATTAGGTTCGATTTGTTAAACTAATTTTCTTGCATTAGTTTATGATTCCTCGCAAAGTGTTTGTTTACACTTGGTCCTTAGATTAATGTTTCAATTTTCTTTATACGATTGCATAAGTTTGATAACTAGAGTAGGATAGTTGGTTAGTTTGCTCTTTTTGAAAATATAGAGTAGTTTCACACATAGAATAGATAGATTAGTTGCTCTTTTCACTCGTAGCATAATTTCCTATTTTATTGTAATTAATTTCATATTTTCTTTCGTAATTAATTTCAGTATTTGCTTTCATAGTTAATCACATGGTTAATTAGATTCTCATCCCTGCATAAGCATATAGTTCATGCATTCATGAAATAGTTTAGTTGATTTATTGCTTGTTCTGAATAGATAAATTTACTTTCATTACATCAGATTGCTTTCGGACCAAGTGACCACTTTCCTAGATTAGTTGTTGCAATTCCATTTCATAGAATAGATTAGCATAATGTTAGATTAAATTTGAATTCATAGTTACTTTTCAATTTCTTAGTTGGTTTTCTGTTTTTATAGACATATTAAATTCTTGCATTTGAATTATGAAAGTTATGCATGTAGTTTAAAATCATATAGTTGCATGTTAGCACATTTGCATATTTAGTTAGATTAGGTTAGTTCAAGCCTTCAATTCTACATATATAGTGTTTGCATCTCATAAGATCCCTTCCCAGGTTGACAATTAAGTGTTGAATTAGATAGCATATAGTTTACCCAACATCTACCAAGCATAAATCGAGAAAATTGGAGGGTTTGTCGTCATCTTGCACATCCACAAACTCTTTAATATAGAGTTCAAGCAAGGGTTTCGTACAACTTAGGCTCAAAGCCTCATTATTCCAATTTCCAAAAGTGGTGATAAAAATGACCCCTCTAATTATCGGACTATTATGATTAGCCCTCTCTTAGCTAGTTTATATGGTATTATCTTAGAAAAGAATATCAATGAGTGGATATAAATGGAAGGTAAGTGGGATAAAGGTCAAGCAGGTTTTAGAATGAATTATTCAACCATGGATCGCCTCGTTACACTTAGGATCAATGTACAGGAATGTCATAATAATAAGTCTATCCTGTTTTGTTTCTTTGTCAATTTGAGAATATCTTTTGATACATTTCCTATAAACAACCTATGGAATAAGCTAGAAGAGCTTAAGGTTCCTTTTGAGTTGAGAGCTGCCATAGTAAGGTTATATGAAAATGTCATTGCCAAGTTTAAGAATAATGAAGGTTGGACAACAGATATAACATGTAATATTAGAGTTAAACAAGGTTTCCCCCTCTCCCCTACTCTTTTTTGCATTTACATTTATAAGCCAGAAAAGTGTTTACAATAGGTTGGTTGCAACAGTAAAATCTTGGCCGAGATAGTTATCATCCTCCTACTTTATGCTGATGATATTGTTCTTATGGAAAGGTGTCCTTCTCATCTTGATAACAAATTAAGAATTCTTAAAGTTTTTTTCTCTAACATGTGTATGACTGTTAAAACTGACAAGAAACAAATTGTGATTATAAAATCTAAGAAAGAAACCTATGCAAATTTTATTTATGATAATAGAAATATAGAGGAAGTGACTTTTTACAAGTATCTTAGAATTGATATTTATCACAAGATCAATTGGAACTATAGCCTTGATAAAATGATTAATGGAGGGTGGGAAGCTTATTTTGGTCATGAAAATAATTGTACATCAGCCAATATGGTCATGTGGGATAAAAAGAAGTTCCTCTTTGAAACTCTTGTCTTCTATGTTATCTTGTATGGTTGTGAAGTATAGGGGTGCAACATTTCTAGAGAATCTTGGAGGAAAATTGAGAAAATATAGAAGCGGTTTATAACTTATAACCTCAAATTAAAAACAATACGCCTTATCATATTCTCCTCATAGAAGTGGGTCTTTCCCCCATTGAGAGAATTACTATGACTAGGTACCTGATGTACAAGCATAAGATAAATACCATAGGAAATGAGAGACTTCCTAAAATTGCTTTAAACTCAATTCAATACCAACTATGCCTCAAGCGATGTTGGTGTAAAGATAGAATGGCTCGGTTAAACAATTAGGGCATTAATGAAAACAAAATTTTGCAGAACATTGATAATTTCAAAAATATTATTACTTCTATGTTTAAAGAGAAATTCTGGTGTGAGGAAAATTTAGTGTTTGAGAGAAAATTGAGATACAATAAGGAGGTAATTAATCCTAACTTGGAATATCAGAAGTATCTATCGGTAGGAACTAGCTCACGGAAGAAAATTAATATAGCCAAGATTAGAGAGAACTCTCATGAACTCCATAACAAAATAGGGCGTCGTTCTATTCCTAAAACTCCATGGGAAGAAATGGTTTTCCATCTATGTGATTCTATGAGTGTTGAAGATGAAAATCACTTTCTCTTACACTACCTTGCTTACACCTATATTAGATACAAGTTTCAAATTATTTTCTACAATACAAACCTTATAACCTTCTACCATGTAGAGAAAAAACATGTAGAAACTTGATAAGGTTATTTTCGATTTGAGGGAAAAATGATCTAGGTGGATATGAGAATGCCCAAAATAAAATTTCTTGAATGTCAATGGAAACAACACCATTTCATAGAGATCGACGATATATTTCTAATCAATAGCCTCAAATGAACATGGTATGAAGAAGCTATGCACTTTTTAAGTTCTGATGGAATAGACAAATTTGTAGGAGGGTGCCATGTGGCAGGCCTAGAGATTGTCACATGGAAAGATGTAGAACTAAGGTGTTTAATAGATGGCAAGATCATATAGTTAGTATGATAATGTGACATGATAACATGACATACTGACGTGCCAGGTTACCCTGACAAATGTCATGTCACATGACTAGGCATTGATGATGTGGTAGTGGATAATGAATGGATTTTATGTGGACCAATCACATGGTGCAACATGGCACAACACCTCCCCCATGGATTCCTCAATTTGGGTGCAAGTGGATTATGGTTCAACATATTGTCTTTATGGTGTGTTTTATATATATGGTTATATATTATATCTTATAATCCAACATATATATTAGTATTTGTCTTATATGGAATTTGAACCTTGGTCTTTGTGGCATAATTCCAAAATTTTAACCAATATGACAACATGTTTGGTTATGTTAAGTAATGACAATTAATATATTTTTTATGAAGTTAATATGGTTGTAACAAAAAATATGTCCCTTAAGGGCTTAAAAAGGGGATTCATTCTCACTATTTGTTCATGAAATTTTGAAGTGAAGTTCTTTAAGAGAGTTTAGGGAGATCTCCTTATGACAGGATTGGCATGAGTCTTAAGGCGATATTTGTACAATGTCGAGTATAGCCTTGTTTTGTGTGCTAGGGTGTTCCTTGATCACTTGAAGAAAGCATAGGCAAGTTTATAGTCAATTTTCTCAGAATTTGGATGGGAGTCTAATTCTAATGTTTGTTTAAGCATCCAAGGAGTGGATATGTAGGATATTTCCTTAATGTGTGTGGAAAAGGGTGTATTTTACCACTATGTCCAAGTGTGGCGAAGTTGATACTCATTATTCTCGGTTTTTTTTACAGAATCTTAGTGGTGAAGTACATTTCTGCATCTAAGCCAGAATCTTAGTGGTTTTTTTTACAGAATCTTGGAGGGTGTCTCCAAAACTTGTATTGCAAGCCCTCATTGTAATTGTCACTATTTGAGAATTATAATAGAAACAAATATCTAGTTGAGAGAGGACCCATATACATAAAAAAAAAATTTGGTGAACTTCCTTATTAAAGTTGGTATCGTGTCCATATTTTATGCTCTTTAAATTTCTAAAACTACATGTGCATTTAATTTATGAATTTGAAGAGTATTGGTTAAGTAATTTTATTTTCATGAGAAGCACAATGTCAATAAAATATTCTTGGTTTTCAAGGAAATTGGATTGTTATAGAAATTTTTGGATGAACTAAAATCTAGGATAACCATCCACTTCTAGGGTGAAAACAACATAAAACCTTGATGGAAAAGTTTCAAGGATGTGAATTATGTCAATCAAAAGGTAATCAACAAAAATTTCTTTGATTTTTCAGTAATAATGTACTTATTAAGAATAATTGCTAAGATGTTTCAAACAATCCATTTCACATCTATCGAGTGTTGTGTAGTGAACAATACTAAGGGAAGGGAATGTTTTCCTAAGTAGATAAATATTATGAAGGATATAAGTCATGGTAATTTGGTCCTCAATTTATTTGGAATAGTGTTGGATGGTAATGAAAGTGGGAAAACTTTTATAAAACTATGAGAGATATAGTGGAAGGAATGTGTGGCATACTTTCTGTTAGTGCTGGGATTGAGCCCATAGGTTGGGAAGAAAAGGGTTCTCTCTTGGGAAACAACAGAACCACTTTAGACTACGCCTCTGGCCCTACAAAGTTAGAGAGGGATCTCTCACTTGTTTTCAAGTTAACTTCACATAGGATATTCGATCAAGAACGGTCAGGAGGCCAGATTCCTGAATGGGGCGGGTGAATTAATGTAAGATGTAGGTGGGACTATCAAAGTAAGGAACCATTGGGAAATGGAGTCGAAGGTCTAGGTAGGGAACATATTGCAGTAGGTAAAGAATGGAGTAAATTTACAAACAAAGGCAAGATAGCTGTTGATCTTGCAATCAAGAGATATTCAATGGGTGATTAGTAGATGAGAGGGAACAATCCATCATGTAGAGCACCAACAAGATGATTTATATGTAACTTTAGAAGAAAAATTAAATAAATATCTGAAACAACAGACGAAGCATAGCATGTATGAATTCCAAACTGTTATACACTCATTTCAGACATGAAAGAAATTAACAAACTGGAATGAAAACAAGATGAACATTTCACATAAAGAGATTACATATTGAAAGAAGCAACGACACAGGAATCTCTACCTTGAAAGACAATCCTTCCTCTGCAAATTTATTCATAACACGGAAGTCAGAGACTAATTACAATGGAGAGCCTCAGCCCTTGAAAGTTTCCCAACCAACCTCTATCTCCCTCTATCAGGAGTGTATTTATACTATTTCAGCGCTGAGATTACTCTCTGAAACAAACCTAAAAAACTGTTCCCAGTCACAATCAAACATTAACAGTCTAGAGAGTGGAACTATCACCATGATTTACAAATATTCATAAACATTATGGAGTAAGTGGGTGCACTCGTCCTGGGTGATATCTTGATGTGCTCGACTACTGTTGTGAATTCTGAGTATGATGCCTTTCCATTTGTTTTCAAGTGAGTCACCATTTACTTGGTTTTGGACCTCTTAACTAGACTGATGAGTCAGCATAATGCCCTTTCTCTATCCAAAGTGTATGTTTCTGCCATGTTCAAATGTGGCTTTCTACATGGGCACACACTGGCAGGGCAGTTTGCATCGTTCCACTGCTTAACCTCATCTGCAGCCCCCTTCCTCTCTGGGTAACACTGTTAGGAGTGGGGTATGGAAGAAGGGTCGCATTGCTCCTGGTTGAGGCAAGCCTTTACGGTGGCTTTTCATTCTTGTACTCCTCACCTCCAGTGAGGAGGGCTCTCCCACAGGCAATAACGCGTAGCATACCTCCACCAGCCCCATCACCCTTGGCAAGTAGAATTCATAAACCGGGTTTTGCAGGTATTAGACACTTGATGCTCCCATCTGAACAAATGCTCCTACAGTGAGAATTCTAGGACTGTCTCCCTATCTAGAGGATTTGGAGGTAGCAATGGCATCAGGGGCTCCTAAAAAAACACCTACGTGGAGTGAGTGTCTAGGAAATGCATCGCTGGGAGTGTGGGTATCTAAAGGCAGGTGTATCTCTCATAACTCTCCACATGTGGGCCTTGATGACTGGTGTCATCCTTGGCATGGAACACCAAGGTGATGGGTGAGTGTGGAAATTTTCTCACCAACCATCAGCACACGCAAATGGACAAGATTTTCGAACCAGATCGCCATCGCCAAACCCTTCGAACTTCTATGGAATCACAATGAAACAAAAACTTGGGCTCTGGAAGTATGTTAGCTCATCCCCAACGTTCCAAAGGAAATATATACAAGGTTTTGAGACTGAATTTTGCAATGACCGGTCAGCATTCCCGCACATTTTGCCATCGAGTGTCTTTGGAGCTGACATGTGTGAGGGCGCGGGAAGGGTGATCCTTTACCTGTCGAGGATCTAGTCACGTCACTTCATCGGCTGCAGCACCTTACCATTTGCTGTGGGAAATATTTTCGGATGCCACCTTGTATAGTTCATCCATGCTACAAAACACATGAAGTGGACGCTCCCATGATTCCTTGCTCTTGTGATGTAGGAAACAGAATGGTATCCCCCTTCGTGCTGGCCTTGCCTCATGTGAATAGTGTATTCTCCAGTTATTTTCCTTCCACAAGCCAATTCACATAGAAGCCACCTGTCTTTAGGAAATACGGCTCTGCCACAAGGATGATTTGACCTGTACGCACCCTACAAATGGCATTGGGGGAATCATTTAATCAGTCGGGGAGAATATTACGCATATGAATGTCCCCTCCATTGTCATCTCCGCACTGGATGCGACACTTACAGCCCTGAGGATTCCTCAACCCTCCAATTTGGGGAACCTTTCACGTCCACCATCCATGTTTCATTACTTATGCTGCCAACTTCTCTTATCTTCACGCAATAAGAAACTTTATATCGAGGCATATTCTTACCCATCGGTCATGATCAACCCTTCTGTCCAACCGTGATCTGAGTGGGTCCTACCACTTCTTCATGAATCGGGATCCTGACATTGTCCACGCTAGTTCAGACTATGAAAAGAGCCATAGTCGTAGATCTACTCCCTTCTTTGTCGTGACCATTGATATTTGTAGCTGGTACCACTTTTCATGATTTGGAATCACGAATTTATTCATGCAAGTTTGGATCGTGAAATCAGCTGGGGTCATAGATCTACTCATGCTCACATCTCCATCGTTAGATATTTCTACCCTTTCACATGTTTCACGATTTGAGAAATTTCCTTCTACCAAGCAAGTTTTCCCAATGAAAACGTCTCAGGCCGTTAATCGGGCTTCGCCTTGATCTTGGCTCTTCATTGTTTTCTAGTTTTAACAAACTTTCGCGAATGCCAAATTTGACCATTCCTTTGCGTTTTTGGCCAAGACCGCTCTATCGTCGCTCCTCTTCCTTGTGCTCCCGGATCATTGGTCTACGATGCCTTTCTCTATCATTTTCACTGCTGCATGTCTTCACCTCTGGAGGAAGCTACCACTGTAGATCGAGATCTTCGTCATTATCTGACGGTCTTAGAACATGGAAAATGTGCCTCTGATAATCTGAAGGGAGCTCACATAATTTCACCATAATTTTCAAATGAATAGGACCCTTTTGAACTCTGTCAGGCCCATAAATCAACTTTTTCAAACGGAGTGCTAAAACTTTCCACATAGTAAAAAAATTAATCGAATGATTCCAAAAATTAGGTTATATATAAGCTACATGAAGCGTTTCCAAAGAAACGTTCAATGATACATGTCAAACTTGCAATAGAAAAAATAAATAATACCGAAAATAATAATTCAAGAAGTATTATTCCTAAACATGTTTTTGACTAAATCAAGCCAATCAACAAAATATTTGACCAAATAGCCCAAGTACCATATTGTCTGTAAGTGATGAAGAAATGAGGCTACATGCACGAAGCTCTAGCATTAGAAATGAGGCTACATGCAGGAAGCTCTAGCATTAATAGTAGTTCGGGTGAAGAAAGGTGATCAATATGTTTTTTAACGCAAGTTGTATATTTTAAAATGATCATCTATAAAAATCACTAGTTTTGTTTAAATTATTGGACGTATTGTCCCAATTGGTTACCAATTTTGATTAATATGGACCTTTTTGATATCCCATTTTGTATGACTTAACTAAATATAAATAACACTATTTAATATAATATTTATGATATTATTTTTCCATTAAGATAACAACCATACACATCATAGCAATTTAGTGTATTAGTGTCATCAACATATAATAATATATACTAGTATAGATGCATCATAATTATAAATGTGTGCAAGCTTTTGCTCATTTTTGTGCTTATCTTTGTGAAGTTTAATATAAATGTTGTAACTTAATGTAACATTACAAAAAATAAAAAGTAATTAAAAAGTTCATGTCCACTCATAAAAAAAATTATGAAATTAATTAAAAAACCATGTCTGCCTATAAAAACAAATTAAAACTTAAACTCATAAAAAAAATTACACCACAAAAAATTGGATGTTGGCTATTTTAATGGCTAAATCATTTTATTTATTTTTATTTTATATTAATGATCTAGATGGATCTATGGTGGTTATTTTAATGACCATGCCATTTTATTTAGTTTTATTTTATATTAATTATTTTTTCGAACTTATCTATTTTATACACATTGTGCATCAAATTAACAAAAAAATTCAAAACTTTATTGGGCTGAGAGGCACTCTAAAGCCCAGTATGGGGGCGATCTTGTAACGTTATGTAACGTTCCTCATGCAACATTCCTGTTGTAAATGTCGGTCATAAAAAAAAATTAATTATCCTTCAAAATAAACGTCGGCCACAAAAACAGTCTAATATGGGGGAGATGTTGTAATGTTCCTGCATAACAAAACAATAAAAAATAAAAAATTTAATCATCGGCAAAAAAAGGTGGGTCAGAAAAACAACACAATATGGGGGTGATGTTGTAATGTTCCTACCTAACAAAATAATAAAAAATAAAAAGTTGAATTTCTTTCTTAACAAAATAGAAAATAATATAGAATATTATATGTCGATGTAAAAGAGGTTTGCACCTCCAAATATTCAATCCCTCTAAACACTTCATAGAGTCTAGGACTTGGATCTATGCTCGTTCTTATTCACACTTTTCATCAAATGAAAAAATCATAATGCTTCTAGCATTTTTATTATTGACATAAATTGATATCTAATCAATGTTAGTTACATAAAACAATATAATCATTAATTTTTTTTTAAAAATTATGTAACTCTTCAAAGTAATAGAATCAAGAAATAAAAAAACCCATTGCCAATTTAATTAATTAAAATTGCATTGTTTGAATTTATAAACAAAATCAAAATTAAATAATTAAATAATATCTATAAAATAAATATCCAACTAAGAAAGTATAGAGAATTTCTAAATTAAAAATGTAAACTTAAAAAAAAATTAAATAAATATTCAATTACATTTGATAAATACAATTATAACTAAAAATTTCTATTATGTAAAATCTAAAACCTAGTATTTTGTTTATTTAATTAAAATAAATAAATATCATCTTTTGCTTTGATTGATTATTTACTAGCACACCTACATAGTTTGTGGTTGGATCATGTCAATAGGGATCAAATGGTTAAGAGGTTGTTATGAAATGGAAGACCGTTTGCAATTTTTTTTATTCCTCTTATTTTTCTAGTTAAATGGGTTCAACTATGAGTTATCCATGTCTAACTACATGTTATCACTGACATTCTTCATGTTATACACTTACCCAGCATGAGACAATTGATTATATGTGAATCGTTAAAAATTTGAAATAAACAATTATAAAAATGTAATACAAAAAATAAGTGGTAGTTACTTGATGAATGGATAACTCATAGCAATGCATGGATAACTCATAGGCCATGAATTGATAGCGAACACTTCATGGCAAATAACTAGAACACTTTATGGCAAATAACTAGAAGAATGTCTGTGATAACATGTAGCTAGGTCCTGTTATACATTTTCCGAGCATGAGACAATTGATTCTATGCCACTCGTTCAAAATTTGAAATAAACAATTATAAAAATGTAATACAAAATATAAGTGGTAGTTACTTGATGAATGGATAACTCGTAAAAATGCATGGATAACTCATAGGCCATGAATTGATAACCAACACTTCATGGCAAATTACTAGAACACTTCATGGCAAATAACTAGAAAAATGTCTGTCATAACATGTAGCTACGTATGGATAACTTGGATGTTTAACTAGAAGAATATCAAGATTAAAAAAAAAATTCATTATATAACTATCTCTCGACCATTTGATCTCTATCAACTTGATCCAATCACAAACTATATACATATAAAGTAAATTTAAATTTCAACGCTAGTTAAAGTAAAGTCGTTTAATTCTATTTAATAGTTGCCCCTATGAGTCAAAAGTCTTTTGTGCCGTTCAACGATTGGAGTCCGACTAAGGAGTCGTTTCCCGATGTGCAGTCAAAGGTTTTATGATGAGATTAAGTATTACTTTGAATGTCAGAACTTTGATTTTAAATGGACAGTCGCCGTCTGTCCATTTAAGTATTAATAGGAAAATTAATTAAAACGCTCCGCTTTCGTAAGTGTTTTTATTCGGATCATGATTTTGCCGTGTTCCAAGGAGTTTGGGGATTTTTTCGCCGAGTTTGAATTATAAAACAACGCTTTGTCAGACGATACCATTCTTTGAATATGCAAACTAATCCCAATCCTTAAAGTCTCCCCGTGGACTCTGTTCCCGATCCCCTCCTCTCCGCGTAACTACTTCCTATATATACTTGTATGTCATTGTATGTCAGTAAAATACAATCATTATTCAATTTCTGATATTGATAGTGTGGCAGGGGCACTCAATTGCTTATTCTGAGACCGTGAATCTAAGAATTGTAAACGTTACAGCGATATTCTTCTTCTGATATTGATATTGGTGCATATAACTGCATTCGATTATTTATTCTGGGGCTGTGAAAGAGAAGAATTGCATGTGTTGCAGAGCTATGGATATGAGAATACCAACACGACTGGTAGTATTGATTGCCCTGCTTATGCTGCTCACGATGGTTACGGAAAGTTTGGCTTGCAGGCCATTGAAACTGAAATTCATATTTCAGAGAGATGAAGTGGAGAATAATAATAAGGAGTAAGCTATCTATTCAGGGGCGTTTACTTCGTTACCCTCTCATCAAGACTTAACCGATTTGATTTATGAAAATTTTCAGTTTTGTATAAGATTATATGGACAGCTCTATTCGTCCAGAACTGACTCCTTCCAAATATTTTTCATTTCATTGGAGTCTTAGTAAATGATTGCATAGGTCAGTGTATGTTGATGTATGCTAATAAACAATTAAGAATAGAAAATATGAAGAAGAATAATGGCATGAGAATTGAATAAGTCCAAATAATTTCAGTACAATGGAGTCACCGTAAATGAATAAATAGAACTGTGTACGCTAATAAACAATTCAAAATAGAAACTATGTAGAAGCACAAAATGCAGTAAATCCTCAACGGACTCTAAGTTGTTCGACACGAAACTGAAAACACTTGTATGGGATTTCGTTATATTTGAATCTGTATTCTTAATTGTTTATCACCATACAGTGTTATATGCAATCATTTGCTGAGACTGCAATGAAATGAAAAATATTCGAAGGAATCAATTCTTCATGGGAATAGAGATGTCTATATAATCTCATACAAAGCTGGAAGTTTTTATAAATCAAATTGCATAAATTAAATAAAAAATGGTGAAGTAGATAGCTTACTCTTAATAATAATATAAAGATGAAAAATATTGGGTTATTTGAATCCCAGCTTCCAAGGGGTCAGTAACTCCATCGGGTCCATCTCAGTGTAAAAACTACAGGTGTCCCACTCGGAGTTCGTGTGCAGTTTAACCAGATTAATGCAGCATTCAATTTTAATAGATCCCTCCGTTAATGGAAATATGTAACAAACACAAATTCTCCATTTATCTTTTACAGAAATGGGATAAAAAAATTTGTTATTTCCTTCTTCTCAACAGCCAAAAAAGTTAGTCTTAATTTGAGTATTAATGATTACATGACATTAATTAATAATTAAGTATATTTTTCATAAGTTCTTAAATATGGATTTCAATCAATCATATGAACCTTGTTAGCATGGAGGTTAGGTAATTCAAATCACCTATTCGATTCTTTCAGTAATGAAAACATGGTAATTTGATTCAACTAATTTTCATATCATATATAGTTTAAGTTTTATGACCAACAAAGTGTTAACGATTAAGAAAATAGAGATGAAGTAGAAAATACGAGGAAGCACACTATGGGCAAATTGATTGCCTCCCTTCTCAATATTAAAGTTAGTATTTATAGGGCTACATAACATCAAAACCATGGGTCAATACCCATAGAGCAAATAATACTATGGGTCACTAATAGAGATAAGGTAATCAAAACATCTACTCAACTAAACAACTAATTAATGCACTTTTGACCAGTGACACTATATTTCTTAACACATCTTCTTAATCTCAACTTGGACAATATTATCAATGCTATCAATCCCTAAGTGTTATATTTAAAACTAAAATGCATGTATTCGAAATGGTTTGGTGAACATGTCAGTCAATTGCTCCTTAGAGCCACAAAATAATAATGTAATATCTCCATTATTCACTAACTCGCAGATGAAATGATAGCGAGTGTCAATATGGTTTCTCTTTCTATGAAAGTCGTTATGCTTGGACAATGTTATGGCATAACTATTGTCACAAAAGATAGGAGTTGGATCATTTTTGTGTGTCCCATATCCTTTAAGAGTCTTCTTAGCCAAACTATGTGGCATGTTGTTGTGGTGGCTGCTGCATATTCTGCTTCCGCAGATGACATACTGACAATGGATTGTTCTTGAGAATCCCAAGATATCATATTTGTACCCAAATGGAAAGCATAACAATATGTGGTTTTTCCTATCATCAATGCTTCCTACAAAATCATTGTTAATGTTCACTGTGAGAGTATTGTCTTTTGAATGAGTGTACCAAAGGCCATTTCCAAGTGTGCTTGTAACATATCTCATAATTATTTTTCCTACTTTCCAATGAGAGTCTTTGAAAGACTCCATAAATCTGGAAATGAGACTCACAACATACATCAAATTAGGTCTAGTTCCAGTCAAATACATTAAACAACTTACCATTACTTTGTAGACTGTAGAATTTACTGTAGGTCCATCATCAATTTGTGTTAACTTAGTGCCTTGAGAAATGGGGGTATATGTTAGTTTACACATCCATTTTGAATCTTGGCAAAATACCAGTAGCATACTTATGTTGACAAATATAAATACCTTGATCAGTTTGAGTAACTTCTAGACCAAGGTACTTCATTAGACGTAGATCAATCATCTCAAATTCCTTTTTTATGAGTGTCCTAAATTCTTCAAGCATCAGATTGACAGTGTAAATAATGTCATCAAAATAAAGACATACAATAAACACTTTACCTTGGTGATCTACTTTTACATACAAAGTGGGCCCATTGTTGCTTCTGTTGAACCCATTGTTGATGAGATATGAATCAATCCTGCGATACCAAGATCATGGAGGTTGTTTTAGAGCATACAAGGTTTTTTTCAGATTAAACACTTTGTGTTCATGACCTTCGATAGTATATCTAGGAAGATGGCCTACATAGACTTCTTCTTCAAGAATACCATTGAGAAAGGAATATTTTATGTCGATTTGATAAACAAGCCATTGATTTTTTGTTGCAATGGAAATTACACTTCTTATGGTATCTATCCTTACGACTGGAGAAAATATTTCATCATAATCCACACCATATTTTTGTCCATATCATTTGGAAACCAACCTTGTATTATGCTTTTCTAACTCTACTTTTTCATTCACTTTGGTCTTATAGACCCCATTTGACTTCAATACTGGTTTTTTCTACAGGGATATCAACAAGATTCCAAGTTTGATTCTTCTCAATAGCATCAATCTCTTCATTTATTTCTTGTACCCACTATGCATCCTTTACTGCTTCATCAAAAAATTTGGGTTGATAGGAAAAACAATCATAGTGAAGTTGCTCGCCAATAATAGGAGTTTGTTCATATAACACCTTCAAACTTCTAGTTTTTTGGTGCTGAGGTGGACAATCTACTAGTGTTTCTTCTGGATGTTGTACTTCCAATCTTGGAATACTGATATGTAGATCTAACATATCTATGCTTTCATGTGGTTGTATGTCTGAAGGGCCTCTCCAGCATTTGTCTTCAAGAAATTTCATGTTGTTGCTCACCAAAATATTTTTGGTAATAGGAATATATATTTTGTATGCCTTATGGTTTTCATTGTAACCAATTAAAATACACTACTAACTATTCTTATCCAAAATTCTTGTGAGTTCATCAGGTACAAAAGAAAATGAAACATAACAAAAAAATATTAGATGTGCAACACTAATCTGTGCCACTTCATGCTTCTTCAGGAATCTTGTCCTGGACATTTAGCATGGGAGATTTTTTCAGTAGGTATATTGACCATACAACAACTTCATCCCAATACTATTATGATAACTTCTTATGTGACCACATGTTGAGGGTTATGTTTATGATGGTCCAATTCTTCCATTCAGCAACCCCATTTTGATGTAGAGTGTATCTGGTGGTGAACAGTCTCTACATGACATGATGCTTGCAGAAATATGTAAACTCATGTGATTCATATTCACCTCCACCATCTGACCTAAACACTTTATTGAACTTTCCATACTGCTTCTTAGTCAAAGCCTTGAAATATTTGAACCTAGAGAATGTCTCTGATTTGTTCTTGAGGAGATAAATCCACATTTTCCTTCTAAAATCATCAATGAATGTCAGAAAATAAAATCTACCTCCTATGGATTAGGTTTGCATAGGTCCACAGAGGTCTATATGAACTATCTCAAGATGTTCTTTGGATCAATATGTGGAAGTGGGAAAGTTGTCCCTTTTATGTTTCCCAGTGATAAAATCCTGATAGTAGCTGGATTGTTCATTTATAACTTGTAACCCCTTGACCATGGACTATTTGTGCAGGAGATTGAGAATCTTGAAGGGAATATTACCAAATCTACAGTGCCATAACTAAGTTTCATCTAGACTAGAGACAATATGGGCTAATGACTGTGGAAAGTTGGCACTTTTGAGACTGAGTGGAAATATTCAATTCTTTTTCATTTCTATTTAGCTATGAGTCTTCTACTAGGGGGTTTATCATAAATGGCACAATATGTATCACGAAATTGAAGATCATACTTGTTCTAAAGTAATTGACCTATACTAATCAGATTAATATTCATATTTGGTACATAGAAAACCTCACGAATAAACTTCTTTTCATTCTACTTTGTAAGTACACGAACGATAGATTTTCCTTTTGCTTGAACCAGAAAGTCATTTCCTAGCTTGATATTCATGAAAACAAAGGAATCCAAACTAGAGAATAGTTACTTGTTACATGTCATGTGATTGTTGCAGCCGCTATCCAGTAGCCATAAATTTGTGCTACAGTGTCCTTTAGCTGCATGATAAGAGAGGAACATAACCTCTGATGAATCTTCTTCTTCTTTTAAAACATGGGATTTTTCCACTGTTCCGATCTGCTTCCTTATTTCTGGAGTCCCATTCATAATGGTTGTACTTCTTGCAGTAGTTGCAATGGATATTGGAATTATTAGTCCATCTCCTTCCTCTCCCCCTTTGTCCATGAGAGTTGTGAGAGTCTTCCGAGTGATCTGAATTATAATGATGGGTTCTATCCTCTCTATGATAAAACCCTCAACCGTTGCTTTCTCTACCCCGTCCTCCTTTGCATCGGCCTATGTTGAGCGAAGCTTGGGTGTTGAATGCACTTGTTAGCAACTCTTTTTCTTTATTGAGTTAGAATTCATGAGATAGAAGGGATCCAATCAATTCCTCTAGGGTGAACTGAGACAAATATTTTTCTTCTTCTACGACAATCACCATAGCAAATTTCTTGGTGAGACACCTTAGAATCTTCTGAACAACTACCTTCTATTCCAAAGGTTATCCATAGGTTTGAAATTGAGTTACAACGCTCGAAAACCTAGTCATAAATTGATCTACAGTTTATCTTTCCTTCATTTTAAAACTTTCAAGCCGAATTTGAAGAGTCTGCAATCTTATCGGTTTTACTAAGTCTATTCTCTTGTAGGTGGATGCGAGCAAATTCCAATCTTAATGTGCGTTGGTATCTCCCGGGATCCATGGGAAGATGGCCTCATTAATGCAACTTTGGATCATCCATTTGGATGTGAGATATTGGTATTGACGAGAATCAATGACATTCTTCTAGGAATTTGTCATTGTGGCAAGATCATTTTTATCAGGTTCTTTGAACTATGTGTCAACAATATCCCAACATTTCTTGAGGTGGAGAAATTTATTTATCTTGATAAACCAAAAATCATAATTGGTACCGGTTAGTACGGGTCCAGAGATCTGCTTCAAATTTCTTGTGCTAGTAGTATCCCACGAGGGGTTCACTCAACGAACTTGTTATATATAATGGCCACTCATAAGATATTAAATAATATCCATAATTTCACTAAATGTTGACAAATTCCTCCTAAAATTGTATTTTGAACCCCCCTCCCAATATACCTTTCCAATTAAGAAAACCCCCAGTTTCCCCATATATTATAGATATCCATTTTTATCTACCCATATTTAATACCCCCTTAATATCATATTATCTAGTTGTAAAAAACATGATCCCTAACACATCTTACTATAAGAAAATAATATGTTAAATAAAATAACAGTATAATGCTAATAATGATCCCATTGGGATCAAGGGTCAACTAATCAATTTGTAGCATTGGATAGTGGAAGAACCAATGAATTAGTAATGGGGAAGGAAAAGTGTGTAAAATACAACTTAGAAAAGAGATCAATGTAGCAAATAATGTAAAATACTGATAGTCCAATTGTCAGTGGAATGCTTAGAAAATATGAGAATTGCAGATGTTTCATACCACAGCCTACCAATCCACCAATTCTATATCATGTAAATACAAGAATAGCCATAGAGAGCTCATTTTTTCTATAAGCTCAATAAATTAAACTACAAAAAGATGCAAAATTGAAACCCTTTCATGGATGGACTTCCCTACCTTCCTATCAAAACAAACATCATTGATGTTTGAACCCAAATGAGCATAGAAAATTCCTCTTACTTTCCAATAACAGCATATGATAATGTGCATTGCTTGGATTTGGGTCATTCACAAGATGCAATGAATTGCCTCCACTTCCTCTACATTTATTCTTGCAATCAAGGGAATTAACAACATTTAGTTACCTTTTCTTTGGTTATATATTGTTTTTTAAATCTTTATGGGAGATGGAAAAATATCCACTGTTAAGTTTTAAGTATGCAATAGTTATAAACATAAACAAATGTTGAAACTTATATGATACAATTTCATGGTAATGATAACACATAGGGTATGTAAATAAGGATTTAGATTTTCAACTATGTTCATGTCAGTTCCAATACATTATTATGATGGATTACTTGCATATACGAATTGAAATTATATTTATGAATGTTCCAAATATAACTCAATAGAAGAATAAAAAACACCGAAAGAAATAATTAGTCAAGAAAGATTGATCTAACTTTTCTTGGTTCTACTGAGCCAAGAATTATTGACCTCAATTTTCTTGGATGTCTTGGAGCAAGGTGTGATTGATCCTCAATACCCACCTAAACACCAACATAAACTATTATTCTATAAAAATAGAAGACTTTATAAGTCCTATGATTTGGAGGTATAAATATAGCCTACGATTTGGAGTTTCTTCCTTAGAGACATTCACGATTGATATGAATTAATCCCATGGTTTCGATGTATGAATATAGCATGTTTTTTGGATGTTATTCCTTATCAAACCCTAGGATTAATATTAATCCAACCCGCAATTTGGAGGTATGAATTGAGCCCATGATTTGGAGGTATGAATCCATCCCATGATTTGGAGGTTATTCCTCATCCCACCCAATAAAACAACCCCCAATATTTATGTCGATAGGCATTTTTATTTGATATTTGGGGTGGACTACATCCCATGTCTTTTCATCTATGGACGAGGATGAGACAAGTATACTGTTGAGATTGATTCTATGGCAGTCATTCAAAATTTGAAATAAACGATTATATAAAAAAAAAGAATATAAAAAATAACTGGTAGTTGATTAATCGATAATTGTTAGCGATGCATGGATAAATCGTAGCTATTGAATGGATAACCAACAATTCATGGTAGATAACTAGAAGAATGTGAGATAAAATAAAGAATGGAAAAAATAATTGTAACAGGTAGAAAGTCGGTGGTAACATGTATCTAGGCATGGATAACTCAAAGTTGAAGCAATTTAACTATAAGAATACGAGGAATAAAAAAAAATCAAACTGTCTTCCATTCCATTGCTATCTCTCAACCATTTGATCTCTATTGATGTTATCTAGCCACAAATGATGTGGATGTGCTAGATATATTACTATGTTAAATTAAGCCCCCCCCATGCTTGACCCCTTAATACGAAGCAATATAATTTTGAGTTTTTTAGGAGTATTCAAGCACCCTATATGAACGGACGTGATATGATATTTCCTTGCTAGTGAATCCCTTGTGTAGTAGCCATGCTCGTATGACTGACTAGAGATATTTTCTCAATTTTTTTAAAACAATGACGCAACTTATATGCTAGCACAGTTCATCATCAGATGGGTCACACAAAAACATTGTAAGTGAACAATGATCAATGCCCTTAGGATTAAGGATTAGTGTGTTGATGACACCTTTTTTCCAAATAAAAAGAGCCTCAATAACGCCTTTTGATGATGAACCAAGTGCATTCGTATGTAGATGACACACTTCTCTATTGGACATAATGCATTACTACTCAAAAAGAGAAGAAAAATATATGCCTGATTCCTTGATGTGTTCTAGATTCAATATCAAACTCCATGTTTGTGTGCTTTCCACTATGTGAAAAGGCTTAACCAAGAAAAAAATAATGGATAAGACTATATGCTATGATACCATGTTAAAGATTAACAAAACATAGATGAAGCAAAAAATATGAGGGAACACATAATGGGCAGATGGATTTCTTGGGCATTGGAATGCCTTCTCAATATTAACACAAGTATTTATAGGGCCACATAACAACAAAAGCATGGGTCAATACCATGGGACCGAAAATACTATGGGTCACTAATAAAGATAAAGTGACCAAAACATCTACTCAAGTAACCAACTAATTAATGCACTTTTAATGCACTTTTGACTAGTGTGATTACATTTCTTAACACAAAGACAATGCATATAAGGACAATATCCCATAAATTTTATCATTTAAACTCTTAACATCATTGTAAAGTATGGTCAAATATCATATGGGACCTGGTTGCTAAATTACATGACCATTCAATTTCTTAGAATACTTATTATTCCAAAGTAACAACTTACTCTTTCAAACTAACTACCATTTACTTACATTAAGTAAATTCTAGTTGACAAGTTCTTAAATCTAAGAGTATGAGTTCTTTAGTAAGAATACCACAATATAATAATAAATGAACAAATATCTTGACATTGTTCTTTTTCCAAGCCCCTCCACCTTAGTAATGGTAAGTGGTTAGACATTTAAAAATGTTATCATCTTCACTATTAAAACATTAAGGACTATATGCATTGAAGCATAATTAAATATTTCATCACATTCTCATTATAATTGTAATCAACAATGCACATCATTTTCATAAATAAATTTACATAACACCAAAGCATTTTTATCAGATGAGTTTCATAGCTAATATATACAACTTTATACATTAAACTTATTAATAGAAAAGTAAAACATTGAAAAATTACTTAACTGAAAATAATTAGATTATTGCAACTAAACGCCCCAAGGATTTGACTTGGACTTTCCTGCCAACCAACTAGCTCTCTTCAGAATATGTTTCCTACCAATGCTAGTTCTTAGTTTGCCATGCAATCTTTATATAGGTATTTGTAAATTGTGGACAAGACACCATATTTTACTTAATCATAAATAATATATAATGTCTATGATTTAAAAGCAAACGAGGATTAAATCCAAAGACTAAGCCCTCTCTCAACATTTATTCAAATAGATACACCACATACATGTGTATATTTACTTCCAATATAAATGAGAGTTAAACTCAGAGTTACCACTAAGCTTCATACATTAGAGATTCAAGTTTAAGATTTATTTATTTTGTATTTTATAGAAAATTGTAAAGCACCCGGTAGGTGCAATAATGGAGTCTGACAAACACAATATGAAAGGTACAACAATATCTATAAAAATTACAAAAGCAAACAACCACGGTGATGAAATGGATCAAGGGATCGATCATGTATACAAACTCATACAGGTTCGGTCCTGTATTCATTGTGAAATTCTAGCTATTTACGTGAGAACTGTACTAAAAATAATTATATAGCTGATTGTTCCTTCTAAGGCCTATTATCTACCTAAATGGAACTTCTCCGTCTGAGTGCCGACATTCCCTATGTTGGCACACAAAAAGACATATATGGATTGAAGGTTGCCTAAAACACTATAGATGGGCATGTTATGAACTACATTTATCATCCATCCAGCTGGTTATTTTTACCTTTGAATATGTCAAGTGCTATACGTGCCTTTTCCTATATGCAACTTGCATACATACGCGCCTTTTATTAAATCATGTCGTGTGTTGTATGCGAGTATACGTAATTGCATCTCGCATACAGATCTGTACGTGGGCTCCCCTTAGAATAACTCGTGTGTCATACGCGGGTTTCCAGTATTAATACCCACGTACACCTTCCTTTGACATTAAAAATAATAAATCATGATTATTTGAGATTTGTTAAGCCCTTAACTATAACCATCTTAACTGTCTCAACCTCCTCAACCCTCGAAACTGCCTTATTTCACTAAGTATAAATAAATGTGCCTTGGGGAGGGTATTAATCAATGATACTTGTAGAGCAAAGTTATGTTGGTGGTGTCTATTCAGAAGTCTTTGGAGCACTGGAACTCAAAATCCTTTGGTTGCAGAGGAGTCCTTGTCTCAGGCGTTGGGTTGTAATCTAAACTCATTCACTATTGTTAATAAAGAGAATACTTCTTCCATATGTGTTTTGAATGTCTTTCATGTATCACGGTTTGATGAATACTTATGATTAAGCACTCTGTATATGATTTATCTAACCTATTTTATATACATGTATCATCTTGCACTTGGAGGATTTGCTCTTGACAGGTGAAGGAAAAGCATCCCTGAAGGCTTTGGAGGAGAAGTAGAGCGGAAGAGGACAAAGCTAGGATCAATCATCGTGTATCGAGTGAGTCTATTCTATCCTCTTATTTTATTTTTTGTACTCTATAGTCGATTTCCTGCAAGTTTTATGAGTATGTTGGTAACCACAGACCTTCGGTTATAAGGTGTTTATTCCTGTACAACAAGGCCGCACTTATTTTTATAAATGTAACCACAATCGTGACAGGAGTATGTTAGAAGTAGACTCTATCACACCCTAGAAGAAAAGGATAGAGACTGTCTTGTCCCAACAAATCACACCAATAGAATGAAAAAATAAATCTATCTCTAGGTTTTGACTCAGTGTGCACTTGTGTTCGCAAAGAAATGCCTTTTGTTTACATATAAAATATGAATGTTAAATGATATGGATTCAATATTTGGAGATTACTCCTTTATTTCCTAAAATAACATACAATAAGTGTAAAAAGATGTTGGTAGTCTTCCGCAAATGGTTTATATATATATATATATATATATATATTATTTACCATTATCACACCTATATTTCTAAACAAAAAAAAAGCCTGGCAGTTGATGAGCATAATCACTGTGGAATGGATATGATCTCCTACAAAAATATCGGTTGAGAGAGTTTTCCTTCCCTGATACAAGAAACGGAACGACCACAGCTGTTTAAAAAAAAAAAAAATTAACCAACGGCAATGAGACAGAAAATGCGGTTTCTTCTGGTTGTTCCCATTTTTAAAGGCATGAATCCGGTTTTTACTAAACTATCATTATTTCTTGGCATTTTTTTGGAGTTGGCTAATCTCTCTATATATGCATTTTTTTAGGTAAGTTTGACCA